>CM073468.1:19110000-19517500 GCA_037074535.1 Gleditsia sinensis | reverse complement strand
GATGGGACAAATCAAACCAAAGTTTGGACACACCACAACAGGTATATGAAAGCAAAACAAAGTAATACACTGCTATATACATAATATATATGTTTAAAGTCAGATAAAGTGGCCAAAATTTCTTCTCCATGGCAAACTTCCCTCATTTCCCGAATGTCACTATTTTACCCTAATCCCTCACATTTCCTAAAACCATAACGTAACTATTCTGTGAGACCCATTTTTCCCAAACATTTTCCTCTCCTCATTAGCACCTTGGAGTCATCAGACATTGTTGCGTGAGACCCATTTTTTCCAAACCTTTTCCTCTCCTCGTTAGCACCTTGGAGTTATCAGAGCTTAACACACTTGCAGTATAACATAGCACCTTCTCTGAGCTTCTCTGTTTCCTCCTCGTAATTTTTCACTTGCAGACATTTGTAGCAGGGCCAACGTTTTTGCAAGACTCATTAAGTGGTTGCTCAAGGTTAGGTTTTATTTTCTGAGATTCATTTGATTTTATGTTGCTCTGCAATGCATGGTGGGGTTTGCTGCATTTTCTTGCTGTAGATGTTATTTTCTTGGTGAGAAAACAGAGAAACAAAGCTAATATGTAGTTGCAAATAGGAAGTAGAGATAGTAGAAGAAGTGAGAGTGAGAAAGAAAAGCCAAGCCATGTGTTTATCGTTCCTCTTCCGCTGATAGTTACACCATTTACGAATGAGAAGCCAAGCCATGTGTTTATTTGGGATCCACTATATTCTACTTTTGTTCTTAGTGCTACTATGTTTCCTGAAAGCTGAGCTTATAACACATCCATATAAATTAGTCTCATTCTCAAAAAATTTCATTAGTTAAAGCCATAGAGGAATTAGTATGATCACTTTCTGGGTTTATTTATTGATCCCTTTTGTGTTTTTGAAAGCAATCTCAAGAAAAATAAACTACAGTGTACTTTAAATGCCGATGAAGCTTTAGAAATTTGAGTTAAAGGTTGATGATAATAAACGTTTTAGTATTGATTAATTGCCCAATATTGAAAAAAATAATTAAAATAGTACCTGAATAAAGATGTAATTAGATTTGCATGGACCTCTGAAGATGAAAGGTTTGAGTAAGAATGTCCTTGCTAGTATGATAAGGCTTGAAATCCGTGACTTGCTCTGGCAAATGTCTTTCCAAGCCTTTAGAAAGGCCTGTTCAATGCATTAGGATAAAGAATTACAAACAAAACAAATATCAAGTATGTTTTAAAATGCGTTCTTATTAATAAGTTTACAGGGGAGTCATTGGTATTTCCATCTCCCGCTGCTTGATATTGCATCACATTGAAGGTACTTGTTTTGCTTATTCTAGGCATGGCCACACTTAGAATCATCACTAGAGTGAAGAAAAGCTCCTGCATGCGTAAAACATTTCTCATACTATGTTATAATTCACCTTTAATAAATATTAGAATCATAACAAGGGCTAAACCATAAATGAAGAGTCAATGGAACTCTAGAAGAGATTCTAACCATCATAGAAAGCATTGGAATGCTCTTGAGCCACATGACAAGATTTTACAACCACTAATTAGGTATATGTTATGTATGTAACCCTTTTTTCTTCTTCTATATATAAGGGTCTAGAGAACTGCATACATGTTACGTTTTACCAAGATATAAATTTGTTTAGTTTGCTAACATTTGTTTAGGATATAGAAGAGATATTTAGGGGGTTGCGAAAAGGTTAAGGTGCACAAAGGTCTCAAAAAATGAATGTATCAGTGATTTTATTGGCTAGTTTTTTTCATTCTCTCAGCCTATCATTTTATAAAATTTGTCTCTTTCTCTGAGTTTTTTTAAATTCTTAATCAAAATATAGTGTTATATATATATATATATATATATATATATATATATATATATATATATATATATATATAAAGCCCATAACCAATTTTACATGTACCATGGAAAAATTAAAATAATTGTAGCTAAGATAGAAAAGAAAATGTATATTAAATCAATCATCGTTACACTATATACTTTGCAATCTCTATCTAAGACTACATACTTTATGTTCTTCCTTTTATTTCTAAGCAATAAAAATTATACTCTTATGGATTACATTATTTTAAATGGCTTTGAGCTGAATTTTTTCTTCCGGAAGTTGTTGTTTGACCAATCCATATTGACTGCAAACTTTCACAATTTGGTGAAGTCACGCACTCCTTTGAGTGCTTTATGACACCCAAAACCTCCAAAATCATTTTCCTAATAATAGGATCCAATATTGACAAATGCACTTTCTCTTGTCCAAGTACATTGTTCACTCTATTTCAATTGCTCACTTCCACTTCAATCAATTTGTAGGAAACATTATGGACAAAAGTTGGTTGAATGTTGGAAATAGAGCTGATCCAAGATATATACAAGGGGCAGATAATTTTTTTTTGAGTGGGCATATAATAAGTTAAGGGTCGATAGCGAACTTAGGTGCCCATACAAAAAATGTAGAAACACAGTATTTAAAGTGAGACACGAAGTACAATTTGACTTGTTTCAAAATGGTTTTTGGCAGTCTTACAAGGTCTGAGATCTTCACGGAGAAGCCTTAGTGACGACTTCATATCTCCCTCATGGTAATAATGTTGAAGATGATGATATAACTGGAATGATACACGATGCATATGGAGTTGCTAACACAGAGGATATGAATACTCTTGTAGAAAATAACGAAGAGCCAAATTTACAAGCAAAGAAGTTTTACCAATTATTGAAAGATTCCGAAACAAGGCTATATCCAAATTATGATAAGGTGTCAAAGTTGTCATTTATTTTTAGACTACTTAATCTGAAGCGTCTTAATCACTGGAACGATAAATCTGTAGACATGTTGTTGGATTTATTTAAAGAAGTATTGTCAGATGGCGCTTAAGTACCAAATTCTTACTACGAGGCCAAAAGAATAATTCAAGACTTAAGCTTAGACTACACCAAAATATATGCATGTAAAAATGATTGCATTCTTTATAGGAAATAATATGCTAATGTACAATCGTGCCCTAAGTGTAATTTGTCCAAATAGAAATTAAATGGGTAGAAAGGTAAGAAACAAGCACACAAAGTGTTGCAATATTTTCCAATAAATCCTAGATTGCAAAGACTATACATGGCAAGACACACTGCTAAAGATATGAGGTCGCATAAAGATGAACGTGTTGATGACGGTGTATTAAGACATCCAACTGACTCTATTGCTTGGAAATCTTTCAATGAGGAATATCCTAGTTTCTCAGTTGATCTTAGAAATGTTAGGATGGATTTAGCAAGCGACGATTTCCAACTATATGGAAACATGAGTGCCAACCATAGTATCTGGCCCGTTATTCTCTTACCATACAACTTGGCCCCTTGGAAATGCATAAAACAACCATACTTCATGATGACATTTCTTATTCTAAGCCTTAAGTCTCTAGGAGATGATATAGATGTCTATTTAGAACCAATAATTGAAGCGTTAAAAGAATTGTGGGAGTTAGGGACAGAGACATATGATGCTTATTCATACTTAAATTTCAATATGCGAGCCTCTATCATGTGGACAATAAATGATTTTCTTGCATATGGAAATCTTTCAGGGTGGTCAACAAAAGGAAAATTAGCGTGTCCTTGTTGTCACAAACATACTCACTCTATATCACTAAGAACCAAATTATGCTATATGGGCCATCATCGTTTCTTGCCAGCCAATCATCCATGGCATCGAAATAAAAGGTCATTTGATGCTAAAGTGGAGAATAAAGCCGCACCTACATATCTGACAGGTGAAGAAGCACTTGAACAATTAGAACTCTTATCAAATGTGACATTTGGGAAAGGTCAAAAGCAAATGCACGGCCAATCTAGTGTTGCTTACAATTGGAAGAAGAAGAGCATTTTCTTTTAATTGCCTTATTGGAAAACACATTTGCTTCGGCATAAACTCAATGTCATGCACATTGAGAAAAAAATCTAGGATAATATTTTGTCTACAGTAATGGAAATAGCTGGAAAGATGAAGGATACAGTGAAGAGTCGATACGATTTAGTGGACTTGAAAATAAGGCTAGGTTTGCATCTTATTGATGATGGAGACAATATTTTGCTACCAACAGCATCTTACGTGCTATCGCCACAAGAGAAGTTAAAAGTGTGTAAATGTTTGGCCCAATTAAAGATTCCCGATGCATTTTCATCAAATATTTCGAGGTGTTTCAATGTCAAAGAAAGAAAGATATTTGGATTGAAGTGTCATAACCATTATATATTATTATAATAACTATTTTCAGTTGCAATACGTGGGTTGTTATCTAAGGAGGTGAGTGATCCTATAATGAGTTGGCACATTTTTTCAAGATTCTTTGCTCAAAGTGTTTAACTATGGAAGATTTGAATTCCATTAAAAAATAAATTGACATAATCTTGTGCAAACTAGAAACTGTGTTCCCTCCAGCATTCTTCGATGTCATGGTTCATCTACCAGTTCATTTGATAAGAGAGACAAAGATTACTGGGCCTATTCAATACCGATAGATGTATCCAATTGAAAGGTAACAATGTGACATATACTTGGGCTTTAGTTTCATTTTTTAATAGATAACATAGTTATTTCAATTCACATTTATAGGTATCTACACACACTAAAATCATATGTCCATAATAAAACTTGTCCCAAAGACTCAATTGCTGAAAGATATTTAGCATATGAAAATCTCACGTTTTGCTCAAGATATTTGAGCAATATCCTAATAAAGTCTAATAAAACTCTAAGGAATAATGATGGGAACATAACAGCTTGTGAGGAGTCAATATTTGACCAGAGCTGGCAATCGAGAGGTGTTGCCAAATTGAATACTTTATCTAATAAAGAATTTGATCAAACCTGTCTATACATATTACAAAATTGCAAAAAAAATTGGCCGTTCATAGAATAAGTATACAATATTTTACTAGCTATTAAATTGTTACTAGATTAAACTCAATTGATGAAATGATGTGTTGTAGAGAACACAAAAATGAGCTTCAAGCACGTATATCAAATTTTTATTCGAGACACATCTTTGAGTTATTTCAATAGTTTAATCATCAAGTAAGTGTCTTTCAATTACACCTACAATGCAATATGTTATAAGCTATGTCATAACCTCTAGATGTTTTAAAATTTTCACTAGGTTATGAAGCTAGATTCATAATGGCGAGGAGATAATGAGCTTGTTAGCTTAGCTATGGGTCCTCAAAGAGTTATATGTAGGTTCACAACATTTCTAATCAATGAATTTAGGTTTCATACACGAGATCGAGAATCTCAAAGAAAAACTCAAAACAGTAGAGTTTTAGTGAAGGGGGATGATACAAATTTGGAGAAAGAATACTATGGTGTCATTGAGGATATATATGAGCTTTCTTACGTGGGAGAAAGGAAAACATATCTTTTTAAGTGTCATTGGTAGGATGTTGTTCACTTAGGAAGAGGATATAAAGTTGACAGATATAGATACATAAGTGTAAATACTCATTGTTCGTTGAATACAAATGAACCATTTGTCATGGCATCTCAAGTAAAACAAATATTCTATTTGGACGACACAGTCGATCAAGATTGGCTTGTTGTTGTGAAAAAAAATCCCCATGACCTTTTTAGCATGCCTCGTGAAGATAATGACGGTGAATTATTGTCTGCCGAAGATGCTTACCAACAAAAGGAGGTTAAACATAATTTATTTATTCACACTGAAGACATGAATGATATTGTAGTGGTGTTAAATAGGGATGACGTGCAACCTCAAAGCCTCAGTCATAAAAGTAAGGGCACAAGTGCTAGAGAAGTTAATTTCATTAATGACGATTAGGAAGATGAGACTATGGATGAAGAAAGCGATGAAGGAGAATTTTTATCTAGAGACTCAATGTGAAACATCATAGTGTAAAATTTTTACATATGCCTAATTTCTTGTTGTTTTATATTATTTGCATACAGTTATTATATTTCTGTAATCATATCATTTATGTCATATTTAAGTGTGAAAATGACAACATGCTCTATTTATATGTAACAGGTGGGTTTGATGATGGTGGGAAGAGGAAGAAGTGGACGAGGTGGTCATGGACATAAAGTAGTCACGCTAGACCCTTTAAACGAAGGATCCCCACAGCTATCTATACAGCCACACAATGAAGAGACCTAAGCATCGTCCGCCACACCAACTTCTCGATGTCCAATTAGTAGTGCAAGTATAGATATAGAATACTCAACACGTGTTACTTAAGATTGATCATTGTAAAGGTAATAACAATCATCACTTGATTAATAGCTTCTTGCAATGCATCTAGAAAGGTTAATGGAAGTTATAAATGCCTTACCGTGGATGAAAAGGCAAAATGGACAAAACATTGTAGTTGAAATCTTCGATAAAATCCTTCGATCTGTAGGAAAAGGATCGAGGGATCTTGTTAACTACATTGGGTATATCACACGATGCACTTGTCCATTAAAAGTGAGAAAGTGGACCGATATTTAGGACGGATATGGAGAACAGATTTTGATTAGAGTGAAGGTAACAACTAGTAAATTTGTCTATCATGCTATTGTTAGTATACATTTCATAGATTTATCACCTTTAGGTTTATTGTTGTAGGAAAAATTTGAGGTCAGAAGAACTCTGAAGCAACAATTTGATGCATTTATTAATGTCACTACACAAAGATGTTATAGGAGGACAAACTTGCATGAGTACTACTCTTTGTACGATACTAACAAACAAAGACTCGTGAATCTTCCTCTTGGAATCCACGATGATGATTGGAGGCATTTGATCAGTTATTTTGACTTAGATGATTTTAAGGTAGTTTGTATTAACACATTTTAGTAGCATGTACAATGCCAAATGCACTAAGCTCATTTTATGTTAAATGCAGGACAAAAGCTCAACAAATGCATAGAATAGGGCTAAGCAAACAACAAAGTATACATGCGGTTCTCGGTCATTTGCAAAATTTGAAGAACCAACAGTGAAATTTTAGAGTAATGTACTTTCATGTATACATTTCTGTGCATGTTGCATAACAATAATGTTTTATAACAGAAAAATCCTGAAACTGAAGAGAAGGCACCAATTGACCAAATATAAGAGCTGCAACGTACACATAAAACTAAAGAAGGCAATGTCATATGGTCTGATGTAAAGTCTCAAGAAGTTCATGTATAATTAATCAGGTTTATTACTATTTAGAAATTGTAATTTATATTCGTATTTTTATTTCAAATGTATGCTTTGTTTGATCGTAGGGCCAACTTCAAGAGATTATAGCCAAGCAATCTCAAGAAGATGCCATGACATGTTTAAGCAACGATGAAATCTTGACTCAAGTACTTGGTCAAAGGTCGGGGTTCTTTTGCGGTAAAGGATACGGTGTGAAACCTTCCTCCAATAGAGTCATTGATCGAATCACACCTCAAAAAATTCAAGAGCAAAAAAGGAAATTAAGTGAAGAAGTTGTTGCAGAGGTACATGAAGAGATGAAAGTTCAAGAAGAAAGGTTGCAGGCACAGTTTGAAGAAAAGTTACAGTCGCAGATGGCTTCTCTTTCGCATCTCTGCAACAAGTATTCCTTGATAAGATTTGCTTGGTTCAATTACATTATGTAATTTCAACTACAAACTGTAAATTAAATATGCTTATAAATTAAACCCAAATCATTCATATACTAGCCAAACTTGATTTAACTAAAATTATCAATTTATTTCAGTTATTGAACATTCATGATTTGAACTCCATACAATATTTTATCCAAAAAATTTATTTTTATGCATAATCTAAATTGTTATCACTCACAAGTCACAAACTGAAACTGTGGTAGAAGGACCTTCCCGTGTAAGCCATTTGTTTTTTTTTTTTGGCATAGTATAATTGTATTGCCACACAGACAAGTGATCGTGTGTAGACTACTTTTTTTCATGATAGAGGGCTATAATCTTAAATCTTGACCGCACTCACTAGGCTATTAGCTAACTTAGCTTGTTATGCTTGTCAGTTAGAGAACATGATGAACAATAGAGACTAGGAACATCCAGAACTACTGTTTTTTGTAATTTGTAGATAATAGTTATTTAAATATTTTTAACTTGCCAAAAGTAAATATAATTAAGCATTAATAGAAATTAGTTATGTATATATTCAAATTAAGTATACAATATATGAATTAATATTGTTACTGTTTTATTGTATTGTTAGCCCCTTTTTCTATTATCTTGATTATTTCTCTGTTTGGAACTGCTCACAAGTATTGACTTAGCAATATAACCATTATTATATTCTTAGCACTTCTAACCTTTTTGTGCTACTATTGCTAAGCTGGAAAGCTTGAAGCTAATGAATCAATTATATTCTAGTGATTGCATGTTTGCATAACCATATAGTTTTAAACTTGTTGGTCCAATTAAATCCACCTTCATGTATGCTTTCACAATATTATAAATAATTTTTTTATCCTAATTCGCTTAAATAATTTTATTGTCTGTGAATAGGGACAAATTTCAATAAGTCTTATTAGTAGTGCTACACTGAGATCTACAACTAATATAATACAAACGTCTTCAAGAGAACCACCGACTTGATTGATTCATGTCACTCTATTGTTATGTGTTGGTTTTTATTTACATATGGTATTTGTCTTAAACATTTGTTAGATTGGAAATCATGTTAATGTATACTAAAGTAGAGAGACATTGTCTTGTCTATGTTTGTAATATTTCTAAAAATTGAACCTAAGTTTTATTATGGTATTTCTCATAGATATTTTATATGTCAATTTTCTTGACAAAGAATGAAAAAATAATGGAAAAGATGAACAAAGCATTCGAGAAAGTTAAGATACTAGTGGGAATGGAGGTGAAAGAAGATGAACAACAAGCTATGGCATTGTAGGAGAGTAACTCATTAGTATTTATGGAACTAATTTAGTCATAACTGCACCTGGTCTACCAACTAGGTGTTTGCTTTTTTGGAATCTATTGTTAATCCTTCTCTTTTTGATATGTTTGGTGAGAGAAAAATTTTACAAGCAAAATTTGGTATCAAGTATTTTTTTTACCATGTTGTATTGCATGATATTAGCTGCCACATATTTATTGTATATCTCTATATAGAGTAAGCATTAAAGTGCTAACGTTATTTTGCATGTGACTCCTTTATAACATGTTATACATTAACTGCTAATGTCTTACAAACTTAAAATTTTGCAGCAATATTATTTATCATTAGCCTAAGAACTATCATGTTTAGTTGTAGTAGAAGTAAACAGACTAGATCCTTCTTGGCTGACACATGGAGAAGTTGGTAGTCATGATTTGCAGGTAGTGTGAGTTAGTCTTATATTTGTCTCCAAATGCAAATCTCAATTATATGTTGCATCTTGGGGAATTTTGTTTTCCTTTATTTTTCTGTCTATTAATTTATAAAACTTTACCTAAGTTTGTCTTTGTTCAAGCGTGAGAAGTTTTCTTCAAAAGGAGAAGTTATGGTCTATAGATGCGATACAGAGTTGACGATGACTTATTCTTTTATTTCTGTGTAATATCCCTTTTGTGCAGTTGCCCTCCTTTGGTTGCATTCAAAGGATAAATTTTTGTTTGGCTAGGGATCTATATTTGTGCACATACATGGTGGTGGGAACATAGTTATTGAATTAATGTTGTCAAAGCCTTGCTCTAAGCTTGAGGACCTAAATTTAGATGTTAGAAAGAACTCCAATGACATTGAGGAAAGATTTCTTGCTGACAACTTTTGCCAGAGGTACTACCAATAGACAATTGTAACGACATATCGTAATTTTATTTATTTATTTTAAATTTTGAAAGAGAAAATGCATAGGAAAAAAAGAGTTTCTAGTTGGAGAAGAAAAAAGTAGTATAGTTCAGGATTTTACTATCTACTAACTCACTTATTGTCAGATATATAAGCTTTTTAAAGGTTTTTGTTTATTGGCTAAAAAAGTACTTTCATAAGGGAAAATTACAAGTTGATTTAGAAAGTGCTATTGATATTAATGATGATAGCGACTTTAGCCTAACATATATTTTCCTAATTATGTGGCTAAAACATTTATTCATTTGCATACCTGTTTAACTCTTATGAGAACAAAAGGTTCAGTGCTTTTAAGACTTTTATTTATTGTTCCTGCACAAATCAAGTTTATGAAAGGGTAGGTCTCGTGAAGATGCAAATGTACAAATGACTTATGCCTTTAAGCATACGATTCATTTTCCCCAGTGAAATTTGAGCTAATGAATTTGAAGTTACTCAATTAATTTCTTGTATAAGCAATTATGTTGTAATCTGATTGTTTGGAGTTATTGATTAACCTTCTAGGTGTAGGCACCTGCTTCTACTGATGTTGCTCTTGGAAATTGTAACATTGCAAATTTTGTTTTTCTAATAAATGCGTCCTAGGTTAATACTACTATACCTTTGGTTTGTCTCATTTATATGTGACCTGCAGGGTAAGAGATATATCATTCATGACTGTTAGAGTTCAATCTTATTGCCAGGGGGTGGCCCTTACATAGGCCTTCTAATCTTATGATTTATAAAATTTGGCTTTTATCAATATGTCTATTTAACCATAATGGTTCATTGCATGTGCCAAATGTTGTCTAAATAATTAAATATCTCTCACTTGTGCCATTTTGGTGGTAAATAAGTTAAACATTACATTGTATATGCAGGCAACAACATTCAAGCATTCCAATTCATGAAGTAATATTTACCTCTGTTGACAAGCCAAAGCTTCTAAGCCAAGTGTGTTTCCAAAGCATGTCCTAATAGTTTTGATGTGGATGGAAATAAGAAAGTTCACTATGTTTGTATGTTTTATGTGTGAGTTTGATTATGTTTTTACTAGGGCAATATTATTTTTTAAAGGACAACTAATAATTTTGCTACTTAGGACTTTTTTGGCCATCAACCACATTTTATGTTATTTTTATCGAATTGGTCACAATTTTGGGTTATTTTTTTAATAGAAGAAAAATTTGTTATATAAATTAGAAAGAGTAAGAGTCATGTTTGGGTCCTTGTAAAATTATAAATATTACGGTTTTGTACAAAGAAAAAATTTTATGTAATTTGAATTTTGGTTATTGGTTTATGATTGATTTCTTCTAAAAAATAATTATTTTATTTTAGCTGTCTGCTTTGTTGTTTGATATTGGGCTTAACATTCGTGAAGCACATGTTTTTTCCACAATTGATGGCTACTCCCTTGATGTATTTGTGGCGGATGGATGGCCAGTGGATGTACACTACTACTTATAAAGTGTTCTATGGCATGTGCTATTCCTTGGAGATCTTTACGATATTGTATCCTCAACTACTTTCATGCTTTATTATTGATAAGGGTTTATCTGATAAAGGCATTTGTGCTGTATTGCTATTGTTTATGTTTGTAATCTCTTAAGTTTATACTACTACTTTTTATATATGCATTTTATCACATCTTTTATGATGCTTCAGTGGGTTCAACTCTACATTTGTTTCATGATCTGAACCTTTTTTGGTTTAGAATAGGAGGTCTACAATCTTGGTTGGGGAATAGGGCTCTATCCATGAGGAAAATCGAAAAATCACATGGCAGGTCCTAGTGGAATTTGAACACAGGACTCTGCAGAACCTTGAGCCTAATGGCACAGAGCTGCAGACAGTGACCATAAGTTACCATCATCTGAACTTTGGTGACCCATTAAGTGTAACATAATTTTGGACGCCACCTCAAATGTTTCATCTGCTTCTATCACAATAATTTCAATTTTGGTAAAACAAAAAGTCATAGAAATTGAGCTTGTAGATTATTAAAGAACATTGTTATTATATCTTTTATAACAGGAATCTGTGCTCAATGCAAATGTCACTGACTATGCAATGTTGTGATCAGGAAACAAATGGTTTGTATAAGGCTATGGAAAAGGCTGTAGTGAGAAGTGAGGTACATTGTGTCTCCTTAACCTTGTATTTTGAAGTTCAGATGTTTGGTTTTATTTATGAAATGCTGAAATTTTAGTGTTTTCTTAAACATAACTTGTGAGTAAGGGCTCTAGGGGAGGAGACATAACCTACCTGTTTCCTGAGAAGTTAAATTTCTTTTTCAGTTTGAGAAAATGATTGAGGGCATACTCCAACCAAATCTGAATTTGAGCCTAAAACAGAAGTTATAATCTAAAGTCACTTCTACCATAATTTGTATAATCTAAACGTATATGAAAAGAGTGAGAAACTCTTCTACTATTATATGTTGCCAACCACTTTTCTTTATATAGCCACTCTTGCTACGTTCTAACTTCTGAGATAGTTTGCAAGCAATCACATATGGATTTGATGGTTATGTGGTCAATTCTTAATTTACTTGTATTTCTCAAAATTGTTTGCACATTGGCATGTTGATTAATCTACCAAGTTGTGTTGATTGCTGACACTATTTGGTCAATGTAAAGACTAAGGGCTCTTAATGACACAGTTTTTTTTTCTAAAGATTGTTTCCAAATATGAAAGGTATTCTGGATTTCAGAACTAGATGTGGAGAGACTACTGGTTACTAGCTCAACAAACATATGTTCTTGTCTTGTGATTTTTAATATTTACTATTGAATCTTGCCCATGGCATTATTTATATTTCTCTCTCCACATGTATATGCTTGAGTTTCAACTGTCGGTAGCTCTTTGTTCATTTTGTAGCTTCTTTACCTTCTTGTTTAGCTACTTATTTATCTAGAGCTTGTGTTTTTTTTTATTGCATTGAGTTTTTTTATTTGAACTTGGAAGAAATAAGTTTAATAACTTATTTGCAATGGAAAGTATTATTTAATTCAAATTATGTCTTCTCTCCACAAACTAAGGCGAAAAAATAGGGGAAAGTATGGGTCTAAACCTTTTGGTTGCACGCGTGAATATATCTGGTAAGTTACATTTTACTATTAAATAGTGTTTCATTACTATCCATCTTGTGATGCAGGTTCCTATTAAAAATTCATGACATATTTTATCTTTCAACTTATCATGTCCTAGAAGATATTGACAACAATACCAATAGCAAGTGATTTGTATATAATACTATAGAGTTGCTACTTTATTAGTGAAGAGAAGGAATATGTATAGACCTTTAGTTTTGCAAATGCATTGTATATATGAAATTTGTATTGGATTTAGTCGCTTGTTTTATTTTCACCGAACTTGCATGTACTGTGTGCCTATTGTCAAATTGAATTGAAACCAAGTTTGATCTTGTTCTTATCTATGCTACAGCCATATTCCTGGCAAGTATGATAAATTTCTTGTTTTGCGTTCTTTATGTAATTTAGGGTGTATCTATACATACTTTATTTTGTATAAAAGGATCTTTTTTATTTGTACATACGACAATTATGCTTGATCTTGATCATATATATGTTAATGAAATTTTTTTTATTAATTTCTATGTTTCTTTCAATTTCGTTACATATTATCAAGTTTGTATTACAAAATATAGTGCAAATATAAATTAAAATAAAAAAATTAGAAATAATTTTATACTGTCAATTTCAAAATTGTACAAATTTAAATAATAAAAAATTAAAAAGGCTTCAGTGGCAACAAGAAGTCGTCTCTAAATGTGAAATCCAATGTCACAAACATTAAAAATGATTCTGTGGCAACTAACATTACTACTAAATGGGACATTTAGTGCGACCCTCATAAATTCAGTGATGACCTTTCTCTATCGCCACTAAAAATTGGGATTTCGTGGCGAAATATGTGGCCACCACAAATTTAGTTGCCACGAAAAAAACCATTTTTAATGGCAACAAATGTCGCAACTAAAATTTGATTTTCAGTGGTGACAGAAAAAGGTCGCCACTGAAAACATTTCTATGGTGACTTAAGTCGCCACTGAATAGTTCAGCTTCAGCAACGACTATAGAAGGTCGCCACTATTACTAGTATTTAGTGGTGGTTTTTTTTGTGGCAATTATTTTCTTTCAGTAGCGACGTATGTTGCCACTAAAAATAAAGTTTCTATGGCGCTTAATATTGTCACCACTGAAAAGCTTATTTTTGGTGGCGACTTGTTTTTGTCATCATAGAAACCTTTTAGTGATGGTCATAGAGACGGTGACTTTTTGGTAGCGAAATGTCGCCACTAAATGGTATTAGTGGTTGATTTGGTGCCTTTGCTTGGCGACAAAAATCGCCTCCAAAAGTCAAATTTCTTATAGTAAATAATTCAAAAAGGTAAGGGGAAAATTTTCATTGACATGAAAAGGTGTAATTATTTTAACATTAAATATGCACATCAAACTCACATTTAAGTCATATTGATAGTTGTGAGAGAATGAGAATTGTGATAAAGATTAATTCAAGTTATGAGGAGGAGATTGTGGGGACTGGGGATTATTTGGTACTCATGCATTCTTGGACAAGACAGTGATCACACAACATTGACATAAATCCTATTTGAGTTCAAATTTCAAAACGAGCAAATAAAGTAATACATTGGTGGCTTGTCCAAAGACAGAAGGGGCTAACATAAACATATGAGATACATGGGAGTTGGGCTGTCATTATGAGGCATATCAGTTTTGGTAAACTCATGTTCAAATTTGAGTTTGAGTTTTAGTCAATCTAAAATTTGTGATGAAAACAAGTCAAAGTTAGAATATTATTGTAAAAATAAATATAAATATACTTAAATCTATAGAGTACACACATAATTTAATCTTTAAATTTATTAGATCCTTACAATTTAGCCATTGAATTTAAGTTATTGCATAAATTAAATCTCGAATTTACCAAACGTCAGATAACTTAGTCCCTATGTTATCTTCACACTAACTGTTTACTAATGTAACATGTTAAGTGCTTACGTGGCACATTAAATACCAACTGATCATGCCACGTCACCATTGACTTAACTTAAAAAAAAAAGAATAAACACACAATTTAGTCTTTGAATTTATTAAGCCCCTACAATTTAGTCTATAAAGTTATTAAGTCTCTACAATTTAGTTATTGAATTTATTAAGTCCCTATAATTTAGTTCATAAATTTACCATATCTCTACAATTTAGTTTTTAAATTTACTAGATCCTATATTTTAGTCCCTGAATTCAGATCATTACAAAATTTAGTTTTCAAATTTATCAAATGTTAAACAACTTAGTCCTTTTATTATCTCTACCTGAATTGTTTGCTAATGTGACACATTAAGTGCTTATATGATACGTTAAATGACAACTAATCATATCACGTCAGCATTAACTCATATATAAACTTTTGAAATGAAGTTGTTCCTTCAACTTCATATAATGTTTTTTGTTTCAATTTTTTGAACTAACTATCGCATTCATTTTACAGGCAATAAAAATCGTTGAAGCATTTAAAGAAAGAGAAGACTATTGTAAATGTATTTACAATTCAATACAAAAAAATTTCATTCAATCAACTATTTAGCAGCAAAGTGACAATATATTTTACAAGTTAAAATACATTTTTCTTCGTCTTCAAAAGAAAAACAAGGATATAGCTCAAATAATATATGCCACAATCAGCAATGATCTCAACTCTCAGATGCTCTAATAGAAAAGGTAAAGAATGAAATATGTTAATGACATCTAGAAACAATGAGATCGAAGCCCAAATAGACTCATCATATGAAAACCTTTTGATCATGTTATTTGTATCATATATGATATACCCACAAAATAAACTTGATGCCACGTCCCCGTAAATCTTCACTAATAACCTTCTCAGTGAAAATGATTTTCAAGGAAAAAAGTATTTTATTAAAATATTATGTGGCATTCAATTACAAAGGTTAATTAATACATATCAATTGAAAATCTTTCATCATCAAAATACTTAATAAAAACCATAAGAACTAGTACAATAAAAGAAAAATAAAGTGAAAAATAAAATATTTAAAATTTTTTTTAAATGAAATCAATACAAATGTGATATAATTAGTTAATATTTAACGTGTTAATAAGCACTTAAAGGACTACATCACCAACCGATTAGTGTAGAAATAATGAAAAAATTAAATTATGTGACGTTTGATAAATTTAAATATTAAATTGTACGACGACTTAAAATTAAAAACTAAATTGTCTTTAATCTTTTTAAACTAAATTAAAGTTGATATAACATAATTAATTGCCACTTAACGAGTTACATTAATATGTTAATGTGGAGATAACCAAAAAACAGAATTGTCTAATATCTAGTAAATTCAAAAATTAAATTATGCAGTAACTTAAATTTAAATACTAAATTATAAAGATTTAATAAATTCAAATATTAAATTATATATTTATTCTAAATTTATATATGTAAGATTAAAAAAAAATTATAAATTTTTAACAATATGTAAATTATTCTATTTATTTATAATTATAAAATGATTTATAAAAATTATAATTTCTTTTTAACAAATTGTTCACGAGCTTAACAAATTCAACATCAAAATTTTCATATCAACTCATTCAACTAAACAAGATTAATAATTCAAGCACATGCATCTAATAAATGAATCAAGTCATTCAAACCTCAAATCTAAATAGTTCATAGTTAGTTTATTTACACTTCTAGGTCTTTGTCTTAAGATACAATGAATCTTTTTTGGAGTTTTGTTCTCACTCTGAAGAGGATGATCACAGGAAGTGACCCGCCACAGTGATGCCCTCACTCCAATCCACACCCTCTACCATCGTTCATTCTTGGGGAAATGCAAGTGCCTCATTGGTGTCCTCCCTAAAGCGCCGTGGACGAGTTGAGGTTTTGATACAGCCTAAACCCCTGTTTACCTCGATGAGGTATTGGAGCTGTACACCACATGGGGTCAAACCCCATCTCAAGCCAAGGGGCATATTTGCCGCAAGTGAGGCGCTTCTGCCACCAAGGGAAGATGCTTACCCGTAGACGATTTTCAAGACAACCTGAAGGACCCCAAGTAAACTGAAAAGTCTTTCGAGAGGGGGTTTGACCGAGGTCACTTTTATTCCATTTCTTTTTAGGATCCATAGATGCGAATAAAATGAAAAATTCATCACCGCAGTCAAACATTCTTCTGGATCACCAAAATTGAACATTCAAACTAGTGCTACATTGAAATGGCAACAAATCAAAAACTAGTGTTAAATTAAGTAAGGATAGAAGACTCAATCTCTGCCCAACTTTTGGGAAGGACGACTTTTCTTTTCCTCAATACCAGAATGAGAAAATCTCTGTCGAAGAACTTGTAGAACATCTTCTACTTTGACGTCTTTGAGTGCTAGCAGCACCATGGCATGATAGAGTACATCTGCCATCTCTGAGGCAGTACGTGACTTATCCTCATTGTTCTCTAGTGTTTGACATAGTTCACCAGCTTCTTCTCTGCAAGGAAAATTAAGTGTCATAATAATTTCAAGTCCAACAATATAAGCAGCCGTTGGAAACCCTATTATCTTACATTCCCTGCTATCTTGAATACCATAGTTTAGAAAATCAAAATATAAGATATGTTATTTAAGATTATCATATTTGATATGAAAATCATCATAAAAAAGATACAATTAATATCTTATAAGAAGTCAACAAAAGTTAAAACTCAAGAGATGCGGAATTCCCATGGTTTTTTGGGGATATCAAAAGGGTGTCATCCTATGCCTCTGGAGTCTTAGAAGACAAGAAGCATGATACTAATGTACCAAACACAACTAATATCAAAGATACCAAGATGAAGATGAAAATGTACCAAACACCTCCTAAATGTTCCGTCCTCATTTTTTTATCATTCATGCAGACTGGATCTAAAGAAAGAAAATTGCATTTTAAGTCAGAGCTCCAGTATTGTATGACGTACATCCTGATGATGGTCTTACCTAATTTTAGCACACAACAGAGATTCATTAAGCATCAATCGCCTAGTCCATGAGGGCTTTTGACTTTCTGTTGCTGCTAATTCTGTTTTACGCTGGGCAATTGTGGACTCTAACGCATACAAAGAGGTTAAAGCCAACCTATTTCCTTCAACCTGTTATAGATTATCCTTAATCGACTGGAATATTGCTAAATTATTGAGTAAAGCAGGATGTTTATAGACTCAAGCAGATAATAATTGATTTCAAAATACAAACCTTGTCCTGTATTAAGGAATCAAAAACTGATGTATAATAGCAGGTTTCTGATCCAGTGTGACAGGTAGGGCCATCAGGCTTTCCAAGATATATTATCTGAGAGACATTTAAGAGATAAAATGAATTATATTCACTGGAGAATCAATAAAAATATGAAATATTCAACTGAGAAAATACAAGAACATACAGAATCACGATCGCAATCAAGAAAGACATCATGCACATTGATAAAGTTATTCGATGTCTCCCCTTTTGTCCACAATGTTGACCGTGATCGACTATAGAATGTTGCCTTCCGAGAAGAAATGGTTGTAGTTACTGCATCTCTATTTGCAAAACCTTGCATTAGTATGGCTCCTGTGTCAACATTTTGAGCTATTGCCACAGCCAAACCTTTATCATCCCATTTTATGTTATCCAGCAACAAGTCAACCTGAATTCATACTATATTCCCACTTAAATATATAGAAAAATATTCAATACAGATAAATGAAAATCGTGTTACTAGAAAGAGACAATATATGGAGAGATAAGAAACAAATTACAACAAATTTCAAAATTTAGGAGATGAATTGTTTCAGAGGCAAAAGCATCCTCTTGTTCCATAACCATATGACTGCAATAGAGAGCACTTGTCAAGGGGTAGTTCCAGTAGAACTAAACTGTTACTGACATTAAACAAGGAAACTAGAGTCACAAGAGCCAGGAAAAAAAATATCAAAATGCCATCTACATATTATCAAAGTCTGAAGAGCAAAATTTTTGGATTAATTTCAAACTAGGAATCACTAGATGCTAGAGTAAAGCCATTGCTAGTACTTGTCTCCAAGAAACATGAATAAACTTATTCTTGATCAAGAATATATGAACACAAATAGTGAAAATTTATAAGAAACAACTAAAATATATACATGAAGTTGAAAGGCACACATAGTTACTAAGTCAATACAAGACAAGAAAATTGCTGATCTATGTGATTACCATGGTAGTTAGGGCCACATGTATGCAGTCATGCAAATCTAATAATAAATTGTTGTTGTAGGTAATTTTCCAGTATACCAAGAATCATAATCACTAAATAAAGACACAAATGGCTGAGTAATATTGAACACCTCCCCAACATATTCAACAAAGCATATATGCTTTTACCAACAACAACAAAAATTATATAGTAAGCAAACTATAGTATGTGTGGTTAAGTTTTGATTCTTTTGAATAAAGACCATAAATAATAACTCCTATTATCAGTTTCTTCACCATAATAAGTTCCCTCAAATTTGCAGCTCTGCCATAAGGCTAAACAGTAGCATAATGTGTCCAAAAAAAAATATCTTCGAAAAAACTTAAAACATCTATGACAAAAGATGTGAAATGATAAATTTTCACCCACTCTTCACTTTCTGTACAATAAACAAAGTTGCTCCTGTGTCCCAGGAAGAAAAGAGGACAAAAGAAACAGAGCTTAATAGTATAAATTAAATTGAGGGGCCAGACTTAGACGGGTTAATTTTCACCATTCACATCATTAAAAAGAAGGGCCAATAAAAGTTATCTAAAGTATAAAGCATGACCTCAGATAATAAGAACAAATTGTCAAATGTTATGCATTGTTTTATAATTTATTAGTAGTAGAAAATGAAATGATTCAACGCCAATTGATGCATGCTGGCTTGATGCAAGACAAGAGAAGTATAGGAAGAGAGAAAAAGTAGAGAAGGGTATACATGGTTACAGCAGAAATGGGACGATAAAACATAGAGGGGTCAAGTTTCAGCACATATAAGCACCTTGGGATCAACAGATAAACCTTTGTCTGATTTCTGAATTGAAGCAGAAGCTATTTGATGATTCCTTCTCTTATGGTAGTCTCTGCTGCAATCAAAGCTCAAATTGCATGGACTGCCCTTTGGGGAAGCTCTCACAGATTGAAGCATGTAAGTATAAGAAATAGCCATCCTAAGATCCAAAGTGCAAACTCCCAGTTTTTTTTTTCCTGCAACACCCTTATTAAGGAAAAGAAGAATTACACATTAGACTGTAGTACAAATGAGGAAAGCCACACCAGTTGACGACTATGATGCATGTCACATTAATTTTAGTAATGCTAACAATGATCATAAATATACTGGCACTGATAGTTGAGATAACTATAATGGTTTTAATAGTTGCAAAAGTGATCCCGTCTATAAGTCACTCTTTCATAATTTTTAACCTATATGTGTGTGTGTGTGTAACATTTAATGCACTATGACTAACGAACTTTGTTATCCACAAAATGGATGATGCTTTTATTGGATTTTTTTTCTTTTAATGTTATAAAATGTTTAACTAAAAAATTTAGAAACAGAAATCAAACCCTTGGAAAACTGCCAGTTAGTCAATAAGTTCAAAATTTTTATTTATAGAAAAAGAAATTTTATTATGAAGAAAGGAAGTTACCAAGAAGGAGGATAAGACATCCTCCTAAAGCAAGAAAACCAAAGGAAGAACAAAATAAAAGAAGCAATAAAATGTTGGGTGCAATATATAAAATGACGACGAAATAAAAGAGGATGTAAACTATAAGATTCAAACAGAATGGATAAAATAGAGAAAGGTTTCGAGTGTCATTTGTAATAGAAAAGTGTCGCTCAAAGTTGAAAGAAAATTCTACCGTTTAACTATAAAACTTGTTATATCATATGGTACTAAATGTTGGGTGGTTAAAAAATAATATGAAGTTAAAATCATTATCACAAAAATGAGAATGTTACACTGGATGTATGAACACGTTAAAAAAGATATTATTAAAAATGAGTACTTCAGAGAAAAAGTTAAGATAACACTTATAGTATAAAAGATGGTAGAATTTCGTTTAAGAATTATGTTCACAATTTCACATATGGTATCTTCATGTTTAATTCATCAGCAAAATTTGTTGTTTTAAATTCACTAGCATGTAACTCACAATATTTACCTTTGAACATCATGAAACGATTTCGTAGGAAATTAGGAATTTGAGAAAACTATCAACATTTAGTAGTTGCATACTATGTGTATGCAATGGACTTTAAGTTATTGCTATTTCTTGTTCATATGCCATGATGAAAGTACATTTGCACACACATCGTCACATCCATAAGCATGCACCAACGCACATTTTTTATGCCCTCTTACCACCTGACTTGGCCTTAGAATCAGGAGCACTGAACCACTGGGGATACTATCCCCCACTTGTTTGCTTCAGCTTCATCTGTGTAGGTCCTCAGGCACTCCTTGTATTACCCATAAAAAATAATAATAATAATAATTGAGAATGATAATTTCACTTTGCTGGACATGTTTCTGGATCTTATCCTGAAATCAAGATATAGAAATTTTCTGCAACACGTACTAAAACTCACACAGAAATAGGAACCTATAGTTATATATTCACTATGGTTTTAAATTATATACCTTTTACTCTCAGTTTATAAACAAGGCCATAATGGATCTATAGATTACTCTTAATTTCATACGTTAATATGCTTTGTGTATCGTTTAGCAAGGCATTTGGGAAAAGGAACAGCTGATATGATGGTAACCCCCATCAAGCTTAGTAACCAAATCATAATCTAATTAATAACTTAAGACAGAAGATCTCAGAATAAAATTGAGCCAAAATTGAAACCAAAACAACTAAACCGTAAATCTCACAAGCAATCGCGTGAACGCCAAGCAATCAAATTTCCTACTTTAGTTAATAAATTTCTATTATGAGTAGCAACCCTCCCCCACTTAGACAATTTAACAAACAGTTGGGGAGAAGCTCCCAAAAACATACAACTTCTTACCGCCATTAACCTCAACCATCAAATGCATATAATTAGCTTGAAATGAGACCAAACAAAGCAGTCAGAAACAATTGGGAAATGGGTTTGATTCTTTACCAGGCTTAAAACAACTGAAAAAGTAGGAGTCTAAGCGCGTAAGGCAATCCGTGCTGATTGTTGAGTCTTTGAACGTTGCCTGCCGGAATGTGGCCTCCGTTAACAGTTGTCGACAACTTCCTTTGAAGCAGCAGTGTGAGAGACGGGAAATAGAGACCAACGGGACTTCAGAGGAAGTGTAAGGGTTAACAAGTAAACGGTGACGTTTTAATGTGTTTTTGACTTTTTGTGCGTTCTTACCAAACAAAAGAAAATGAAGACGGTCCGAGCCCACTCTTGCGGTCAGTATTTCTTGTCCGAGTCATGGGTCGTCGAATGATGGGCTCGGCTGCGTTTGTTAAAAAGGTCTAAAAAGAGTTGATTTATAATTTTTTTCACCTATTTGAAGCCCAAAAAAAAATTCAAGCCCAGTATATTTTATGTATAAAATAAAAATAATTAGGGTTGGTTTGAGTTAATCCATAAATAATTTTTTGATATATAATGGTACAAAAAATTGAATTTAAAACTTATAAATTATCCAAATAATTTACAATCAAATTATACTTATATGGACTTAATTTGTCTAATTAATCCTAATGCTTTGAAAAGGAAGGATGCTTTTGTCTATTGAAATTGTTGAAGTCTTCTTGCTGATATTACTTATATTTAGGAGATGTCTACTAGGGTGAGCAATTAGACAAGTCGAGTTGAGTTATTAATTGAAATTTTAAATTATTTAAAAATTTAGATTATGTTAAATTATTTGGATTGAATTTAAAAAAAATTATAAAAAATTAATTCAAATAATTTATTTTGTATAAATGCGATTAATTTATTTAAAATAATTTTTTTAATCAAATTCAATCAAATTTTAGCGGATGAACAGACTATTATACTCACCCCTAAATTGCCCACATGACATCTCCTTTCATTCCTTTTTTTTTTTTTTTTTTTTTGTGTTAATCCGTAGACACGCAAATGGAGTAAGTAAATTGGCTTTCTCATATGGTCATACAGAGACGTGCCCTTTAGGGCGGGTATCATTGCCATTATTTTATCTGGCAGCAATCTTGGCTCAGGGTCTTGCTCAAGACTCCGCAACAGTTGGTTGATTTTTGTGGTTTTCACCTAATTACTTGTTTTGATTTCTGTTTCAGTTTAGTGCTATACTTCTTCTTTTTTATGTAATGAATTGGCAAAAAAAATCATGTACTTAAAATCACATGACAATAAACTTAATTTAAATCAAACCACATAATATAAGCTGTAATTTATTCTAAAAATATTAAATATGAACTTTAAGAGAGTTTCCATGTTAATTAAAGTATAGAATGCACTTACAATTAAGGGCAAACATAACTTATTCACTTACTTGCAATTCAATTAAATTCGTTCAAATTTAATTAATTTGATTTGACATAATTTAATTTTTAAATAACTTAAAAATACAATCCAGTTTGAGTATAATTTTTTAATTTAATTTTTATTAAATTAAATTGATAACTTAACCGATCTAATTCAACTCGCATAATTATTCACCCTACTTTGAACTCATCCTAACACCTTTTTCTAAGGTATAGTGTAAAGCTGATTAGATTCATCCCTTTTTTGTCAAGCCCAAAATTCTATCACTAATTAACTCCTTTATCACTTTAGGTGGTGCTCTCTAGTGCTAAAAGCATATAATGACGCCTCAAAATAGTCCTGCTTGAGGTAATAAATCACTGTTTCTTCTTTTGCTAACCAAGGACCAATTTGCGTTTCTTCCAAGTTGTGTGGGGAAGCACGCACTAGCAAGAAGACTTGGTCCACCAAACCCCTAACAAAACGGCATTTACATCCCCCATAAAGTACTTCCCACCTTCATTCCCTTCTCACTTTTCAACCAGAGATCCAAAGTTGAAGGGAAGCCATCGTAAAACCTTCTCAACTCCAATCTATAATAATAATAATTAAATAAAATTTTCTAATTTAATATAATTTAATTTTACAAAAAAAATTGAACTTGCCCATATTTTTGAAAATTTCAACTCTTTATTTTTATTTTAAATTAATTTTTCAGTTATTACTTTTTATTATTAGGAGCCAACCAAGTAAAGGACCAGCCGGCATGCTAAAGCAACCAACGCGGACAATTGGCTCCAAGATCACCGGCACGAAAGGTACAAAATCAGAAAATTTAAAATAAATAAAAAACCTGATATTATTATTATTATTATGAAGGTCAATTTCCTTACTCGTGGATTGTCAGAACAATTGGCTAGTTAAACGACAGGTGGGCGACTCGAGCTACGTGTAACACTTCGGTTGGGTTATCGATTTTACGTCACAGGCATGTGATGTTAACTGATTGAAGAGGGTCGTTTCTGTCAGGATACAGGAAGGACACCTCTCTGCTATTATATTCTGCTTGGCCGTCTCAACTTACAACAAACCCAAGCAGTTTCCTTGACCTGGACAAGGAAGTCCAGCCAACTCGGTTTATGTTGGGAAAATCCTGTTAATTTCCCAAAATAGCCTTCATTATAATGTTCCACAAGCTAGTCATATTTTTCATTAAAAAAAGAAGAAAGAAAATTGACTTATCCTAAAGGGAATCCCACTGATTTTTTTTATTTTATAATTTTGGTATTTTTAATGGCATGGATAATTTAATTACTTAATAAATTTATTAATTATTACATCGAAAACAAAATTTTATAATAAATAAATTCTTTTAAGAATTTTTTAAATTATTTATAAAATTCTAATAATAATTATAATATACTGATTATCTACTTAATTAACAGTGATATTAATTATTATATAATAATATATAAATTCATTATTAGTTAATGTTATATTTTCAATATAATAAATTGTCTTTCAAAAAATATTTTAAACATTGGAATTTTATTATTTATTATACTAAAATAATAAGAAATTTTTTAACAAAGTTCTTTAATTTTTTATCATGAAATTTTTTAATAAAAATATAATACGTAAAAAAAATAAAAATTAATCATGTAATATTAAATTATAAAAAATATCAATTTATCATATTTGTATTATAAAATTTAGTAGCAAATATTTTGAAAATTACATTTAAGTCCAGTGATAGGAAGAATTGATGCAAATCCAATACCGGGGTAATGTGGGAAATATAAAAAGGTCAAAGATGAAAAAAGAGAGTTTGAGTGGGATTATTGGTAATAAAAAAAGAAAGAGTGGGATTAAATCATTAAAAACAAGAAACGGGCAAATCTCGCATGTTACATGACGTTCTTTTCTCTCTGATGCATGCGCTTTCAATCAGTTAAATTTCCCATTTATTATGGGTTTAAAATAAATCTCTTAAAAAAGCAATTTTTATTTATTTATATATTTTATTGTGATGTAAAATTTTGCTCCTCCCGGTGGAGAAATGCTTGTCACCTACTCCTTTATAATTTTGCACTCTCTTCCAAAGAAAGAACAAATGAGAATGCCAAGAAACCTTCCAAGCGTTTCAGAAACGGAGCAAGAACAGAGTAATCTCCTCTCTCTCTCTCCTTTTTTCTCTGTTTTTGGTATCTGATCTTTGATTCATGGAGAGGCACGAGTGCAAGCTTTGCTTTAGGAGCTTCCCTAATGGCAGAGCTTTGGGGGGTCACATGAGGTCTCACATGAAGAAGCTTCCACTTCCTACAAAACGGGAGGAATCACCGCCCATCTTGCTCAGTTTCGAGGCCGAGTCAGCTTCTTCTCCATCATCATCCTCAGATGAAGAAGATAAGGGTCTGAGTTACGGGCTAAGAGAGAACCCAAAGAGGAGCATTCGCATGGCAGATCCTGAGTTTTCGTTCGTTGTAGATACTGGGTCTGTGATTCTTCAGGACAGAGAGAGCGAGACCGAGTCGTCGAAAAACCCAACTCGGAGACGATCCAAACGGGCTTGGAAATTGGGCGGCTTGGATGATCAGTACCATCGTGGGAATCAAATTCAAGAGCAAGAAGCCATGAAAAAGCTCAAATCGAACAAACCCAGTAAGACCGAGTCTTGGGTTGTTGAGCCTGAAACGGTGAGTTCAATATCTGATGCCACAACCGAAGAAGACGTCGCTTTCTGCCTGATGATGCTGTCTAGGGACAAATGGAAGAGACAAAAGGATCAAGATCGATGGCTAGAAGACCAAGACGACGACGAAGAGGAAGAAGACGATGACAAAGAAGCTGAAAGATCTTTGGAGGATACTGACGAATCCGAGGAGTTCAAATCGTCCAAAACCAGGCTGCGAGGAAGATACACATGCGAGACTTGCAATAAAGTGTTTCGATCTTACCAAGCACTTGGTGGGCACAGAGCGAGTCATAAGAAGATCAAAGTTTCAACTGCAATTGAAGAACCTGAATTGGAGGTAGAGAATGGTGGCGCTTCTTCTGCTCCTCCCATGGCGGCTAATGCTAAGAAAATCTATGAATGCTCATTTTGTTTCAGAGTGTTTTCTTCAGGTCAGGCTCTTGGCGGACACAAGAGGACCCATATTACTGGTTCAGCAGCAAGAATACAAATTCGAGCTTCCCCGAAGCTCGTTGAAGAAAATTTGCTAGATCTTAACCTTCCTGCTCCAATGGAGGACGATGAAATCAGCCAAATCGAGAACTCTGCGGTTTCATATGCAGAATTCGTTAACCCCATTAAACAATGAAAACGTTACCCAGTTGGAAAATTTTGGTGCACTTGTAGTTTGATCATTCGAAGGTAACAAATTTAATATTTACATAACTTTTTGTTATTCTTTTCATATTCTAATTGTAATTCAGTTCTTCTGAATTATGCTTTGTTTCTGTAACAAATGACCTAGAGCATCCATTAATGGAGGAACAAAATTCTTATTGCTTATTCTGTTATTCAGATTCAAACTTCCATTAAAAAAAAAAATTCATTTACCGTTAGAATTTCTGGGTTTTTTCTTTTTCATTATTCAGACCTATTGAGAAGCACGCGTGTTTTAGTGGGCTCAGTTTCAGCTTTCATTGCTTATGAATATTAAATAAGAGTCATTATCAGAGGAAGTTGTTCAACCTGCGTGTGTGTGTGTGTGTGTATATAGATATATAAATACATATCTTTTTATATTAATAGAAAAATAACTTCGACTTCTGATTTCTGACTGCTGGCATTAATCAGTTCAGTGAGAGGAATTTGTTTAGAAAATCTAAATCTAATACTTTTTTTTTTAGTTCATTGTTGTTCTGGCTAAAAGATTTGCTTCCTGTTTCTCTCCGATAATTTGTTTTTTCCTTTGACTCTGTTTAAGGCTGTTTCTAGTTCCGAACATATCTGCATAACCAGTAGAGATTATAGCCATGAGTTTCATTAATTTTTCTATTTCCGTTTGTGGCACATTAGTGAAGGTCAAACGTCAAAGTAAAAAAATATAAGAGAATTCAGATAATTTGCTTTTGACTGGAGCCCAGTCATAAAATAATTAAAATACACCTAATTCAATCCGAATACCATCGGATTAAAATACAAAAAATTAATGTATAAAAAAAAATGAAGGGAGGATCCCTTGTTTTTCTCTGTGCTGATAGATTAATTTGACCTAGTTGGGTGTAACTCCAGTTTTTATTTTTAAGGTCGGCAAGCACTATTGATTTTTGGTTTAACTCTTAGTATTTATAATTTTGACTAAATTTTAAATGAGTTTTATAACATCCCGTAAGAAAATAAAATTTATTAAATAATTTTTAAATATTTAAAAAAATATAATCTTTATAAATTATTTACCTTATATATATATATATATATGTATAGAATAGTTTTATATAATTATTTTATTTTGAAATTGATATTAAGATCATCTACATCGGAGTGAGGGAGTTATGTTCTGATTTGTTATAAGTTTTTATAATTTAAAAATTTAAAATTTAATATTTATAGTTTTTTTTTAAATTAAATTTCTATTGGTAAGCTATTATAAGAAGTTTCTTAAATAGTTGAATTTCGGATATGCATATATAATTGGTATTATATAGGATTTGATAAAATGATATGAAAACTATAGAAATTTAAGAGTTATTTGGTAGTTCTATTTTCTGTTTTCATTGAAACTTGTCTATTTATCGTTTTTTATTTTTATTTTAAAAAGTAGTTTAATGTATTGTAATGGTGATAATTTTTCAATTATTTTAAATTTATTATAATGTATATGAATAATATTTTGTTATTTATATAATTAAAAAAAATTACTGTTTATATACTAAAAAATTAATGATGAAAATAAAAATAAAATGAAAATATAAACTAAATATATTTTAAAAAATGGAAAAAAGAGAAAATAAAACTTTCTTTTAAGAAATAAAAATAGAAAATAAAAGTAAAATTATTTTTACAATCCAAATGTACTTTTAATTTTAAAATTATAAATTATAAAGATTTATCTAGAGATTGGCCAAAATTATAGCAATTAAATCTTGAATTTTTATGGAAAACTTTCAGTCACCGTCATTTAATTTGCTGTAAATGAAATAATAGCCCTCCGTTGCACTTTCTCTTTTTTTTTTTTTTTATAATGGTTTTGTCAATTTAGTAGATAATAGAGGGCACAACTCTAGTAGCTAAAATGCTGAGATTTCAGTTGAAAGAAAAGCTGACTGGTTAACAACTAAACGAGATGAAGAAAGAAACCATAAATTGGAAAGTTGGGTGCTTAGAAATTAGATGGCACGACAAAGTCAGGACCCTTAGAGCGTAGCACACCAGCTCCAACCTGACACTTTTATTTATTTATTTATTTTGATTTTTCAGATTGATAGCCCAGCTATGATGATGAAGCTTTTTACTATATTTAAAGCGGAATCTTGTGATTTTTATGAACTTGGTGCGAAATGGGTGTCGTAAAAAAGCAAAAATTTAAGTCATATAAAAATTAGAAAAAATTATATTTATTTATTTTAATTTATACTTTTAGTTACATATTTTTAATATAAAAATATTATAATATTTTTTTCAATTTTATATATCTTACTATAATTAGTTTTTTTTTTAATCTAAATTTGTTAAACTTGATGTTATACTATTTAGTCAATCTAAAGAGACATCGTATTTCTTTTTTTTTTTCTTTTTTTATTTGCTTATGCCTTTTTTCATATTACTTTCTCTAACTACTGTCAAAATGATTGGGGTGATATAATAAATTTTTTAGATTGATTAAATAGTTGTATATGACTTTAAAAATGTCAAATACTAATTATAATAAAACGTATAAATTAAGAGGAATATTTCAATATTTTTTAAATTGCGGAAAAATTATAAATTAAGATTATAAATGAGTGAATAACTGTAAATTTTTTTATAAAAATTAGGTTTGATAAAAAAATTTCTAAAAAATTATTTCTTAAGAGTATAGTTAATTGATAAAATATTCGAAAATAATTTTAAATTTTTTCATGAATAGGTAAAATTATAATAATAAATATTATACTTCATATATTTAAAAGAATTATTTTATACAATAAAATATTAAAAATATTTAATAAATAATTTAAATTTATAATAGACGCAATTGTTTTAAAATATATATTTTAAAATTTAATCAAATATAATTTTGACTTTTGAGGTCAACGAACATAGAAGAAGCCACATCATTCAAAATATGAATTTAGATTCACAAAAAAAATTTCATACATAACGATATGAAAAATTGAAATTAACATTTTTTGCGAATTATCCAAAATTCACCCTGTTATACTGTAACTATTAACTTTTAGACTTACAACTTATGTAGCAATAACTCAAATACAAATATTTACATTATTGTGATTAATTATAACTGCCCTTTACACAAATAAATCTTTTTTCCTTCCACAAATATTTTTACAATTTTTTAGATAATATTAATTTTATTTATAGTATTTTACACATTTTTTTTATAAATTCAAATTTTTGAAATTGTAGAAACCCTTCAATCATTAATTTTAAACTTGTCTACTATTTGAATTACAGTTGTACTCATACATAAATTTATACTATTGTTTCATAAGTATAACTCTCCAATTGTAATTATGGTATGATAATTCTACAATGCAAAAAATTATTTGGAGTAATTCTTAGGCAAATTAGAAAAAAAAAATTTTAATTTGTATAGGAAAAGAGATACAAAACTTTCTACAGTACAGTATGCAGGCGCTGCAAAAGTGAAGCAGAAGAAATACAAAAACTCTATTGCTAGAAGGAGAAAAATATTTTTTTAATAAAAAAAAAAGGAAAAAAATTTAATTCAATGTAAAATAAGAAAATAGTGATGAAATTAATTTGGACAAGAAAGTCATGAAACAGTTATTGTGATTACTAGACTGTAATGTTGAGTGGGTAATTAATCGTTGACTAACATGGCATTGAGGTTCTTCTCCATCCGGCCCTACAATTTGCTTCTTCTTTTTCATTTTTCTTTTTCACCTTTCTCTTTTTATGGGATAGTCAAGCCTGCTTTTGCAATTTGCATACACAAATCAGGAATAGATAAGAGACTTCTCTGTCTGTAAAAGCAAAAAGTTAGTTTTTTAAAGAAATTTTTTTTTATTAAGTTTATAAAAAATTCATTGTAAATTGTGACAGAATCGTTTTTTTTTTTTACTAAGGTGAGAAGCAAATAATTAGTTTTTTTAGAAAACAGATTAAAAGTAAAATTTAATATTTTCATTGATAAAAATACTGCTGACTCAAACCATAAATTATAATTATTATCCCAAATATTAATATTATTTACAAATAAAAATAAATATTTAATCTATATATTGGCGGTTAACCAAAACTTACATAAATATAAAACTAAAATGTTGTCATCTTTTTGTTTAAATAAAAAAAACATTTTAATTGAACTAAATATAAGTGATAGTATTTTAATTTTTTGTTTATTTAAATTTTAGACAATTGTCAATGAATTAAATAATGATTCTACAGATAAAAGTTGGTATTTCATAAACTACTGATATTTATTTTTTGTCTTTTAAATTACGACACATAAAAAATAATAATTTTAAAAAATATAATTTTTATTATAAGTCATAATTTGAATATTATTGATGGATAACAAATTATCTTAATAATAGATTAAATTATTTTTTTTACAAATAAATATTTCTCAAAGGATTTAGCAAACGCATTGAAATGCTTAGAAGTTAAATTTTTTTATCAAACTTAGTAATTTCAATTTTTTTAAAGGAAATTAATTTTATATTTAAATAATATAAAATAATTTTTCACAATTAACAAAAAAAGTGAAAATAAATATCTGAGTTCTTTGGGAATGTATGGTTCAGATATTTGTTTCCATCAATGATAACAATTTAATTATAATATCAATAGCTTCTCTGGTTGTCCTAATATTTATCACTCTGAATTTCCTTACTTTTGGAAGAAAAGTGCTTATTAGCTTTCAGAATAAGAATATTACCAATGATAATACTCTTTTAAAGTTGTTTAATTGAATTCTATATTGTCATATTATTTTTTTTTTATTTTAAACAACTCTTCACTCTAATAGTACAACTCTACAAAATTCATTAAATAAATTTCACAAATTACTCTACATCTTTATATTTTATTCACATTTATTTATATTTTAACTTAAAATATAACTAATTTATATTTTAATTTTAAAACAATAAATACATAAAAAAAATTGTAAGTAATATTTTTAATAATAATATTTTAATATAAATTTTTAAGTAAAATAAAATTTTTAATATAAACTTTAAAATAATAAATACATAAATAAATTTTTATAAAATAATATAAATTTATTTTAAATATTTTTAATAATAATAATTAAAAATAAAAAAAATTAATATTTTATTTAAATACCGTTATTTTTATAAATAAGTTTAAGTTTTTTATTATTTTTAGTACCACTTTAAAGATAACTCCACTATAAATAATTCTTAATGAAATAAAAACTCTCATTAAAGATACTCCCATATTATTATTCTTTTCATACAATCATGTCAGCCACAAACTTTTAGCTGCGTTTGGTCAAACTTATTATACAAATATTCTCTGTTCAATGCCAATATGTGTGTGTGTGTGTGTGTATATATATATATATATATTCCCGTATCAGTTGAAGAACGATTCAAAAAGAGTAAAGAGTTAGAAAAAATGGAAGTGGTGAATAAATTGAAGATTCCACTCTGACTAACATTTTGAGGCCATAAAAAAAATGATGAATGCCCCTTTTTTTTCCTTTTGGCCTTAAAAGCTCTGTTTTTCTAAACAGTAGAGATGTAACAGTTTCACTGCATGTTGCAAAATAGGTTTAGAATCATTTGATTAATTTAAAACTATTTTTTATTGAAAAAAAGGCAATGAAAATATATATTATTTCAATGTTCGGCACTTCGGTGTGTAGAAATCAAATTAGAAGTGGATCCATGCAGAGTCCCACTCAAAAGATTAGACATAAAAATAAAAATTCTCTTATGAAGATTGATCACTCTTAAACCAGATTTTTTTTGTTACTTTTACCAATATAATTATAAAAATAATTAAAATAAAATTTTAATCTTTATATTTTTAGATTTATTTTATTTTTAAATTTTTTTCACTACACAAATCAATCTCTAAAACATCAATTCATTACAAAAAATATTAAACTCATTGTTTATCAATTTTAAAAGGATTTAATATATAAGAAGTTTGATATTTTTAAAGACTAATTTCTATATTAAAAAAAATTAAAAATTAAAACTAAATAAATCTATAAATTCAAAGACTTAATTTACTCATTATAAAAATATTGAGAAATAGTTGAAGTGGGGAAATTCAGTAATAGTCATGAAGATTTGATTAATAAAAGCAAACAAAACAAAATAAAATATATTAATTTTTAAATCTTATTATACTAAGATCATATTAAAATATTTTTAGTGAAAATGAAAAACCCCTATGATTGAAGGGATTAATTGAACCATGGAGACAAATACATAAATATATGTTTGACTTATAGAGTTGTCAATGTCATTTTTTTAGGGCAAGCAATAACGTATGCCTTTTAAGGGAATGGAAGAGATATCTTAGCCACGAGTATAAATTGATTTAGGCATTATAAAATTAAAAGCATTAAAGAGAAGTGGAGGTGAGTAAGTAATTAATGGTTAGAGGCATTGTCGCTATTTTAAAGTTTAGTTATTTTAGTTTTTTTTAGGGTTGGATGGAAGAATTCTTTTGTGAATTCTCTAATTTTAATAAAAATAATATATCTCTGACTAGATTAAAAAGATAGACTAATTGAAATATACACAAAATAATCTGTGTATTACTTGACTTCAATAGTAAAAGAAAAAAAAAGATATTGATTTTAATTTTTCTTATTAATATAGCCTTACAATGAGTTTTCAACTCTTTTATTTGAAAAAATGTCTAATGATTTAATACAAAAATAATATAATTTATTAAAAATATAATATAAAAATAAAGAGATTAAATATGAAATTACTCAAATTTGATTTTTAAATATGTCATTTAAAAAAAAAGTAAATATTATGACGAGAGAAATCAAAGGGAGCACTGAAAAAAAGCCATCCTTTTAAAGTGCTCAAATTTGTAGAAAAAAGGGACACAAAAGCTGTAACAATAACAATAATGTGTCAGCATTTATGATGGTTAGCTTTCTTGCTGACCTAATGAGGTAGCAGCCCAACATTTTAGAGAACTAGAGGGAATGCAATTTTAGCAGGACTAGGGCAACTTGGGTTGGGTTGGCCTTAATGATTGGAAACTCAGAGGACCATATAAGTCGGTAGGTCAGCATTAAATAAGATAAAAAAAAAGTGCTAAAAGACACCAAAAGGAGTAGTGGCAAGTCAGTCATATGGATGGAAAATTTTGAAATCTTCTGTTTTTTTTTTTTTTTTTCTCTTTTCATTTAAAAGCAAACTTTAGCAATACCATTAGTAATTCTCCATATCTAAGATTTTCTTTTAGTTATGCGATAAAGATATTTTTAAGCTATCTTGCAAGTCAAGTGAAACTTAGTCACTTTTTAAATAATTTTATAATTGCACTTTTTATATTTGATGTATTTAAAAAATTAAATTTTTTAAAATATTAATTCTAACTTGAATAATCAAAGTACATAATGTACCTTTTTAAATCACTAAGTAACTACTTGGAGTTAATAATAACACAAACATTGATAATATTTTGGTTAAATTAGAAAGCCAATAAAAGTTCAATTGATCAAATTTCTTTGTTTTTTTTTTAAATCTGTCAATGAAAAAAACAAATGTAAAAACTTTCTTCAAATTTTCATAAAAAAATAGATTTTTTGATGCTTTCAGAGATATTATATTCTAACATGACACGTCTTATGAAATGTTTTAGTCTGTTGTGATGCCATTGACACAATTTTAAAATTATTGTCAAAATTTTATGATATTGAATTATATGAATCGTACAAAGATGAATTAATAGCATAAAAATCTTTATATCATTAAGCATGGCCAAGTTTGTTGTTGTGAGTGTGCGTGCCACTTTATATTCTCACACTCCATGTGGTGGGGATGCATGAGAAGCAAACTTGAATTGAAAAAAGAGAAACAAACAAAAATTTGGCATTGATTCGCCTGGTTAAGGCTCCCAAAAGTACAATCAACAAGGTGATCGTTTTCCACACCCTTTCTCTTTCTCTTTCTTTTTTCTTTTTCTTTTGTCTCGTCAAAGTTTTAACCTATTACATTGTGGCCAGTTATAATTTTAACCTCTTTATTTTAAAAATATGTTAATTTATTATTTTTATAATTTATAATATAAATTTTATCATTCTAATTTTAATAAATAAATTAAAATAGTCTCTCTATTAAATTTATCATTTATTTTACTATTAGTCTATTACACATACATTTTGTATATATTATTAAATTTGTCATTAATATATTATTTTAAATTATTAGAAATGACATATATTAGTTAGTGATTCACAAATAATGCGCCTATAGTAAATTAATAGCAAAATAAATAGTAAATTTAATGAAAATATCAATTTAACTCATTTGTTAAAATAGAGTCTAAATTTATATTACAAATTATGAAGTGACTAAATTGATATATTTCTAAAATTAAAGAGACTAAAAGTGAATTTAAATTTATTATAAACATAAAACACTTTATTGGGTGGTGTATGAAATCATCAAATTTGGCTCCTATTTTTACATAATATTGTGCAATAGTAACGAATCATGATAAAAAAAAGTAGAGTTGTGGTTTATTTTATTATTTAATAATGACATAATTATTCTTAGATTTATGTTATTGCAATGAATTATATTAGAATAATTTTAAAATTAGTTAAAGTTATTATCTAAATGTTTGAGTTCCAAGAATTGTTATTACTTATATTCATTTTTTTAGAGTTTAGTTAGTTTGTTGTTTGATTCTGTTTTAAAAAATTATTTTTGAAAATTAAATTTGAAAATTATTTTATAAAATAAAAGTAAAAAAATTATTTGATAAACTATTTTGAAATATTTTTTTTTCTTTTGGGTATTATGAGAACAAAAATAAATAAAAAAATCATTTATTTTTGTTTTAAAAATAACTTAGGATCGGTTTGTCTTTTATTTTCAAAACAAAAAAATTATTTGATAATTATTTTTTGTTATTATTCTGAAAATAAATTCTAAAATCAAGTTATTTTTAAAATAGAAAAAAATAAAAATAAAAGTGTTTTTATTTTTTTTATTTTCAGAATACAAAAAAATAAAAAATAATATATTTTCAAAACAATTTATTAAATAAATTTATTTTATCTTACATAATAATTTTTAAAAATAAAAAAAAATAAAACAAGCTCTTATTTTCTAAAATTTGCTTTCAAAACAACAAAGAAAACAATTTTTTAAACGATTTTTTTTTAAAAAATTATTTTTAAAAACAAAAAAATGCCCTTAATTATCCATATCTATAAATAAATTATTATTTTATTTATTAAAGTATTTTATTATTTTACCAACTTTGATTATTGAATGATAAAAATAGAATTATTTTCAGAGTGAATTTTTTAATTTATATGTTTAATATTTCGCCTTGTTACTACACCACCAAGTAACTTTATTGAAGCCACAAATTGATTCGAATAATTAGAAATTTTTTAAAAAATTAAAAAAATTAATTTAAAGAGAAAAGAGTTTTATTTATTTAATAAATATTAATTTTATTAAGTTATATCTTTCATTGTTTGAAATTTGTCGGTCAAATACTTTAAAAACGTTTTTAAAAAAAAACATTACTTTAGATATCCAATTTCAGAAAAACAGGAGGGAGTCTCCTTTTGAGGGCAATTAATACAATCTCTGTATTACTTTACTTGGATTCTGGGTGTCATAAATCAGGGACCGTTCCCATCATACATTGAATATCAAACTCCCACCATATAACCGTCAGATTCATGGAGAAGTGTCCTTTTCCTTCTTCCACATACGCTTAGCTTTGGTTGATGCATGTGTGAACATGGACTGGCTATATCAAACTATGTTCAAGTTCTGTTTGTAAGGTCAATTGGTCAGAAACACGACGGTGCGGATTACCCAATGAGAGGTAAACTTCTCTTTCTACATTAAATTCTTCTCTCTTGGTGAAAGCGTAACTTTCAATTCATCATGATTAGTGGAAATCCATCCAATTCAATCCGGTTTTAAAAAGTTGTTAACTAAAGTTGACGGTTTCAGCACAGTCTTAATTTACAAAGAATGATAGGAGTGAAATTTAGATTAAATCAATTTTTTGATTGAACCAGTTAATTTAGTCCGATTTTAAAAACAATAATGTTGATTGAAAAAATTATGAGTAAAATTTGAATTTAAATATATTAATTGATACCATTTAATCTTATCAATTGATACGGATTAAATTTATTCATAAACTATAAAAAAAAATTAATTTATTGAGTCGGTTAGTGTTTCAAATTATGACTTTAGCAAAAGGACCTTTTGCCTCCCATGAGCATCTGCGCTCGTGAATTACTAACCAAAAAAAGGGCTGTAATTAATCTCTAATAAGAAAACGCCATAAAACCTCCCCACAAGTTGAATTTGGGACCATGTCCTTCTTAATGGGAGGTTGAAAGGACATCCGCAACTTTTTACACAAGTCAAGTAAAGTACACACAACATGAGCTCTAACTCAATTAGCCGTGTGAATGGTTGAGTAACTGCCAAAATTTTTAAGATTGTTGCAATGCCAATTAGCTAGCCCTAGAATTACTTGAATCAAAATTTGAAGTCACTAGAAATTGTTTAGCACATCTGATCTGAATCCTTGAGCAGTTAAGCCTAACTTGAAAAAAAAAAGTGAGCAAATTTAGAATATAACTACAAATGATTATAATTCTCTCGTTAAAATTAATTATATAATAACTTAAATGACATCAATTTTAGTATTTAAAATTAAAGTGTTAATTGTTTCTCTTTTTCCTTAATTAACAAGTCATGGATACGTAACAAATTATAAAAAGAAAAGTCTCTCACCATAAATGATTCTGTGAAAGAAAATTAAACAATTTTAACCCACTTCACAAGCATCAGTTAGTTGGCTTGTGCAAAGTAGAGTAAGCTTGGCTGCTAATTTGGCCATTGACAAATTGCATAAACAAAATGAGAAAAAGAGGTCAAACAGATTATGGCTATACCAATCCCACATTTCCCTTCTCAATGTTGATTTCAACCTAACACCCACTTAATAAAAATTAAGGGAGAAAACTCAACGCTTTCGCTAACATAATTGTACGTATTACCTAACTACTCCACCACAAAAAACAGAGTTTAAGAGATTTGACATATGTGTGATTAAGTAGTGACGTTATTTTCACTAAATGAAAAACTTCTCTCGACAAATTTGGTATAAAATATAAACAAAATAAATTGATTATGAGTAGACATATAAACATTATAAACACACTTTTTATTGGGATATACCAGTGACATGTTATCATGTTTAGGAGATTCTTAATTAAGCATAGTCTATTTAACAAACCAAAAAAAATTGAACAACTCAACTAAAAAATAAATAAATAAGCTTGTCAGAGACAAATTATATTAAAAAGTATTTGACATATTTATTTATCTTTTATAATTTGTCTGGTTTACAAATTTTTTTTATATCAAGTTTACTTAAAAATATTTTTTATATATTTATTTATAATTAATTTAGTCTATTCTTCTTTTATAAATTGAGTTTACAAAGCAAAATAGGATGCTCAGTTTTTTAATTAGTTTCCATGCCTTTATTTAAGGGCCTCTATATAGTTTCTTCTTTTTACTGTATTTTCTAACCAAACAAACAAAGCATTAGTGGTTCAACGGTTAACCTGTGACGTAACTGCAAAATGCCTCTGCATATATCCACCCAATCTTGGCATTGAAGGCAGCATGGGCAAGACAAGCTTTTCCTCCTGGGTTGAATCGTTCCACACATTTTCTGTTGTCTTTGGCTCTTTCCTTCTTTTTAGCTGCCTCCTTGCTGAACTATTCTATTACTGTGTACGGTTCTTTTTAAGCACAAAATGTAGGCGTTGCCTTAGGTTCCCGCCACAACCACCATGACCCTCCAACTATAAGTCACTCAAACTCAAAAGCCTTAACACCCTCACATGTGATTTGTTACCCTTAATAAAGACGCTTAGGACTTCCCCTTTCGTCTGTCTTTAGGCCTACTAATAAATTCACCTCTGGTCCCATACAATGTCCATTATCCACCATATCAGGCGGTCACCATACCATGTCGTTGGCGTGTCTCACGAGACTTTTTACTTATTGGCCACCAGATGTCTTTTTAGTTGATGGTTTCTCTCTCTTTACCGTATAGAAAAAGTAAATAGGATTTCACCCCCGTAAAGTGCATGGTATAATTTAAACAATTAATGGTAAATCACAATTTATTTTCTATAATTTATTTTTATATTTATTTTTTTATGGCCTCTATTTATAAATTAATTTAAAATTTTATAAACTATATCTTACTTAAAATAACATATAATTTATAAATTTTTAATTAATTTAAATTATTTAAATAAATTCGTTTGTCAAATACTCTTAATTTTATTAAATAAATTTATAAGTTAATTAAATAAATTATAAATTAATTTATTTATCTTGTTAAACATATTCACAATTTAAAGTGTTTAATCTTCTATAATTTATTTAAAATAATTTAGATTTTGAACTCGAATCAGACAATTAAAATTACTATTTGAATTTAGTTATCACGTTCTTTTTTTTTTAAGTATTTTCAAAATTTTATCTAATAATAATATCATGATCGTCAAAATCTGTGATCGAGTAATGGCTCCATAGTTGTAACTATATATTCTTTATTTTGTAGGTGTTTCATTGGAAATGAGAACTCCCATCATCATTTAATAAGAGTTATTACTATTAGGTTAGTTATAATTTAATTATTTTGTAATAATTTTTTATATTAATTTTAAAATATTTGATCATGTGACTGTAAAATGCTATCTTAATCTCAGCAATATAGTCTTAAAAAAGACTATAAAATTGTTTAAGGTTTAAGCTAAACAGACTTTCTTCAATAAAATTATTTACTGCTTTAACATTCATGTGATTTCTTCTATTATATTTGGACGGAATTTATCATAAGATAATTAAGTCATAACAAAATAAATCATAGTAAGATTTAATGATACCCTTTAAATAATAATAAATACATAAAATTTTGGGCCATATTAAAATGAGATAAATTAAAAAATACAACTTTATTATCTTGTAATTTGAAAGTTACGAATTCAAATCTTAAAACTAATCTCTCCTTTTACAAAAGTAACCCTATATACATCTACCCTCTTAGTCCATCAAATAAAAGTCTTGTACACTAAACTGTCCTCAAACTTCACTAAGTAAAAATTTTGTACACTGAACCATCCTTTATTAAAATGATATAAACTATAATGAGTGTGCATGGTTTGGGATGTTCCTTTCAGAGAAGGTGGTGTCGAGTCTCTCTAACCCCTTGTAGTCCCTCATCTGTCTTCGATAAAAAAAAAAAAAAAAAAAACATCTTCATCAGAAAATAATTAAGAGAGTAAATTCTCATGCATCCAGAAACTATTAGCTAGTTATTTGCATTGCATATTAAACTAAACTACATTTTTTCATTAACAGTTATTCATTCTACATTTTACTCTCTAATGTGTAACCTGCAGTTTTCTTTTTCCTTCCGAAACTCTTGAAATTTTTTATTGGGAGCATTTATTGGGATGTTATTCTTTTAGGTAGTTCTCAATTGGACGTTGGCAGTTCACTTTGAAATTAATTAAATAAGATTGGTATCAATAACTTCTCAAAATGTTGTTGGAATAAGAATACTTGAAAAAAATAAAGTCCTTGAATACCAAGAAAAATTTAAATTCCTAAAAACTTATACCAAATATAGTAATTCTATTTTTCTATATGAAGTTTAGAAAAATCTAAAAGAAACTCTACACCAAACAACTACTAAAAGTACATGTATAATATTAAAAATAACCATACAAATTAGTCCTTGAATTTATTAAGATTTTAGACTTTAGTCCCTGAATTTACACTATTACAAAATATAATATTAAAATTTACCAAATGTCAAATGATTTGATTTTTTTTTATCATTTCACTCATAAATGTTGCTAAAAAAATACTGATGTCGCTGTTAAGTGTACATCTTATAAGTTAAGTCCAACATGATATAACATTTTTCTTTGGTTTTTGGTTTATAAACTATATCAGCTTTATCAAACACATCTTTGGTCACCAAATAGCATATTTAGATTATCCCTTCCTTTAGCAAACTCAGCAAGCAAATTATTTAAGTCTACTTTGTCTTTCTCAAGTTTCTTATAGTTTGCACAAGAAAGAGAGACACAAACACTTTTCTTTCGAAAAGAAATTTCTGATTTTAAGACTGAATTCTTTTTATTTAAGGTTTTATTTTCTTTTTCAAAATCAAAAGCTTTCTTTTCAAAAGAAGAATATTTGTTTTTCAATAACACAAGCATTTTAGCAACAATGATATACTCACCATGCAATTCCTCAAATATATCTTGTAATTCATTATAAAAAGGTTTTGAACTACTTACTCCATCTTTTGCCATTAATCAAATATTCACTTCCTTATCATCTTCAAACTCAATGTCACTGTCTCCCCAAGTGGCCATATATAATTTTCTTTTATTCTTTCATATTCTCTTCTTTTGTCAAAGGATTCTTGCAATTTTAGAAATTTTGTGTACTCCTATTTCATGTGACCAGGTTTTCCACATTCACAGCATGTGATGGAGTCTCTATTTGCTACTTCTCAGTTCTTTTGAAAGGAGATCTTTTTCTTTATCTTTTTCTCATAGCCCTATTGTCAAGTGTAAGTTCAAAATTATTCATAGAAGTTTCATTACCTTCATCACTATCATCTTCCTCCACTTGATGAAATGATGTAGCTTAAAAGCTACGGACCTCTTTTCTATCTTCCTCCTCCTCAACATTAAATTGCTCCAAAAGATTTTTAAATAGTTCTGACATAGATTGAGTAAAGGGTCCTTGTGCTTTTTTAATAACAATCACCTTCGCCTACTACTCCTTCGTAAGTGACCTAAGGATCCTGTTCACTTGATCCTTGGGTGTATATACTTTACTTAGAGCTGCTGAATAACTCACATAAGTAAAATTTATTTGTGTATCTTTAATGGATTCTTCATTTTTCATTTTTAAAAACTCATACTGGTGTTTAAGAGTGTTAACCTTAGATTCCCTAACTTCTCTCGTGCCTTCATGGGTAATTTCTAAAGCATCCCATCCCACATATCTTTAACAGAGCCACAGTTTGAAACTCTAAAATATTCATTTTAGCTTAATGCACTTGTCATGATGTTTTTATCTTTGGCATTGAGTTGGACATTCCTCTTTTATTAGATTCAGTCCAAGAACTTTTGGCTTATGTCTTGTTATGCCTCCTTCAACAACATTTAGAATGAAGGGATCATTTTCAATGACTTTCCATAAATCAATGCCATTAGGTTCTTTGAAAATCTTTATTCTTAACTTTCAATAGGTATAATTTTAACCATTAAAATTGGAAAGCTTATTAATGGAATACCCTTAAGGCAAAACACTATAACCCATTTTAGCTACGTAACTCTTGAGAAGGTTAAGTTCTTTACAAGAGTCCAAACTTTAATACCACTTGTTAGGAATGGTTCACACCTTGGGGCGTTACAAAATTTTACAGTGAAATAGAAAGAGAGAATGAGTTTGAAAAACATTTGCAGACTCTTAAAACCTTCTTATGAAAAACCAAAGCTATAAAACCAGTAAACAAGTTTTCTTTATGCAAGATATAAAAAACACTTTAGATGAAATGCAATTAAAACAGAAAACTTGAACAGAAGCAGACAAGCCAAGAGATGAAAATTATAGCACAAGTGCGGCAAAGCTAAAAGATGGGATAAATCTTAAGAAAAAATCAAAAGTTAAAAGTAAGGGAGTGACAACGATATTTATACTGATTTAATTCAACTATTGATTCTACATCTAGTCCCCAAGTCACAACTTGAGAGTTCTATTGAACCACAAGTTTGATTAGGAACTTGTGAACCTTTTTACAGCAACAGAGCTCAATTGAGTTGGAACACATCAGGTTTAATCCACGTATAATCAAATTACAAAACCGACATTGGGTTTCCACACTCAAAACTGTTAAGGTTACCTCCCCTTAACTCAAACCTCTTAGAAGAAACAATATAGGTGGCTCAAAGACTCTCTTACAAAATGTATGATATACATATATAAGCCTATATCAAAAAATAGAGGAAAACAAGAGCTCAAGAGAGAATTTAGATGTTATGCACAGATTTCCTTGTCTTCCAATGTTCAAGAATATATGGTATTTGTAGGGAAATGAAGTTTATAGTTGTTAAAGATCATTTAAGATCAAAATCAATGAAATTTGATTATTATAAGGCTATAAAATAAATCTCAGATTATGTACTAGACGACCACTCTAGACTATAAACACGTGTTCATCATGGACAATCCTAATTTTTAACTTTTCAGAGTGTCATTGGGTCTCCACTTGTAGCTATAGGTGCTTGTTACTCACTGGAAATAAATTTCAAAAACCTATAAGCGTCCAATGGATGCTTTGAGCTTCTGTTGGTTCTCCTAACCATTAATTTTAAAAACTTCAGAAGCCTATGGCATTCACTACTACCATTAGGTGTTTGTTGGTCACTAGTTTGCAAATTCTACTCTCTTTTAAGCCATTAAGCACATGTTAACCTTAACAGGCTTCCAATGTATTTTGAAAAAGATGTTCTGGAGCAAATTTTACAAACTAAATCACTAACAAATTTAGAAAAACCATAAGCAAACATTTTAAAAACATCTAAGAGTTCAAAGTTTCCTAAGTTCTCATTTTCACAAAACTAAAGGACATGAAAACCTAAAGAGACAAACAAACTTTAAATCTTGGTTCCTTGGCCTTGGCTCCATGCCAATCTTTGAGACATCCTTTGAAAAATTCATGTAAGCTCATGATACAACTTCTCTAACCTTGTTCATTTCCTAAAACATTCTTTTACTTTTTTTGTCCTCATTTCCTAAAATCCATGCTTTTGATGCATGCGTTGAGGGGGAGCTTTCTTAAAATAAATTGGCACACATTAAGGGGGAAGATTGTTGGATCAAGGCAAGGTTTATAGTTTTAATTAAATCTCCCTTGGAAAAATTATTAGTTTCGTTGATAATTCTAATGATAGCAACTTATATGTTGTGAGTAAATAGAACTTATATTTAGGAAGTAAACCTAGTATTTAGTGAACTATCTGGAATTAAGAATCAGTTAATTACTATATCATGTTTTAAGTTGAAATAACAACTACAACATATGCCTAAAACATGAATTTGTTGTATTTGGGGCCATAACATAAAAAGAGAATATTGTTGGGCCATGGTTATATTATGGAAAAGAGGTTGAAAAAAGCTTGAAGAGAAAGATTGGATGACATCTACTAGCCTAAAGAGTAGTCTGTTTGAAAGTTAGTCCAACTTATCTTAAATCCTAAGCAAATAGATTTTAGAAGGATTGTTAGTTGGCCATGCAAGGTTTTAAAGCTTATCTATCATACCACATAAGTTCTTACTTTGAAACAACATAGATTTGGAAGGAAAACATGAAGTAGAAAGTTGTCAACTTGGAGGCAAAATTTGAATTTTACAAAGCTATAGAGTTGAACGTTGAGGGTTCTATAAGACTTGAGCTAAACACTCAAACTTCATATTCAAGCTGGATAAAAAAGCTTAAGGTTTGCTACACAAAGAAGTGACTTGGAGAAAGTTCTTAATTTGAGAGTTCTCCAAAAACAAAAGCTTTATGTTGTACTTCAGCATATCATGCTTTATAAGCTTTTTAAGAGAGTTGATGCGATCTTTGTGAGATATTTGCTTATTTCCTCGTATCATGCCGACTATTGGTTGTATCTTCATAGACATAACTTATTTCTTCTACCTAGTCCTGATAGAAAAAGTCATTAATCAAGAAAACTGGATATACCCCTGATAAAGAACTCAGAAGATGATTCTTCTGAATTTGAAAATGATAAACAACCCCATGACCCCTTCCCAGCCTTACCACCCCCAAAACCCCATTCCCATCCCTTTGATTTTGCAGGTCCTTCTCATACAACACTTGATGTTCATGACTCCTCACAGCTAAACCGAATGGACGAAGAGCAACCTCAGCAAAGGACCACCCTACATGTAATGAACTCGTCAATCCACAACATGCAGGTCAGAATGAAATCCATGGAAGGGATGGTGGATGCCATGCATCACATGATGCAGACTTTATACGATTGGCACCTCATCTAGCACCCACATATTCTACCACCAGAAAACCAATGAACAAGTAAGTTTCTTTTCTTTCATTGCTTGCTTGTATATACAAATCATGTTTAGTCTTTTTGCATTTTCATTTAAACATTTTAGTAACAAAGTTAGCAATTCTTTTAATAGGCTAATGTAATATTGATTGATTCTATCTCATGAAAATGTGATGTGTGACGAAATATTAAATATCTCTCTTCTAACATTGAACCTCCAATTTTTTAAAAAGACCTTACTTATTGTGCTATGAATAGTATGCCCCTTTTTTATTTTTAGCATGATAAAAGTGTGAAAATAAGGAGAGATGAAGAATAGGAAAATAAAAAACCAAAAAAATTTTCACTCTGAGTACCTAACCTTCAAAGCACCAAAAAAACCTTAATATGAGTACTTAATTGCTTATACCCTAGTTTTTTTTTTGAACAACTTATACTCTAATTAGATGAAATATAAAATACATTCACTATATAAATACAACAACAACAACTATGCCTTTTCCCACTAAGTGGGGTCGGCTACATTGATCAAACGGCGCCATAGTGGCCTATCATGGATGAGATCAACATTCACTATATAAATACATAAAAAAAAAAAGGAAGAGAAGAAAAAGTGTGAAGCAAAAGATTTTGAGTAAGAAAAATTGATAAAGTTGAAATAAAGGTAAGGCAAGGTAGGGAAATATAAAGGATGTGGTGTTTTTATTGAGTGTTTAAAAATCAATTAGGTGTATACAATTTATGGTAACAATAGGAGTATATGTATAATAAGAGAATTCATATTTAATATTAAAATAATAGAGATTAATTGATAAATACATACTCATATATTTGTTAACATCACATTGATTAAGTGAAGAATTAGCTGTGTTACATTTTCCTATTTTCTAGAATTTGAGTTCGTCTTCTGTTTTTTTGCTTATATGTTTTGTCATTTACTTAAAAACAAGCAAAAGTTTAAGTATAGGAGAGTTGATAAATGAAAAAATTGTGTTTATTCATTATTTTTCATCCATTAATTCATTGTTAACTTGTGATTATTTTCTTACTTTTGTTAGATTTTATTTTGTTGCTAGAATAATGCTCGGCTGCCTTTTCTTTTTGTAATTGAGTGAAAGGACCTAAGAACCAAGGAAAAATGCATATTTGGAGAGTTCTTTAGACTAAGAGCAGGCCAAGGAGGAACCACGCAAAGAACGGGTTTTAAAAGATCTAGAAAAGGCCAAGACCACCTCTAACATGATCAGGCCATTTTCCATGCTAAATATGCATGAGGTTCTCCCATACCAGCTTGGGACATGGCTGTGCTTCACATCCGTACAGCTCCATATTTTTTAGGTTTTTATGCAGCTAAGAGGATATATATGAGGAGACTCGACTTTCTCTTGAGATGAAAATATTTTAGACACTCTAGGCTAAGTTTTGAGTAAACTTTAAGTTTCTATGTACTTTTATAATAGATTTTACGTAGGATTAAAGATTGTATCTTTGATTCATCTCCATTATTTAGTATTAGATTTTATCTCTATCGCTATTTCCTATCTTTAGATTGTATTGAACATTCATAATTTATTTAATAAAATTGAATTTGATTTTTGTTTCAATTATGTGTGAGTAAATTCTATTCTAGAATTGGAGAACCTCACTTACGATATATTGAATTGAATTGTTGAATTCCTCTTGATATCGATTTGGCTATTATGCATATATGTGTTGATAAATATCTGGCCAATGTTTGTCACATTTTAGATAAATAAATGATCAACTGAAAGGTTAATTAGGAAAATTTTAATGACGAAAGTAATTTCTTTAAAAATTGAATCAATTGGTTGACATAAAACTTGCGTTAACCTAAACCACAAAAGTAGGCAATTAGATTAACTCAGATATTGTGATTAGACCTTAAAAGAGGCTAGTAATGAGTTTAGGCTAAACCATCCCTAATATCTAAAATACTTGTCTTGATTGTTGAATATCATAAGTACAATGGACCCTTATCCTAGGTCTATTATAATTGAATTCCATAATCTATTTATTTTAATTGCTTGCAAATTGTTATTCTATATTGAATCAATTAGGAGAATTTTAATGATGAAAGTAATTTCTCTAAAAATTAAATCAATTGGTTGACATGAAACTTAAAAGACTTATGTTAACCTAAACCACGAAAGTAGACAATTAGATTAACTCAAGTACTGTTATTAGACCTTAAAAGAGGCTAGTAATGAGCTTAAACTAAACCATCCCTAACATCTAAAATACTTGTCTTGATTATTGAATATCATAAGTACGATGAACCCTTATCCTAAGTCTATTATAATTGAATTCCATCATCTATTTATTTTAATTGCTTGCAAATTGTTATTCTATATTCCTCTCAAATTCTATTGATTCAGATAATTTGTTTTGTAAAATTCTAGTAGTTGATACATTGATCTCTGTGAGACACAACCTCTGCTTGTTAAACTAATTACAACTACGCAGTGCACTCGAAGTATTTAGATAAATACGATAAACAAGTTTTTGGCATTATTGCCGGAGACCAACTTTGTTAATATTGATCTATTTTGCAAAAGAACTAGACTGAATCATCTTTTTATTTTTCTGCTTATTTTTATTTTACTTTGCTAATTTTATCTCTTGTTTACTTCTGTAGGTGTGTTGTTCTTTTATGCGAAAAGACTGCGAACATCTTGTTGACTTTGATCCTGGGATTAAAAGAACATTGTGTAGAAGGAGAAAGGAGCAAGATCAAACACAACCTACGATGGCGGACCGTAATAATTGTTCTTTGAAAGATTTTACCACTCTAGATACACAAAGTCTGAACCCTAATATAGTTAGGCCAGCAGTGGAAGTAAATAACTTGGAGTTTAAGCCGTTACTTTTACAGATGGTCCAACAGAACCAATTTGGAAGTTCTATACTAAAGATCCAAACATCTACCTTTCAGTATTCTTAGAGTATTGTGACACATTAAAACTCAATAGAGTTTCATTAGATGCCATTCGCTCGAGGCTATTTCCATTCTTTTTGCGAAATAAAGCCCGAATATGATTACATTTCCTTCTATCCGGATCAATAACTATTTACCAACAACTATCACAAGCCTTTTTGGCCAAGTACTTTCCCCCAAGTAAGACAACCCACCTGCATAATCAAATTACTACTTTTGCATAGAGACAGAGAATCTTTATATGAAGTATGAAAAAGATTTAAGGAACTCCTTAGATTGTGTCCACACCATCGATTGAAAAAATGGTTAATAGTCTATATTTTTTACAATGAACTGATTTATAACACCCATAAGTCTATGGATGTTGCAGCTAGAAGAGCCTTAACAAATAAAACTGTTGATAAGGCCTATGAGCTGATTGAAGCACAAAACCATTACAATTGGTCTAGAGAGAGGCAACCATCAAGAAAACCGACAGATATGTATGAAGATGATACTTTTGACCATCTATCTTCTAAGGTTGATACACTGTTTCAGAAGCTTGATAAATTGAATATCCATGTTGTTAGTTCTACAGCCTCTTCTACTTGTGAGATTTATGGATGTGTTAGCCATATTACCAATGATTGCCAAATTGAAAACCTTATATCACAATATTGTTAATAAATGAATTTTGTTAGTAACAATTAAAAAATTAATTCTTTTAGCAACACATATAACCCAAGTTGAGGAACCATATCAACTTATCATACAAGGCCAATACCAATCAGTCCCCTCAAAATAACTTCTGACAACTGCCTGGATTCCAGAATTAAAGGTCTTTTAATCCAACCCCGCTAAAGTCTAATTTGAAAGCTCTGATAAAAAGTTTTATTGTGACTCAATTAAAACATAATGAAGAATTCAAAGCACAAAACCATTCAATGAATGAAGCCATAAAAGACTTAACCTTTAAAATTTATTCGCTAACTACACATAATAAAATGCTTGAAACACAAATTACACAACAAGCTAACTCATCAAATATAAACTTCGATAAATTTTCAAGCCAACCTGGCTATAACCTTGAGAAGTGGTAAGCGGTTGAATAAGCCAAAAGAAAATCCTTTTCACCAACAACGTTAAAAGATAAAGACTTCATTTTTCACCAGCAAGTAAGGTCAAAGTTCATGGAAATCCTTAAAAGAATCACAAGCCAGCTTCATCAAAACCTGAAGGAAAATTTAGCAGGAGCAGCATTGTGGCACAGAAGGAAAACTAAAATTAATACGTACAATAAGTTCCAGAAATTAATGATAAAGAGATAGGCAAACAAGCATGTTTGATTGTATTTCTGACACAGCTTCCTGCTCTTAAATTCAAAAATGAAAATCATCCAAAGAACATATGCCAAAAAAAAAAGATTTCCTTTAAGATAAAAAGAAACGCAAGCATAGGAAAACCATCAAAACAGGAGTTTGATGAAATGTCAGACTGACATACTTTCAGCACTAAGTTAGCATAGTTTTTATCAAACATGTCATCAAAAACTACAGCACATGTCAGGGCCACACAGAGGGCTGAAATTTAACCCACTTGCAAAAGTTAGAGGACTGAAATTTAAACACCAAAAATTGTTTTGACAAATATGGAATTAGATTTTTTTAAATACACATTTGTATTGTATCACAAAAGATTAGGTTCATGTTAAGAGATATTAAGTATTTAGGAAAGCCTTGTAGGTTAAGAAAAGAGACTCTATGAAGAGGCATGAAGAAATTTAAAAGACTTGTAGGTTAAGAAAAAATTACTAGTGCACCAAATAGTATAAGTGTCTTTGTGTTAAATACACAGACCTCCCCTCTATTTTGAAAATCTACACAGCCCTCATTTGTATTTTAAAAAAGAAGGCTACAATTTAATCCTTACTTAACAGAAACGTGAACTTTTCTGTTAATATTAATGAATTTAGTTATAAAATTTCTAAGATACCCTTTAATATTCTCTCTTTCTTGTCCTGTTCTTCTTCGGTTTCCTTTTGTTTTGCTTTGTTATCATTATTTTCAGCAACAAAAAAAAGGAACGGTTTTACTCTGATGCTCATAGAGGGACCTTCCCAGTTCACATGAATTGACGGTTATGAAGGGTATTACCTTATGCTCTTGATAAGGCCAACCATTAATAAAAACCCATGGATCAGCTTTTTGCATTGTGTTATTCGTACTTGTCTCAGAGAGGGTATTACTCTGAAAACTCTCTTCCTACAGAAGTTGATGAATTGCGCCTCTGCCTTTTAGCTTTGTAAGTTAGTTTTCTACTTGACAACTCATCAGCTTTTCTGGAACCATGAGTTGGTGTGTCAATGTTCTATTGTTGGCTTCTATAAAGAAAGCAAAGAAGGATATTACTAGGGATTACTTCAATAATTAATTACTTATGAATTTGCCGACCCCACCTAGTGGGAAAAAGTTTAGTTGTTGTTGTTGTTGAGCTTATCTATGACCTATGGTTAAAAATTTCTGTTAAATTTACTATCTTGAGTATTTTGTTCACATTATAAGTATATATATATATTTCAAATTTTACATTTTAAATTATTTTTTATTTGTTAATAAATTTTACAATTTAATACGATTCATGATTTAAGATTCAAAAAATAGATCTTCTATTTTGCGATTCATATCGGGATTTGACAACTATTCTGTTGGATCATATAAATTAAATCTATTTCATGTAAAAGTAAGCAATCATGAATACCAAACAGTAGGAACTTAAGCCACCAGAGGAGGACTGATCTAGGCTTCGATCTGCCAAGAACTGTTTCAGTACCAAAGAAAGAGGAGTAGCAGCAGGAAATTGTTCCGTTAATTTCTTAACCAACATGCAGTGGTATCATAATTGTATATTGTCAAGCAATACAAAAGCAGAAGTGCATGATACATTTGACCTCAATATTTCCTTTTGACATAAGTTTAAGGTTGGTAAGTGCAAAATGAAGAATGAAATCCTACATTAAACTTTAAAAATCAGCCCTGATTACTGAAATTTATTGAGGCTTTTAAAATATATATATATATATATATATATATATATATATATATATATATCTAAATCTAAATCTATACATAAATAAATATAGATATATAGATATAGCATTGTGAGAAGAAATAAAAAATTTTAAAATGAAGTATAAATAAATATGATCTTTTTCATTTACAACAAGAAAAAGTCAGCATGTTTTAGCTGTGTCTGCTTATTTCATACCTACTTTAAGTCCAAAGAGTATGCCAATTCGTGATTTAAAGCGTAAATCAAATGACTTATTTTTTAATATAAATTGTGAATCATATCGTATCGTAAGATTCACAAATATATTATAAAATAGTTTAAAATATATATTATATAATATAAATAAATAGATAACATAAATAAATATATTTGTCTCAATAATTCTGAAAATAATTAATCATAAGTCTTAAAGACATAATTAGTTTATGAATAATAGATTCTTAGACCTAAAACGCCAATAAGAATGTTAGCTTCTGCCTTTGGGATTGAATAATTAGCTATTTAAAAGTTGTCTAATACTTATAAAATTTCAAACTGAATTTGAATAAATTTAGAATTGTGTAGATTATATAATATAATATAACTAGATTATACAATATACTATACCCAATGAAAAAAAACAAAGTAAAACGCTACGTTTTTCTTTGGGTATAGTTCAAAAAAAAAAAATTGAACATAGATGCAATGAAGACAAAGATGCAGAGAAAGAAGGCGACGAAGATGTAGATGAAAACGCAGACGCAAGACAAAGATGCAGATGCATGTAAGCAAAGATGCAAAAACAGACAGATGAAGACAAAAGACCTAATGCCAAAAGGCTACAAACCCATTGTGAGATGGGTATCCGAGATTGCAAAATCAAACGATTTTGCAATTTTTGCCAGAATCGCACCGATATGCAATTTCGACAATGATTCTAGTGCTTCAGCAATTTAGCCATCGATTTGTATCAATAGCTATATGAATTGAAACAACAGAGTCGATTCATAACGTGAATGAGTGTGTTCAACTACTATGATCAAAACCATTAAAAAGAAAAAAAAAGACTATTAAAGGGCATTTACTTAAAAGTTTAAACTTTTAGGGATAAAAAGGTCTCTTTTATGACAGCAGAAATTTCGTTTATGGAAAAAGGAATTTTATTGACAAAGAAACAAAAGAAGAGAATAAGACACCCTCCAAACTTAATCTTACAAAAGAGTAGCACAAAAAACCAAAAAACATTTAAATAAAAATTGCATCCAATCTCCTTGCAAATCTGAGATGGAATCCCCTTGAAAAAGCCATGAGCAGAACACCAAACTGAGGACAAGAACGCTATCCTTTCCCACATCTTCTTTAACTTTTATCAAAAGAAAAGCCTCCACTGTTCAAGGACACACCCAATGTTCCCCAAATACTCCAAACAGTTTATTCCACAAAAATACAGCTACTTTAAAGTGTAAGAAAATTTCATCAAAAATAAAAATCAAAGGTCTCTTTAATGAAAGAAGACAATTTCATCATCAAAAGATATTTCATTTAGATGTGTAAAAAAGAAATCTTCGATTGAATTTTTCACCAAACAAATAGATTATCCTATTCTCTTATGGTTCTAAGAAAAATGCCCAAACCTCAGCATTAGCAATGTTTAATCATATCGAAGTTTTGCATCCATTTTTCTTTTCCTTTCAACTAACAGAAGGTTAGATTACCAAGGGAAAAAATCTTATCTACCAGAATTTAAAACCAGCACAACAAAAATTCAAAGTTATGCAATCAAGAAAAATTACCAGTTCTGTAGTTTGGAGTCTTGTATGTGATGAGGACTTGAAGCTGATGTCAAGACCAACTAATTTCGAGTCTTTTGCTGCATCAAAATTTATTTGAGAGCATTTTGGCAAAGATGAATCTTCTAACTGAATAATATCAGAATGAATGTCATTGTCATGTTCATTGGCAGTACAAGGCGGCTCTTCTTTTGGTGATTGTACAATGGAAGCCGAATAGATGATAACATCATTAGGAACTTCCACCACTAGCATAATAATAGGTATCTACAAGCAAAAAGAAGCGGCATGAGAAGATTCTAGAGATGAAGTTAAGAGTATACTTAAAACAAGGACCAAATAACAGCTAAAGACAAGAGATGTTACAGCTGTATTTTCCACTGTCTTCAGAGAATCGTTTATTACCCAATCCTGATTGGCAAGATACCTAGCTGCATGCTGGCACACCAACATAATTAGTGTCAATTTTCTGATATGCTAATAGCACGATAACTCTATTAAAATTTATAGAAGAATGAGAAGAAAGTACAAAAACAGAGATTATGGTATCCTCCAACACATCATTAGTAACAAACAGAAAAGAAAATATCACACAAAGTACAACAAAACAACACAATCAATAAGTCTCTTTGAATGTTTGCTAAACAAAATTTCTTTCAAAGAAATAGAGAGACCAATTAACAAGATGCATAACACACTTGTTAATGTGTGATTAATTGATAAAGAAGAACATATTCTAATGTCTCAAATTTTTTAGTACAGCCATCTTGAAGACACGGTAAATGTTTTTTTCCCTTCTCTTTTCTGTTTTACTTGCTGTGTTATTATTCTGATGGCTTAACCGTTCCTTTTGGTTTTTTTCTTTTTAATACAACTTTTAGGAACCTATAAAGGAAGCTGGTATACTGGAAGGTCGTAACGGTATTAAAGAAACTTGTCTTCAGGTATATATGCAATAAGTCAGGCCATGTCATACCTACACTTTGTAATGTACCTTTTACCTGTGTTGGGTGTACACATCTATGTCAAGTTGGATTTGTATATAATTTGCACTATCTGCAAGAAATATATTAAAAGCACTGTACCTGCATCTGTAACTGATGAAGAATGCAACACCTTTCCAGTTACTTCATTACTTGACATCACATAACCAACAGTCTGGTGCCCAATCCCCACAGTATCGAAAGGAGAACAAAAAGAGGCAGCAGTAGGTGAAGTCAAACCATTTGTACTATATGAAGATGAGAAAGAAACCATGTCATCCACAGCCCTATTGAAGTCAGCTTCACACCAAGCCCATGAACTATCAATTATCATCATAGCAAAGCAAGGGAGGTAGGGAGAAACCTGATCCTGGATGATCAGAAGGGTTCCAGTACATTATGCCACCACCGAAGTATTGATTATAATCTATACCAGAGACAGCATGAACCTCATACTTGTCACGACCCCAAGTTAGGAGTACGTAACCGGCACGGATATTGAGAATAATCTCGTCCCATAAGCCTCTTTCTTGATACATATAAATGAATTTTCTACAATTAAAATAAATTGTAACCAAACTCATAATTACATATTCATTTGAGAACTTAACTTCTATACTATATAATTTCGATTATCTTAAAATATACACAAATACTATGCAAAATGGAAGCTGAGATCCTGCCTATGATATATGGAGCAACTCTAGATTGCAAAATACGAAATATACCAAAAGCTGGGAGCTTTGAAAATAAATCAGGTTCGCTTAGAAAATGTGTCGTCTAGCTGATCAACTATCTGAAGGAGTCTGACTGTATTCTTATTTGAAAAATGTAGAAATATCGTGTAGTGAGTTTGACAACTCAGTGAGTAGGTAATTCTTACCATAACGGAAACAGGACAAGCGAGGCACGAGTTTTTCTTTTTCACAAGTAATAATTTAATGTTACAGTATTCTATAAATAGATACACATCAAATTTCTAAATCATTTACTGAATTTTAACTAAAAGATCATGCATCAAATAAAGTTAAGAATCTCTTACAAGAAACAAAGAATGAATATCTATAATAGAGAAGATAAATAATTAAAATAAATTTAGAACTTTTCATAGATTGAAAAACTCTCTCTATATCAGAACCATAGCTATTTCTTAAGCATGCAATAAAGGGAGTGTTCACCATCAGGCCAAAAGCCTGTCATCCATCAAGCAAAAGTCCACACAATCATCCATCAAACAAAAGGCCGCACAATAATTTATCAGGCAAAAGCCCGCACAATAATTCATCAGGCAAAAGCCCACACAATAATCCATCGGACAAAAAGCCCGCACAATAATCCATCAGGCAAAAGTCCGCACAATAATCCATCAGGCAAAAGCCCGCATCCATCAGACAAAAACCCGCACAATTCATCCATCAGACAAAAGCCTGTACAGTCATCCATCAGGCAAAAAGCCCGCACACAATCAATCAGGCAAAAGTCCATTTCATAAAACTCAATATGCACTAGGGTTAACATTCATAGCTACTAGATTGCAATGCTTTCAATTTAGATTCTTTCATATAGATATAAGAAAGAAATAACAGGAAATGCAAGATAAACAAAAATATCATATCCCTTCCAAAAAATCATATACTCACTAACCAATATTAGCCACAACAACATCAACTTAACTTACACATTTAGATCCAAAGGCCCACACATGTGCCTCATAAAATCATTTATCCATTCATATAAAATATCAATATCAACATAAACCAACATAATTTTTGAGTATTCTCAATCAGTATAAAAATAAAGTATGTATGATCCTTGTCCTGCATTTCTAATATTTATACTAAGAGCCATGTTTTGAAATACATGTTCATAAATAACAATAAATTTCACATCAATAGTAATGTCTCATATAGATATATTAAATTAATAATTAAAAATTATGCTATAGTAAGTATTATTTACTCACCACACTAGAGATTCAAGGTAGTTGAACTCTCTTGATCTCTTCCAGAACTCAATGGTCAAATTAATGTTGAAAGCTGCCTTCTGCTATCTCAAAACCTAGAAAAACAACTTTGGCATATCAATTTCTAACCAAACACCACGAATTCACTATTTTATGTCAGTCAAAAACACTGTTCACTATTTACGCACTGTTCACTGTTACTGTTCAAGCTGGTAGCGGTAACTATTCATCCGAAAACTTTTTCCATGATTTAATCTTTTAAATCATGTTATCCAACCAGAAAATTATGAATACACTGATTATTCTATCTCTTATACATGATTCTAGGCTCAAAATCACCAGAAAACATCAAAGAATTTTGAAATTCGAAATTTACCCATCGCAATTACTATTTATCATTTCCGGCGAAATTGATCGGTGAGTTTTGAAGTGCTCGTTACCATGAGTCCAACGATTCAGACAGTTCGTCAATCGGAAGTCTGTAGCTCCAGTTACATGGATTTGAAGATTGAAGAGGAAAAATGGGAGAGGGAGCTGCGTGTTTTTTCTGCCTATTTTCGAGTTTTGGAACACAATTGCAGCTTATAAGCACAATAAGCTACAGTAGATGCTACAGTAATTTTTTTTTTTTATATACGTAGGGTCATTACAATACTCTTCCTTTGATACCCAATGACTGTCAAATTCCTCTTTTGGATCCTGTGTATTTGTCGGATAGCACTAAATAGCAAATTGTGAGAAAACAAACCTTTTGAAAAGGCAGATTGCTGCCTGGACATAAATCCAGAGTCCTAACTATAGGGTGATGATGGACCCATGCCACCTCGGAAAACTGGGGGCCAATCTAAGCTCATAGGAACAGGACAAGAAAGAATTTGGTTGCATCCACCTTCAATTGGAGCCTTTCTTGTCTGATGCAATGTGGGAACAAAAGAATGGCAGAAGTGATTATGCCAATTGTGCCCAACATCCAGATGCAATCTATCAGTGCCAGTAGGGAGATGTGAGTTAATAGATGGATAATAAATAGAAGGTACATTAGGCCACTCATATGGACTGCATTTTGACAAAGCTGAATTTCTACTTCCAAATAGGCATCCTTTATCTTGGTCCTTTAATAGTCCAAATTCTTTTACATGAAGCTCTGTGACTGGTTTGTCTAGAAAAATTGACTTTCATCTGATTTGGTCACACATGTGGAGTTCAGAAGGCTGAAATCTTCATTGCAGAATGAACTACCAAGTTTGAATGCAAGTACAGGTGGAGTTATATTACACTCAACATCACAAGTTGAATTATCTAATCCAGAAGAAGAATTTGTCTTTTCATTTGACTATGGGTAACACTAGACCTAACTTATTGCAACTTTCATTAGAATCTTCAATATCATGTCCTTTAATTTTTTGGATAGAACTGTCCTCTCTAGTGGGCCCATTAAGACAACTAGTGTAATAACTTTAAAATTTAACGAAAAGTTCAAATTAAAGAAAATTTAGAATAAAAGAGAGAATTTTGAAAATTGAGATAAGAACCGTAGAAAATAAGTATATATTTACTACATGAGTTAAAAACTTACAAAAGAAATATATGAATTTACGTTTTGGCGCGTACTTTTTATTTTTAAATGATAGTATTTTGCTATAAGCAAATATATTTTTATTTGTTTAAAAATTATTATGTCTTGCTAAAAGTAAGTAGACTTTTAAGTAAAATAATTATTGTGTTGCTTAAAATAATTATACCGGTCTCTAATGAAATTTTGTGAATGAAAAATAGAATTTATATGAATTTATATAAAAGAAAATCCTATTATTAATTATTAAATTATTATTATTATTATTAAAAAAAGAAAAAAAGGAAGATAAAAGGAAAGAAGAAACCGAGGAGACACCCGTGCAAATGTCGAGAAAAATCAAGAAATGAACAGTAACCTTCAACTTTTTTTCTAAATTTGGAGTACCTATCGGCTTCCGATCTCAAAACTGAAGGTGTTACTGAATTCAAGACGAAGAATACTACGATTTTGATCGATCAATTTTTCAAATCAGCCGTTGAAACGCCGTAGATCTGAAGTAGAAAATTTCAGAAAAAAGATAAATTCTGAAACTTTTACTTAGAAACATCCAATTGAGATTCTGACACCGTAGATAGATTCATGAGCTAGATAAACCTTAGAATAGGTATATTTTCGGTCATCTAACAGCCTTTTTGTTCGTCGTAAATAGAATTTTCCGGCAAATGAATAGTATTTTCCAGCGGTGAATAGTGACAAAGTTCTCAAAGTCACTTTCTTGATTTTTGGAACCTCCGGATACGTTTTTGAGGTCAATTTAATCAAATAGAAATTGAAAAAATATATTTTAGGACTGTCCAATTTAGAGCCTTTACCCTGGTGAGTAGATAATTCTTTCTATGACTTATTTTTACTCTTCTTGAACTTTACATTGATAAATGAGTATAATTACAAGTTATTTATACTTTTATATGTTCCTGAAATGGTTTAGAATATCTGAAATGGTTGCAATATGAAATCTAGTTCAAGAAAAGTATGACTTTTGAAATTAATTTTGAAATACATTGAACATGTGATTTTACATGTATTTTTCACGATATGGCAAATGAAATATGTTATGCATATGATATTGATTTATACAATGAAATATTTGCCTCGGATATAGGCATATATATGTGTTTCCCCTGATTGGGAAGTTTTGACAGAGAAATATATTGAAAATGAAAATGTTGCATTAAAGAGTACCTCTATTTTGATTAATATGTAATATATGAGAATATGCATTTTATAGAGGAATCCTATTGGAAACACTGTCTGCTAACAGCAGGTGATGTTAGCCTTGGTACGAACCTTGATTGCTTCAGTTAGCAGGGGGTGGTGCTAGCTTCGTATGAAAGCCAACACACGGGAGATGATATATGATAGAGAGCGGAATAACTCTTATATGGGCGAGATGCCAGTTATATGAGTTATGATTTGCCTTCCCTTGCTGTGTGCTTGGGAAAAGACCCATACATAGTCCCTTCGCATGTCCTCTTGAATGGTAGTAGGGCAAACCTCAGCGAGATGCTGAGTTTAAGCAAATCCTATACCATCAAAGTACGGAAGGGGTTAGACTCTGATATGGTGGTTCTGATATGGGATCCTCCGAATATTCCGAATATTTTATAAGAAATGTTTTGATGCATAACATAATTTGATTAATGATTTTACAGTATTGAATATGATTTTGAATTTGATATGAGCATTGTTTATACAGTACTGCATACATTTTGAAAGACCTGATTATGATTTTTGAACAGAGAATATTTGAAAATACGGATCTCATGTGGATGTACTTCTGAAATATAATTTTTGATGACATAAATTTTATTATATGAGTACATCTATACGTTAATCTGAGAGGTCTTAAGAGGTATTATCTGCTCACTAAGTTGTAAAACTAACTACACATGATTGATAAATTTTTCAAATAAAGACCCAGAATTTGGTCCTGCGGCTTCTTGATCAACTAGATGTCGTACTTATGTGGTGAGCCTAAATTGTTTCCGGACTCTCAATGTTTTATATTTGTAATATATTTATATTCTAGAGTTGCTCTTAACATCACAAACAGAATCTTTGTTTCCGCTGTAAACCTGATATATATATAGACTTGACATGTATAATTATTAGTATTACAAATTTGTAAACGTATGATACTACTCGAATATGTGATATTGTGAAACTATTTGCAAATGCATAATAGTAAAGTTTATCGGATATTAGAGATATTCGCGTTCTTAAAGTAGGGGCGTGACAACTAGAGAGGCTTGACTTTGAAGCCACGATGTCATTACCTATTGAACTGTCATTTTTTACATTTTGAATGGTAGAATTATTACAAAACTCATCTGGGATCACCATCTTGCTTTGAGAAATAACAGTGGCAGAGTTAGTATCCATGATCGTTTTGTGAGAATCTTCAACTTGAAGGTCAACAAGGGATTTCTTAACTTTATTTTTCTCCTTCCTCCTTCTTCTCGGAGGAGTTTAAAGTTTTCGAACATCCAATCCCCAGATATGGTCTTGATAAAAGGTGGCCCATTATAAAAAAATTTCAATTATAATCAAGAAATATGAGCCAGATTAATACAAACAACAAATAAACAAACAAACAACTAAATATTTTTTCACTAGGTGGGATCGACTATATAAATCAAACGACGCCACAGTGGCCTATTATAAATAAGATCAATAGATAGATTATTAACTATTAAATCTTTCTTAATAGTTTCACCAATTGTTTTCTTTAACCTCTCTCTACCTCTAACTATCGGACTATTCTCCATCTGATCTATTATTCTCAATAGGACTTCTGTCCACATATGTTCAAACCATTTTAAGCAAGATTTCACCATCTTCTTCAGAATAGGTGCTACCCCAACTTTCTCTCTAATACATTTATTTCTAAATATATCTCTTCTGATGTGTCTACACATCCAACGTAATATTCTCATCTTTGCAACATTAAATTTATCTTCATATTATTTTTTAACTACCTAACATTCAATACTATACAATATAGCAGGTGTACGGTAAAAAATTTCTTTAACTTTGAGCGATACTTTTTATCACAAATGACACTTGAAATTTTTCTCCGTTTCATCTATCGCACTTGAATCCTATGGTTTACGTTCTCCTTTACTTCGCCGTCATTTTGTATAATAAACTCAAGATATTTAAAACTTGTAACTTGTTTTAATATATGATCTCCAAGTTTTACTTCTAAATTCACATTTATTCATCTTTTATTAAAAATACATTTTATATATTCTGTTTTATTTCTACTTATACAAAAACGATGTGTTTCCAAAGTTTATTTCCATGACTCTAATTTTATATTTATTTTCTATTTCGATTCACTAATTAAGACTATATCATATGCAAAAATCATACATTGAAGCCTCAAATTTTGTATATGTTCAAAAATTACATCCAAAATCAAGTTAAAAAGATATGGACTCAGGAAAACCCTTGATATAGTCCAATAGTTGTGAGAAAATTTTTTGTGTTCCCATTTTGTGTTCTCATGCAAGTCATGATACTATCGTTTGATTGCTCGAATATACAGAATACAGACTCTTTTCTTCTCTAAAGCCTTTCATAAAACCTCTCTTAACACTCTGTTGTATGTCTTTTCTAAATTAATAAAAACTATATGCAAATTTTTTTGCCTCCTTTAATAATTTTTCATCAATCTCTGCAATAAGTAAATTGCTTCCATAGTTAACATGAAACCAAATTGATTCAATGTGACTTGAGTTTCTTATCTTAATCTTTACTCAATGATCTTTTTCTATAATTTCATAGTGTGGCTCATGAGTTTAATCTCCCTATACTTGGCACAGTTCTGTATGCCCCCCTTATTTTTATAAATAGGGATTAAAATACTTCTCCTCTATTCATCCAATATTTTCTTAAATTTTATTACCACATTAAACAACTTGAGCCAACTTATACCTCTTCTTCCTAAATTTTTCAACAACTCAATAGGTATATTATCGAATCCTACTGTTTTGCCATTTTTCATTCTCTTCAAAGCCTTTTCTACTTCAAACTTCTGAATTTTACGATAAAAAGTATAATTACAGTCCTCCTCTGCAACACTTAATTTGTCAGAATCACAGGTCAACTCATATCCTTCGTTAAAATACCCTTGAAAATAACTCCTCCATCATGCTTGAATATCTTGCTACTTTACCAACACATTATCCTCTTCATCTTTAATACATTTAATTTGATTTAAGTCTCTTGTCTCTCTTTTCCTATCTTTTGCAAGTTTGTAAATTTTTTTCTCCATTCTTAATTCCTAAATATTGATATAGCCTTTCAAAAAAAAGATGATGATGGGCTTGCACATAGAACTCCTTCCAGGGAGGTACATCAGGAGGTTCCCTCAATTCTACTATATTGGCCTGCTTTCTATTATCCACTGCACAATCAAGATCCTGGAATATCATGAAACAAATCATAATTTTAAACTGGCAGGATTTCAAAATTATTCTGGCCAACTCTTCAAATTGAAATTAGTACCTTAACAGGATTTTCACGTGCAACATGGTTCACACATGGCTTTGAAACAGAATTTGGCCTTTTAGTATTGCAGGTCTGTCCCTTCTTTTTGCGGCTACAATTACCAAGCTTTTCTTTAGGTTTACCTGATGGAGATTTGTCAAGTTCCCCTCTTAAAAGTTCAAGTTTTGTGCAGTCAGGTGAAATAACCATCAGAAATCCTCGTAGTTTTCTAAGTAGACAATCAGATATGGTAGAGACAGAACCCAATGAACTAAAGAATAGCTTTTGTATATCATATTCACTATTATGACATGATATCCTGAAACACTAATAAATAATTAAAGGCTCTGACTAAAGTAGATTTTCTACAAAAAGTGATAGGTGAAACAGCTGTCCAAACTCTACACAATCAGGCACTGTTGGGACAGAACTTTGTGCTGATGCAGTATAGTTGTATGCGGCAATTGATCCACACCTGCACTGTATAGCCAAATCTCATCCTCCAGGGCACTATTTGCCACTTTCAAAACCTAGTGAGTCTGAAAACTTATGAACCAAACATCAGCCTAGTAGTGAGAGGAGATCTCAAAAATATCAACCTAAATTACATCATATAAGAATATTGCAACAGAAGAAAATTCCAGGAATTGTAAAGTCATAAACAAAATATGTACTCATATAAGAGTAATGTACTCATATAAGAGTAATGTACTCAAATAGCCATGACATGCAAGATCGGAGAATCAATGTTTCTAAATGCAGTAGAATACCTAAGAACTCGTATGTCATAACTTATGAACTCCTAATAGCTAATTTTTCATAGAAAATTATTGGGTTTTGTTAGATATAGTAGTCAACACCACTCATTACATTCTCCTAACAAAATTAGGTTTTTTGATAGTTGGTTCCCAAACATGACAACAAAGCATTAACTATGCAATTTACTCATAATTAATTTTTTAAAAACTTCCAATAAGTACCAAACGTTTAGCTGCTTTCCCCATGACCGTCGTTAAAACCTTCTTCCTTGTTGCAGTATCCAGAGTCCCCCACCAATCCAAGCAACCCTTTTTCCTCCAGTACACATTTGCCGCAACACCTGCCGCTTTCAACTTTCAATTTCACCCCTCTCTTCCTTCCATTGTTGCAGTTGAGCCAAGCCAGCTTCATTGAAACCTCCACCCTATTTGCCACAAAAGCCTCAATACTGTAATATCCTTTTGATTTTAACCACTCTAGTTCCACCCAATCCGTTCCCAAATCATTGTTATCACCTCTCAAAAATCCCCCCATTTGAAACTTTGCCCATTGCCTCCACCAACAGATCCTCATTCTTAACAAACTGCTCCGCCACAGTTATCGTCTCAAGACCCTTCACTGAACACGAGCAAGCTTCGATTTTTTCCCCTTCACTCGACCCAAAATAACCTAGTGCACTCCAAAATCCATCTCTCTGCCTCGTTTTACTCAGCCACCCGGGACAGGAGCCCATGTGACTTCTTGTATCAGAGGCTGGGGAGATAGGGGGGATCACGTGAGGGAAGGTCAGGGAAGATGATGAAGAAGCCACGCCCATGAGCTCGAACCTAGCCCAGCATTTGAATAAGAATGTGAATGAATTTCGAATCAACGTTAGTGAGATGAGCCTGGCGTTGCTGAGCGGCGAGAGATGAGAGATGTAATTTGCGGTTTTTTTTATTTTTTATTATTTTTTTTTTTTATATTTTATATATTAAATACTAAATACGATATATTTAAATATAATATATATATATATATATATATATATATATATATATATATATATATTACAAATTTTATATATAATAATTATATAACATAAAATTTTAGTACATAAATAAAAAATTTTATACAATACTCTATCTTAAAAATATAAAGTGATCATTTCGTTGAGTGAAACAAATTTTAATAAAATAAAAAAAAATATTATTATCTTATTTAATATGTAATAAAAAAATTAAATAATATAATATTTTTATTATTTAATTAATAGATAAATTAAAATAATAATAAAATAAAATTAATTAATTAATTAAATTAATTTTAATATAAAATAATTAAATTAATATTTTTAATAAAAAAATAGATTTCTTTTAAAAAAAATTTACAAATTAATTTTTACAAAATATAATTAAATTAATTTTTTTAATAAAAAAAATATAAAATTAACCTTGATTTGCAGTGAAATATTGGATTTCATCGATTTTGGACTTATATTTTCTATCAAAACAAACAATGAAATGTTTAATTTTATGCTGCTTTCCATTTTATTCTGAGAAACCAAATACGCTCAAAGAGTGAGAAAATGATACTAACATCAAAATTTTCATCAATAACGTTATTCCTTGTTATATCTCATTTTTTTTATCTGAACATAACATCACAATAATAGTGAGAATAAAAGTTCTCAACATACTTAATATAAATAAAATATAATAATAAAATAAGAGTTATATTCAACTATATAAACTACAAAAAATATTAAAATTTAGAGATAAAATAATTACTTTAATTTATGTATAATTAACACACTATATATACATTAAAAATTCACTCTCTTTTTTAATACTCAGTCATATCACAGCTCTCAATATACTCAATTCACTTATTTGTTATAGCATAGTGACCGATCAACTACAGTCACAATAAATGATCAAAGAATGTGAGTTCATCACCTATCTGTCTTTTCACATTACTTCTGTCACCTCGTTGGAGCAATCTTTCCTTAACTTACTCAGACTAATAGGATGTATTCTACTCGGTACCGTCTCAAGCCATACAATTTGTCGATATTCATCCATACATATAAATAAATATATGTTTTCTAAAAAAATTTCAACAAACAATATTATTTTTAAGTAGAAAACAATGAAAAATATGATAATCCAACACCTAACATGACTTGGCCGTGTTTCAAGACATGACCATGTTTGAAAAATACTTCAAATGTGCTCAAAAATAATTCTGAACACGGCTTACCCATATTGAAACAATTCAAAATACGCCATAATAGTATTATGTGACATTTTTTCACTTATTCAACCATATCTCTCTCATATGAATTTCAATTGAGGTGATTTTAAAATCTATAAAAAATTAAGACAATTATCTATAACTTGCATGTTTATCATTTTTTTAGATTCCTTACGGATTATTTTCAGAAAATTAAAAATAAAACGCTTATTTTTATTATCTTGGATTTTGACCTCTGCTCAATTAATCAATCATATCTCTCTCATATGGACTCCAAATTAAGTGATTTCAAAGCCTATAGATCCATGAGACATATATCTACAATTCATAAGTTGACATTTTCTTTAAAATTTTTTCCAAAATTTTTTAGAATTTTAAAAACAGAAACTTCTCAAATTACTCCGAAATTCAACTTAGTCTAACTTCTCTTTTATTTTTATGTAATCCCATGCACTCATATGCATGTCTAAACAACCAAAATAAAATTCTATATAAATATACAGACCACATGTTATCCAAAATCATATTTAAACACATATAAAAGTATATATATAATTTTATACAAAATTCAAGGATAGATGTTAAACTTACCTAAAATAAATCTTTAAACTTACGTACTTGATTCTTACCACACAAAAATCCTACATTCATACCGTAAATTAGAATATTCCTCAAGAAAAGATGATGAAATTAGAGAGATAACAAAAAACGTACCTTAATTTTTTTTCTCTTCTTTCTCATTCTTCTTCCTCTTTCTCTTATTCCTCTTCCTCTTTTTTTTTTTTCTATTTCTTATCGACACTATTTTTCTCATAATTATCAAAAAAATTTCTTACTTACCACCCGATATTTATAATTTTATTATCTTCTATTATTTACAAAACTATCATCGTAAAATATTTATAATACTGTCATGTTAAAATATTTACAAAACTGCTATCTCAACAAAATTATATAAATATCATTTTAAGTATCATAAGATTTTGTTTGACTTGCTAAAATTATAAAATAATTTAATTTTTTCTTAAATTCAAAACGTTTTCTCTTTTCTAAAAAAAAAATTAAATTAATAATATAAAAATAAAATAAAAAATGTTACAAGAACCATTTGAGAATAGCAGATGTGGTGTTAGAACTCGAGTTCGAGTTCAAACGAAGGAGACTGGGAATGGTAAAGAGAGATGTGGGACGCGAGCGAGTCGATGAGTTGGTGGTGCGCCATGAGCCAGTTAGATGCAAGCTTGAAAGAAGGTGCGTACGGAGATTTAGGGAGTCGATGAGAATAGTAAAGAGATAATCCACCAGTTTTTTTTTTTAATTAAATTGAATTGATTATAAATTTTTTTAAAAAAAATTTAATTTATTAAATTTAAATATATTTAATAAGTTTAATAAATTAATTTATAAATTTATTTAATTAAAATAAAAAATATTTAATATACAAATTTATTTAATTAATTTATAACTTATTTAAATTAATTGAAAATTTTAAAATTATAAATTATTTTAACTAACACATAATTTTTAAGTTTTTAATTAAATTTATTAATTTTTTTATCAAACATAATCTCAGTTTAAATTATAAAATTTAACCAAATCAAATCAATAAAAAATTGATTTAATTTGTTTAGTTTAATCAATTTATTTTTTACTGCTTTCGTCTCTCGACATTTTGTGAACTGGACCGCACTTCTTTAAAAAAAAGCCGAACTCATATTGCCATGGCCTGTTTCTGGCACCATCTACGAGTTTGATTCAGCCAAAAAATTGAAATTTAAAAGTCTTAGAAACATGAAATTTGAGTGGTTTAAAAGAAAAGCTGTGTGATGTTATTACACTTCCATTTGGGGGACTGGGACTTGTAACCTTACCAAAAAACAAAATATATTATTCACAAGGTGACTGCAGCTTGCACTTAATAGTGGCTCTATTTTCTAATTAGTGCACTTTGGAAATGTGTAATTAAAATGACGGGATAGAGAAACACCGCACACAGTCTCAAATGGTTTGATTTTGATGGATGGCAGGTAAGAAATAATAAATATATATAATAATTTAATATATTAATTAATTTTTAAATTTGATTCGATTTAAATTTTTTTAAAATAAGAAATTAAATTAAATCAGTTAATTTGTTTAATAAAAAATTAATTTAAATAATTTTTAATCAATTTTTTAATATTTTTTTATTTAAATCGATTTGATCTATTTTGATTTGTCTGATTCAATTTTAAATATTTTTATTTATCTTTAAAGTAAAAATTAATAATTTATTTTAGTTTATAAAAAAAAGAGATTAAAAGAGAAAAAATAAAATAATTATTATATCATTTTATTTTTATTTTTGATAAAAATAAGACTATTTTAAAATTTTTTTATTATAAATTTTGTTTTTAATTGATTTTCAATATGTTTTTTTATTTCACTACAAAATTTTGAAATTAGTTTTTATGCATTGGCCTTGACTTTTTGTATAAAAAAATATAAGAATAATTTGGATATTTAAAAAATAATTTAAAAATATTTTTGTTTTTTTATTTACTCACTTTTTTTTTTGCCTTTTAAATTTTTCTATTTTTTTAAGAGAAAAGAAATGACGAGAAAGAGAAGAGATTTTGTCTCTCTATTTATTTTCTACTTGCCTTCAAATTATTGAACCAGTGAGAATAATTTTATCTCTCCCCCCGACCGAACACTCAATTTGGATTTGGTTTGGCCGTTTTCGTAGGTTCTTACTGTTGTTTTGTCTCTCCTACATGGCGGGGGGCAATTCTCTGTTCTTACTGTTGTTTTGTCGTCTATGGTCTATTCTTCAATTTTTCTCCGCTCATGTTCCTGTCGTCTGTGGAGAATGTGGCATCTTACTTAAGGTGTGTTTGGTTTTGTGTTTGGACAACGTAATTTTGCCCAAACGTAATTTTTACAGAAGCTACAAAGTGTTGCTTCTGTAAAAATCATGGTTATACCAGCAGCAAACGAGCTTTTTCTTCGATCCACCGCCAAACCAAACATGCACTTAGAAATTACCAATTACGCTGGGCCTAAATATAATTTCCTTTTTTTGTTATTTTCATGTGTTAAAATATCTTTTTGTCAAATTAGTTGTATATTTTTTTATTAACACACTTGACATTCAATTTCACATTCTAACAGTTTAGCCACACCACTATCAAACAAATTGGATAAATCATTTTCATTTTTTTGAGTTTGTGACAATTGTCATAACTCATAGCATAATAGAGTGACTAGATTACTAAAATATTAAATTAAGTGCAAAGTGTCTTTTAATGAAGGCTTCGTGGCGATTACATGAATATTTAACAAAATAATAGTTAAATAATTTGATAGTTTAATAATAATAATAAAATTAAATTTATAATATTCAAAATAAAAAGACTATATGAACACAACCAATAAAATAGAGACTAAATAAAAGTGTAATTAAGCCAATTAGGCAATGAACATTCACGGGGGAAAAAGGCCCCTGACTAATTCCTAATATTTTTAGAAATGATGCATGCATTCTCATTTCGTTTTATCACACTTCTATTTGCATTTGCATAAAAAAGATCATAAATATAAGAAACATTCTATATTAAAGTATCAAGTAATAAACGTATTATGGACATAAGAAAAAAGAGTGCAAATTGCACTATTTTTTCTTTTTCTTTTTCTTTTTTAATTCCATATTAAAATTTTAGATTATTCTAAAAAATTTCGTTTAGAGTATACATTTAGTTCTTCTAATTTCTTTTTAATTTTCAAATTATTTCTTATATTTTTTTCTTTTAGATTTTTTATATTAAACATTTTGTCCCGTTAATTTTATTTAATACTTTAGTTCTTTATAATTAAATCCTTAAGGTTTCAAACCATTTTCAATCTAGTCCCTAACCCTAATGACCATCACCGTCTTCTACTTGGCACCGCACTGATTCTATAAGTGTATTTTATCTCATTCACTACTTGCACTTTATTTCTTTACAATTGAGTGCCTAAAGTTTCAAAATATTTTCAGTTTCATCCTTGTCATCCCCATCAAAAGAACTCTTATTTGGCACAACGTAAACCTATGTGTATTTCATTTTGTCCACATAATCATCACGTTAGGATCACATGGTATCTCTTTTCAATTCTCAATTTCAACAATGGTGGCTATGCTCTGAAGCTATATCTTTCCAAACACGCACAAACAGAAAGTGATCACTTCCAATATATTCTTCTTGTCGATACAAAGAACTAGCTTTGTGATTCAAATTCCTAAAATCTACGAAAAAAATATGCTCTCTGGTACAATAGTGCTTAGTAGTCAAAACAACACGGAAACGTACCATAAACTCCCATGGAGTAGATGAAATTTGGAAAATAAAAAATAAAAAGTAGATAGAAATAGAGTAAAAAAAATTAACAATAAAGAATATTTGTAAAGTATTCATTATTTATACTGTTGTTAACTAGAAAAATGTTATTATGTTTAGAGTCTTATATAATTACTTCACATTTTGTATTCAAAGAAATTACAGAAAAAAAACATAGAAAGTGAGCTAGTTTTATTGTCATTTTAATTTTTATATTTTATCTTTATTTTTGTATCTCTTTATCTTTAACTATTTTTGACTTTGTTCATAACGTGATTTCTATTTTTTAAAATTTTACTTGAAAAATACGCAGAAATTTTTTAAATATTGTTAAATCAAAACTGAATTTTTTGCAAACAATAATGTGAAACGAACACTAAAGCGTGAACGAAGACAAATTATTTTTTACCTTGAAAGGCACTAAAGCTATTGTTTATTTTATAAATTCTTTAACTGTTTTTAAAATTTAAAAAATTACTCAAACAAGTCGCCATAGAATATTCTGAAATATCCATTGATATTCCCTTGAACAGCAATGTGTAATTGCAAATAATTTTTGTCATAAAACGTTTTTGGGTTCTTCATAATCTTACTTTTGACTTTTTATTCATCTTCTCTCTCTTTCTTTTATTTGTTCCAATTTTATAACTCCAAGAAGAACAAGAAGCATTGGATCACCCATTCACAGGCACAGAGCCATAATCTTTGTTATAATCGTAACAGCACGATATTACTTAACAAAACCATAAACAAGACGCTCAAGGAAATGAATATACATAGAGAGAGAGAGAGGGGCAAAAAAATGGCATCATCATCAGTTTTATTGACGAAAAGTAGACCGCTGTTAAATGTTAAAACATGAAATTTGAAACCCTGTTAAATGTTGAAAAGTGAAAATGATAATAACTTTTAAAATTGAAAGAGTGTTTAGTGTTTATTAATGACTCAAAATTAAAAGAAGATATTTTGTATTTTTTCTCAAAAGATAAATAAATTCTGTAAATTATAAAAACCATACAAATATATTATATATAATTTTTAATAAAATTCACTTCTAAAATGTTTATAAATATATTCATAATTAAATTAATTAATTTATAAATCGAATCTATATAAAATTCTCTCAATAATTATATACAAACGTGTAAAAGACATGCATGCCATTTGATGGTTTTGCCATTTGTTTGTCCAATTAATTACACACCCAAAAAAGTTGGGGTCTCTCAATACGACATCTAGAATGTATAGCAATATAATTTCCCTAGTGCCTCTTCTACAAAACTTAATATATTTCTTTTCTCATTCCTCCCGCAACCCATGTCCAAGGTCCCGCATAATTTTTGCATTTACTTTTTTGTAATTAAAAATTTAGAGGGAAGAAAAGTTATTCTCCTTTAAAATTAAAGCGTACCATAAATTTAACTAAAAGTTTAGATTGTCTACTAACAAAAATTGTTGGTAACAGAAATTGATTATTTTCTTTATAAACTAAATGTTTGGATTCTTATTATTTGAACCAACTCCTATCTTTTAATTTCTAGGTCAAAACTATTTATAAAAGCACAATTTTTTACAATTTCTACGGAGGATTCTGAGTAGATTCATAGGAATCATCCTCTCCTCGAGTTCCCTTCTTCCCCACTTCTACATTTTCGCCATTTTCCCCCACGACAATTCACTTTTTCCATCGTCTCCAGCACAATCCAATAGGACTTGAAAAAAATCTTGTATAAATTTAATATACTAAAATTTGATAAATTTAAAAAAAGGAAGAAAAGAAATAGTCACATGCACATGTTATTTAACTATTCAGTGAGGAAGTTCTTGTATAGTGTTAGTTTGCCAAATTTTGATAGAGCATATTAATAATAAAATTTTATTTTATATTAATTAATTTTTGGATAAGCTCCACTTTTTATTGGTTCAATCTACTAAAAATTGATAGAGTAAGTCTATATATAAATTTCCTTAATTTTTTTTTTAAAATATATAATGTGTTAACGGAAAAAAAATAATCAATAAATATATAGATTTTGTTTAATAAATATAATTTATAAGTTAATTTAAAATTTAAAAATTAATTAAAAACTTATAAATTATATGTTCTAAAAATTTATAAGTTATACGCTAAGTAAGATATATCTTTTAAGTTTTTAATTAATTTAAATTATTCAAATAAATTAATTTATCAAATAATTTAAATTTAATTAAATAAATTTAAAAATTAATTAAATAAATTTAAAAATTAATTAAATTAATTTATTAAATATACTCGTAATCATATTACAAGTTAATCTCTTCCAATGTCTTTTGTCATAAGATACTCTTTATTTGACTAAAATAAACACATGGTTGGTCTTTAATAGCTTAATCACAAGAATTGATAGATTAAATTCACTCAAAAATTTGGTTTTTTATTAAAAAAAATTATAAGAAAAATATATTATTTTATTATTATTGATGAAAGGATAGAGGCATATTTAGGATGTTTTTTCAATCAAATGTTTCTATGAATTTAAATATTTTTGTGTGACATAATTGTTATATGAAAAATAGATATAAAATAATTTATTGTATTTTTTTTCAATCATATCAAATGATATTTTTTTCACTTTGAAATCCTGGATCAAAACATATAAAATAATTTATTGTATTTTTTTTCAAAACATATAACTTATAAAAATTTATAAGTTATATGTTTTGAAAATTTATAAGTTATATGTTAGTTAAAGTAAAGTATAATTTTTAAATTTTTAATTAATTTAAATTATTTAAATAAATTTATTTATTAAATATTTTTAATTTGATCAAATAAATTTATAAATTAATTAAATAAATTATAAATTAATTTATTTGATTTATTAAATACACTCATAACCATTTTACAAGTTAATTTCTTTGAATGTCTTTTGTCATAAAATACTCTTTATTTGATTAAAATAAATACATGGTTGGTCTTTAATAGCTTAATCACAAGAATTGATAAATTAAATTCACTCAAAAAATTGGTTTTTTATTGAAGAAAATTATAAAAAAATATATTATTTTATTATTATCGATGAAAGGATAGAGGCATATTTAGAATGTTTTTTCAATCAAATGTTTCTATGAATTTAAATATTTTTGTGTGACATAATTGTTATATGAAAAATAGATATAAAATAATTTATTGTATTTTTTTTCCAATCATATCAAATAAAAAAAATATAAGATTTTTCCCACTTCGAAAGCCTCGCATGGACCAATGAAAAGCCTTCTTTGATGTTACCCACATGTAACCTTAGACCTGCCCACCCATTTGCTCCCAAGGAACTACGCTCAACCACAATGGCACCACGGAAAGGGCAAGTTTTTCAAAGCCTTGGTCTTAAAGTCATAAGTAATGAGCATGTAATTAATAACTGAATATGCCTCAAAACAATTCTCTATGCTTCGTTGGACGACCCGTTTATGCTTGTTCTAACCGCCACTCCATCACGCTAAGCATATGCCCTTTAATATTCAACCAAATCTTCGCTCATAAATACCCTCTCACTCCCCCTTTTCCATCTTCATTCATTATACAACACCCCCAATTTTCGGTTCGATCTTCTTCGTCTTTTTCATCTTTTAAGTTCTGTTTCGTTTTCGCAATTTTGGATTTCACGTTTCCGAAGTTTTAACGTTGACGAGGATGATATTTGGGAAGCGATTGAAGCAGCAGATTCAGGAGACGTTGCCGGGTTGGAGGGACAAATTTTTGTCGTACAAGGAATTGAAGAAACTGGTGCGGCAGATATCGGCAGCGCCGCCGTTGCAAGATGGGTCGACGGAGTATGGGATGGCGGAGGCGGAGTTTGTTTATTTGTTGGACAGTGAGATCCACAAGTTCAACGCCTTCTTCATGGAGCAAGAAGAGGATTTCGTTATCCGGCATGAGGTACTCCTCTATGTTTAGTGAATACTCTTGGTTTACTTTACATTTTATGTCTAAATTAATTTTTTTATGTCTAATGCATAACTTATACGACATAATTTTGTATTATATTTTTTTTTGGTATTTGTTTTTATATTGGGCATAATATAATGATGATTAATTAAATAAAAACTATGCAAAACGACGTGGGTTGTATTCGTTGGATTTATTCATATTCAATTAATTTAATATGACTCCCTCATTCCTGTCCAAAAAATATATATATGACTCCCCCATTAATTTATGAAAATTAGTTTGAGATTATTCTGTAAAGCAATGGAGTTTGAATTTATATATTTAATTTTAATTAATTTGTAAAAAATTTTAAGGTTTAAAAAATCTTATTTAATTTTGGCGGAAAGTGGTTTTTTAAAGAAAAATTTTGAGGGAAGGTTTTTTTTAGACAATAGACACTTTATTTTGTTGAACTATTATTTAATTATGAATTTAATAGGTGGAACTTAAATTTTAATAAAACACCGCACAAAAAGTGAAAACACTTATTTTTTTACATCTTTTAAAAAATATTTAGTTTTTTATTTTTATTTATTTTTAATTATATAATTTTATTTTTATTTTTATTATTTTTAAATTATATAAACAATAAAATACTGTCTATACATATTATAATTAGTTTAAAATAATTATAAAAATGCTACTACTATATTGTAATATAAAACTAAAAAAATTAGAAAATATTTTCTAATAATAAAAATAAAAAAAATATTTTTTTAGTTATTTTTTGTTTTAATTTTAATAAAAAATTGAAAATTGAAAAACCGCTTGAAACCAAGAAACATACCTCTCCATCAAGTGCAACTTCATTTTTAAAGAAAATCACATCAGTTTCACCGCATACCAAAAATAAAATCTTTTTTGAATGAATTAAAAAATTAATTTATGATTTTTTGTTTCTAAAAGCTATTATTTGCTAGAGTAACAAATATGTGAGGAGGAGTAATTTATTTGCACAATTATTACAGCCATAATTGATGACAATATTTATATATTATCTGAGTTTAATGTATTTTTTTAAATAAAATTACTCAAATTAAACAAGATTATAATTGGAGACAAAAAAGTACGAGTACGGCAGCATCAATTTTCAGACGTTGTTGAATTAGATTTACCATGTGGCTTTGTTCGGTTGTTTCTTTGTCTGAATTCATTATATAAATTAAAATAATAATAGGAACTTTCGAGAATAAGTAAATTTTAATTTTATATAATATTAAAAGTTTAAATTTATAAAAAAAGTAATTCTAAACAAAATTAATTTATATTTATAAAGTCCGAGAATATTCGTGTTAAAATTTAAGAAGACAATGAAACAAAAAAAACATGTGAACATGTGAATTTCTCAAAACGCATAGTATAATAAAGAAAATGTTTAGTTTCAACTAAGGTATTAAATTTTATTTTGAAGTACTGTTTCGATGACTTTAAAAATAAAAATATTTCGAAACGTTTTAAAAATTTTGAAAAAATGGAATATTTTTTAAAAAATGTTTCAAATAATTTTAAATAATATTTTTTTTAATTTTTAATTTTTTTAACATAATATTTATGATATAGATATATAAAATTATATTAAAATTAATTTGAATTAATGTTTATAATTAAATAGTAAGTAAATATATTATTACAGTAGGGACTTCAATTCAAATTTTAACAGCATTCAACAATAATTTCTTTCTTACATCTATTTCTCTATCTTCTTCTTAACTCTTTTGTGACATTTATATTTAAATCTCTTTCTCTGTCGACCATGATTCTATCTTTATCTTTAAATATATTTATCTCTCTTTGCATTATTTTTGTAGTTTTCTCTATAAAATAAAGTTAATGAAGAAAAATTATGTCATGAGAACAAATGGGGAGAGTATGAAGTTAATAAAGATGTTGTGACTTGTGAGAGAAAATAACTTGATGTTGGATGTGACATAATGCTATTTTTATTTATTTTTAGATTGTTAATTTTTTTTATTTTTTAAATTAATTTAATACTTTTTTATTGAAACAATTCAAAATAAGAGTATTTTTATCAAAATAATTTAAAATAAAAATATTTTAATCGAAATAAAAGTATTTCTATTGAAATAACTCAAAATAAAAATATTTTTATTAAAATTTCTAATGAAACGAGAATATTTTTATCGAAACATTTTAAAATATAATAATTTTAATTAAAATAATATAATTTTTTAATAAATACTTTATTTCGTTTCGATAATTCTGTTTCGTATCGATGACTCAAAAAATAAAAATGTTTTGATAATTTAAAAAAAAAAAAAAATTTAGTTCCTTAATTTCAACTTTCATTATTTAAAAAAGCAAATTATCGTGTCATTTCCTCTTGGTTTTTGAAAATAGCAAAATGAAACGATATCGATGTACACGCTAGTAAATTTTTCCATTTCGGTCGAGGTTATTGTTTTTCAAAATTTATTGATGAAAATAAGTATATTTCGAAGTGTATGGATGAAAAAAAATACAAAATTAGTTTAGAACATTAAAAATATCACAATCTGATTCTAAAAATAAGCATATAAAAATACGATTGAAAATCTAAAAGAATTTTTTTTTTTTAGGAATTGAGGTAACCTGAATCTCTAAATTTTTTTCCAAACTTTACAGGACCAAAAGCAAAATTCTAAAATATTTCAAATCATCAAAACTTCAATATCTAAAAGAAAAGCTAACTATTTAACCTTCTGCGATTCATATTTTTTCTTGATCATGTCCCATTTACAAGTTTGAAATCAGTAGATTCAGGCATCTGAAACGATAGAGACCTTGATGTTTTTTTCTCCATGAACTTCCTCTGCTTGATTGCTTCTTAAATCCACCTACGCAGCAATGAATAGCGCAAAGTAGGGGCTCTGTATAGCGTTTTGACTGGAGGGGCTCTCCATTTTTCAAGCTGCTATTCTGAAACATTGCTTGTACCAAGTACCTTCTTTTCTCCTCGATTATTAGTTTGTAACAGTATTTCTTGTTGTCTATCGAAAAAACTCGGTGTCTCTGATACTGCCCTCGTTTCCATTTGGATTTTCTAACTTCTACTTCCATTGGAGCGCCTTGGTTCACGACCCCAGCATAACTTCTAGCACTCTGGCTGCATTCATTGCATTGATTAGACTGAGTGATTTTTGTAGCTTGCTAATGCATCGAGTTCTCTGCGTAGTCTTTCACATCACACACTCAATAGTCACATCTTTCTTTTGTTTTTTTTTTTTGAACTCTCATGATATGTAATTCTCAACTTCAACACGTCAGGTAGTCTTCATTTGTTATTACTTTTTAATATTTTACTTTAAAAAATGTCTTTTTCTTTAAATATTTTATTTTATATTTTACATATTTAAATAAAAAAAATTAATGTATTTATAGTATTAATTTTATTTGTATAATATTTTTAAATTTAATTTTTTATTTATCTATTAATAATTATTTAAAAAACATTACTATTTATAATAAATTTTAAATAATTACATTTAAATTTAATTAAATTTAAGATATAATCATTTAAATTTAAATAGAATCACTTCAATAATTTGCCATACTTTTCCCAAGGCATATGTACTTATATATTTGTCTTAATTATTTAATAATTAATTTTATTTATTTAATTTATTTTATATTTTCATAACATTTTTAATTTTAATTTTTTCGCACATATACTTTAACTTTATATTATCATTCATAATTTAATTTGTTAATAATTTTTATTAATTTTATATTGTATAATTTAAATATAATATATAATTTATATATATGTCAAATATTATTAAATTTTATATACGTTAATTATATCAATATTATTTAAATGATAATATCATTATTTAATATTATATTAAATTTTTTTAAAATTAAATTAAATATTATTTAAAATTATTTAAAATATTTTTTTAAATTTTTTTATTTCTACAAAATTTTTAAATATTTTCAAAACGTTTCCATTTAAAAAAAAATTTAATTTCTTGTCCGTGATTGGTTGAGCTTTAACCTTCACCCACCTGTTTGGTACGTTAGAATGAAATAGAATCTGAAATGGAAAGTATGATTTCATTATTTGATTTGATGGAATGAATCATTTCATAGAATACTCCATTCTATCATATGATGAAAAATGAACTCCTTCCAATAATGGATAAAATTTATAATTCTATCATAAAATAATGCTAATTTCAAATTTTTTATATTAAAATAATTTAATTTAATTATTAAAAAAATTAATTTGATTATATTTTGTAAAAATTAATTTGTAAGAATTTTTTTTAAAGAAAATTTATTTTTTTTAAAATTTTTTTATTTAAAAAAATTAATTTAATTAATTTATATTAAAATTAATTTAATTATTTTATTTATCTTATCTTTTTATTTTTTTAATTTTTATTAATCAAATAATAAAATATTACGTTATCTAATTTTTTTTATCGTATATTAAATAAAATAATAATATTCTATTTTTTTTTATTTTATTAAAATTTATTTTAACGTATCAAACGATACTTCCGTAAAAATGAAAACAAAAGGGTCAAAACTTTGAGGCCTTGGTACGTTTGAATTGCACTTTAATTGCTCCATTTTTTTTTTGGGACGATGACTATAATTGTTCGATAACTGAAGCCTCATTATTATTATTATGGGCCTATTTACATGCCTCTTGAGCTCCAGGTTTCCTGCTGACCAGGATTCATGTTAAGAGTGTTGCGGAATTTTTAATAGTTAGTGGTCCCTCACAACAATTATTTCAGTTTGGCACATTTAAATGTTGGCATAAGTTTACCAAAAAATGAAAAAGAAATTGGCTAAGCACATTGTCTATTGAATTCAAGGAGTACTAAAGTCTTCACCAAGCAAGATCCAGAGTATCTTTTCTTTATTAAACCAACGTCTTTTTATTTTTAGATTTAACAATCTATGTTCGTTTATAATGGATATAATTTGTCGTGCTTAATATAATTTTAAAAATTATAAGAAAATATAATTACACCTTTATTAATAGCTTGCATTTTTAGTGTAATGATAGATATTTGATTTTATCAAATAGTATCAAAACAAGATAGAGAGTTTGAATGCTCTCGGTGACACACGGAGGGGGGAGGGGAGATAGTTGAGTTTATTGAACCAGTGTCTTCCTTAAGATTCTTGGACACCCTATGCGGTTTTGAAAAATTATAAATAAAAAAAGATGCACTTTTACTAACAGTTTAAATTTTAGGTGCAATGGTAGATATTTAATTTTAGCCATATATATCTTATTGGATGAAATGCTATTTACTTGGGTTATCTACCCATCCTTAGTATTAAAATGAGTTCTTTACAAAACAGAATTACCTTTCCAACAGAAGAGTGTATATAGAAGTTTATCTACCATTAAGAGGATCAGCTACAAAGTTTGGGCCTGTTTGTTTTTAGTTTTTAAAGGTTATTTTTTATTTTTAACTGCTTTTTGAATAAAAAAACTTGTTTAATAATTATTTTTTGTTATTATTTTAAAAATAAATTTTAAAAATAATTTGTTATTAAAATAGAAAAACAGAAATATGAAAAAATTATTTTTATTTTCTTTTTTCATTTGTTTTCAGAAAAAAAAGAAAAATAATATATTTTTAAAACAATTTATCAAATAATTTTTTTTATTTTTGTTCTGCAGAATAATTTAAAAAAAAAAAAATCAAACAAACTCTTAAATTTTTAAATTGGAATAACGTTCGACAAGATATGAAAATTTTATAATTAAGTGTTCAAACTCAAAAAATTTTGTTTGATAATATATGTTGGGTAGTCGGTTGAATTCAGAAAAATAATCATAATTCTCTCCAACATTTATGGGATATTGGTTTTAGATAGGAAGTGACACCTCAAATTATACCTAAACAGAGATTAGGCAAGAAGTTCCTTCCCTGCTTGGTTCTCATCACTACAAATGAATTCATTATGGATGCAGGAGTTGCAACAGAGGATCAAAGGAGTGACCGATTTATGGGGACCAAATGGCAGTGAGCCTTCGGAAACAAATTACAAGGAGGAGATGGCAAAAATCAGAAAAGATATTGTTGATTTCCATGGTGAAATGGTCCTTTTAATAAATTACAGCAACATTAATTACACAGGTACACGTTGTTTTCTTTCATTTTGAGATCCTTATATTTTAGAAGGTTTAGCCACTTATATGAAATTCAACTTCCGCTGATTCAATATCCAGAACAGAATTTTGGGCTCAGATGTTATTTCTCTTTAAAACAGAACAAAATATACTGTCAAAACCGAGTTGTTGGAGATAAAGTTATAAAGTACGGACGCTTTAAAAAAAGACATGTGTTTATGTTTTACATGTATCAAATATTTGTATTAAATATGATACAATTCTTTTAAATTATATTTAGACACATCAAAATTTATTATATTATAATTTCTGTATTAGTGTCACATCACCTGTTGGTGTCTCCAAGTTTAGATGAGGAGCTTTTTCATGAAGAATAGGGACAATATCAATGATTTTCATTTGGAGAAGTCTTCAATGGGTGGCAAATTCACTGCCTTCAATACGGTTAGATCAGTATATGAGTATGCTTTCGGCCCAGATACTAGGATTGGGTTTGGGTCTAACGGGTTTAATTGGAGAAGGATGTTCAAGCCCAATTATCAATCATATCAATTTTAAGACCAACTTGGTCTTGGGCCTACCTATATTAGACAATTTTCCTTTTTTGCACTATAATCTTTATTTGTTCTATTTTTTTTTTATTTATAAATTTAATTTATTTTAATAAATTAAATATGATAAAAATATGACTGGTTGAATAAAAAAACTTTTACTAATAAATCAATTTATTTAATGGTATTGAAATTGTTTCTAGAGTTAACAGTTTTGAATTCAAGTTTTTGATCCAAATAAGCCAAAAAAAAAACTTTTTTTCTACGAAAGTGATAGTTTTTAACTTTTTCGGTATTTTTTTTATGAATGTTTTTTTAAAAGCATGTTAACATCACTTAACCAAGTTTTTCTCAAATTTGAGCAAAATTTTATTATATAAAAATAAGCAGAAGTTAAATTCGGGCTTTACTCATCAATTTGAACCATAGCTTTTAATGACAAACTCAAATTAAGTGAATTTAATCTCAACGCTTAAAATTTTATTAGGTTTTAGTTCAAATGCATATAATTAAAGATTCAGGAGTGATAACTAATGGGTTTTGCAGGGTTGGCTAAAATTCTGAAGAAATATGACAAGAGGACAGGAGGGCTCCTTCGCTTGCCATTCATACAGAAAGTATTGGAGCAACCCTTCTTTGCAACTGAGTTAATCTCAAAACTTGTGAAAAAAATGTGAGAGCATAATCGATGCAGTGTTTCCAGCTGAGGAAGAAGCAGAAAGAGCAAAAGAAGCAACAGAAGCCATTACAGTAGCAGGAGAGGGAGTTTTCAGAAACACAGTTGCTGCTTTGCTTACAATACAAGAGATCAGAAGAGGAAGCTCCACAAAAAGTCCCACTTCTCTGCCTCCTCTACGGCTCAATTCCCCCATACCCATTCTCTAGTAAAATTATGTCTACATGATCATACCCACATTTTTTTTTTTTGGATATTATAGTTAAGAGTCTCCCTAGAATTTATCCAAAACTATATTCCCTTCCCCAACAGTTTTAAGTTCCACTTATCCTGCACCTACAACATATTTATGATAGAATAGATGGTAGTAGTGAAATGTTATACATTTTAAAGAATATATATTAAGAATCATTTCAACACAAAAATTTAATCTATTGAGTGGAGTTCCATAAATGATTTTATTATGATTTTTAATATGTTCTTTCACATGAATCTCTTTTGAGTTTAAAGTATGGATATATATATCCATTATACTTTATGTTAGATTTAATTTTTTATTTATTTAAGAGAACAAGAGTTAATAAATATAGAACTCTTGAATCTTTTTGTCATAAAGATTCTAATACTATGTCAAAAATTATTTTAATTTAAAAATTTTAAACTATTAAATGAATGTCTACGAATAATTTTATTGTAATGTCTAACAATATTAAGTAGTCATATTTTATGTCTTTGATGAACAAATACATTAATTAATGGAAGAATATGTGCCAAAAGTCTTCTAAAGTCTTTATTGTACCCAAGATTTTTCACTTTTGTTTTCTAATCCCATGTATATCGAGACATACGTTATATATTGTGATTATCGAAGGATGATATGATTATCAATTTAATATTTTGTAGTCTGTAATTGTTTTGTATCACGTTAATAATTCAAAAGTACCAAATTGAAACTAAATTATATTTTCAAGTATTGAAGTGAGATAAAAAATTTAGGAGAAATTGTATTTTCTTGTCTTGATCTTTTCAAATTCAATTGCAAATTCCCCCCAAATTTATTAACTTTTGCAATTGACATCTTAAGTTATCTTCGGTTGCATTTTATCTCCTAATATCTAAATTAGGCGATAATTTTAATGGTAATTATATAAAATTATCAAAATTAAATACCCTTGTCATAAAGATTATATGACTAAATAGAGAATCTGTCACGCTCCAATTTAATGGAACGCGAATAACAAAACTAACAGAAAAACTTTACTCTTATTTATTTGCATGCAGCTTCACAATATCACATATCATGAAAAATAAAACATGTTTACAAGTTTTCAGTATAGCCAATTATACATGCTAAGTCTACACTTATCAATATTACAGCAGAAGCAAGAATCCTGCCTGTGGCGTTCAGAGCATACTCTAGATTACAATGACATAATATTTTAAACATTGCGAGCTTCGAAAGCAATGTAAGCTCAGCCAAAGAATATAATACCTAGCTGATCACGTAGTTACAAGGCCAAACTCTGTATCTTTATTTGAAAAAAATATAAACATCGTGTAGTGAGTTTGACAACTCAGTGAGCAGATAATACCTCATATGACCTCTTAGGTCAACATATAGATGTATTCATATATTAAAATTTATCACATCAAAAATTACAGTTCAGAAGTACATCCATATAGGATCAGTATTTTTAAATATTTTTAGTTCAAATCACATTCAGATATCTGTAACATATATGATACAATATGATCATTAATCAAACATTGATATACATCAAAAATATTTCTTATAAAAATATTAAGAGGATCCCATATCAGAATCATCATATCAGAGTTCAACCTCTTCCGTATTTTGGTGGTGTAGGATTTGCCTATACTTAACATCTCAGCTAAAATTTTTCTTACCACCATTCAAGAGGACACGCAAAGAGACTTCAATATGGGCAATTTTTCAAACACAAAGTAAGAGAGGCAAATCACATATCATATAGTTGGTATCTTGTTTAAATAGGAGGCATCTTGCTCTCCATCATATATCATATCCTGTGTGTTGGCCGTCACACGAGACTAGTACCACCCCTGCTAGCTGAGGTATCAAGATGCATCAGGGTTAACATCACCTGTTGTTAGCAAACAATGTTTCCAATATGATTCCTTTACAAAAAATATCATATGCACATATACCATATCATCCAATATAGAGTTTTCAGTATAATATAGACTTTCAGTCTCAGTACATATTCATTTGTCATAAATTTTCCAATCAGAGTTTATTGTATGTATATACCTTTTTTCAAGGCAATCATACAGCTTTATAAATCAATGCGGCATTCACAATATATTTCCTTTACCATATAATGAGAAATACATTTAAAATCATGTATTCAATAAGTTCAAATATCCATTTTCAAAACCATACTCTTCTTGAACTATATTCCAAATTGTAAACAATACATATAATTTAATCTATTTCAGAAACATATAAGAGTATAAATAACTTACATAATCAATTACACAATTAAAGTTCAAGAAGAGTATAGAGCAAATCATAGAAAGAATTATTCACTCACAAAATTAGGGTTCCAAGTTGGACAACACTATCCGTTTTAGAAATATATAAGAGTATAAATAACTTACATAATCAATTACACAATTAAAGTTCAAGAAGAATATAGAGTAAATCATAGAAAGAATTATTCATTCACAAAGTTAGGGTTCCAAGTTGGACAACGCTAAAATCTATGTTTTCAGTCCAAATCTAACCAAATAAATCTAAAAAATGAGTCTAGAAAGTCCAAAAACCTTGGAAATAACTCCAGATTCGCGAAATTTGGCTTCTGAGAGCTTAATAAACGTCGGTCAACTATGGGTTACTATTCACCACCGAAAATTACTATTCACAACGGTCGAATTTACTGTTTACGACATATAAAAGTTGTCAAATGGCAGCCAAATTTCATATCGTAAGGTTTTTCTACCTTCTGAATCCATCTATAGTGTCAGATTTTCAATTTAAGGACTATAAGTAGGAGATTTAGAACTTACTTTCCTAGGATTTCTCCTCCACTTTCTGGCAGATTTTCGGCCAAATTTCCAAAAACTAATCGGATAGAATTGTAGTTCTCATCGTTTTAAATCCGTAGGCGGTGATGGTGTTGAAATCCGAAGTTCAGAAGTGTTAGAAATTTAGAGAAAAGTTTTAGGGTTTTTATAGAGAGAAAGTAAATTTTGAGAGAGAGAGAGTGCAAAAAATTTTCATGCCACTTCTGCATTTGATTTCTCTTAAATCATATGAGGGACTTGTTAGAAAAATTTCAATTGTTGAGGGGTGTCCTTGCAATTTTTTTATTTACATTTTGACCCCTAAACTTTTAAGAAAATTACATTTTGGCTCCAAAACTTAAATTCTCATATTAGCTTCACAATTTCTCAAACAATATGATAAATAAACATATTTCTAATGGTACTTATCTCCATTTCCCATAATCCTCACTTTCATTCAAAATTTTCTTTAATTTAAGATTTTTTTATTTATTTATTTAGGGGTTTCCTTTCTTTTTTTCTTCATTTATTTTGAGGTTATTACATTCTTCCCCCCTTTAAAAAATTCGGTCCCCGAATTTCATCTCCATATTAACAAGTAGAAACTAACCTCATGATTCAAAAAGATATGGATATCTGATGCGCATATTATCATCTCTTTCCTAAGTAGCCTCCTTTAAAGAGTGATTCTGCCATATCACCTTCACTGTAGGTATTTGTTTTGAATGTAATTTCTTAACTTGTCTATCTACTATAGCGACTATTTTTTCCTCATATGACAAATCATTGTCTAACTGAATCTCTTGACATTGAATAACATGCATTGGGTTTGGTAGATACTTTTGTAGCATAGATACATGAAAGACTGGATGGACATTACCCAATTCAGGTGGTAAAACCAAACGATAAGCTACTGGACCGATTCTATTAAGAATTTCAAATGGACCTATATATCGTGGACTTAAGTTGCCTTTCTTCTCAAATCTTACTACTCCTTTCATGGTAGATATATTCAAGAAGACATGTTCACCTACGACAAATTCTAATGGTCGATGTCTATTATCAACATAGGCTTTCTGTCTACTCTAGGCTGCTAATAACCTTTTCTTAATCAACTTTACCTTGTCAAGTGCATCTTATACCAAATCAGGCCCTAAAATCTTAGCTTCGCCCATCTCAAATCATCCGATCAAAAAATGACAGCACCTACCATATAATGCCTCAACAGGGGCCATTTGTATACTGTCTTGGTAGCTATTGTTATAAGTAAATTTAGTTAGGGCAAGAATCTTTCCCAACTACCTTGAAAATCTAGAATAAAAGCCTGAAGCATGTCTTCCAATATTTGGATGGCTCGCTCAGACTGTCCATCTGTTTGAGGATGGAAAGCAGTACTGAGATTTAACTTCGTGCCTAAAGCTTCTTGAAAGGATTTCCAAAAACGAGCTGTGAACTGTGATTCTCGATAAGAAATAATCGATATTGGCATTCCATGAAACCTCACTATTTCATTCAAATATAAATTTGCATACTGAGCTACATTGTATGTGGTTTTCACTGGTAAAAAATGTGCTGATTTAGTCAACCTATCAATGATCACCCATATTGAGTCAAACTCTTTTGATGTCCGCGGTAGCCCTGTAATAAAATCCATAGTTATTTTTTTCCATTTCCATTCAGGTATCTCGATCTGCTGATATAGTCCTGCAGGTCTTTGATGTTATGTTTTTACCTACTGGCAAGTTAAACATCGAGAAACATAATAAACTATGTCTTTCTTCATACCTTCCCACCAATAAATTTTTTTTAGATCCTTATACATTTTAGTTATTCCAGAATGAATGGTATATATGGATTTATGGGATTCATCTAAAATTTCTTTTTTAAGTTCTTCTTTATCAGGTACACACAACCGCTTACCCAATCTCATAATTCCTTCAGGGTCTATAGTAAATTCAACTTCATCGCCATTTTTCACCTCTTCAATTTTCTTGCATAAATAGGCATCCTCTTTTTGTGCTTTTTTCACCTGCTCAATCAAAGACGATTGAAATTGTATATGGGCCAATAGTAGCCCAGGCTTCTTTACTTCCATTACTACTCCATGACTTTCTAACTTATGCATTTCTTTAACCAACGGCCTCCTTACCACTGTGATATGATTTAAACTACTCATAGACTTCCTATTTAATGCATTAGCCACTACATTGGCCTTACCTGGATGATATAATATTGTGCAATTATAATCTTTAAGTAATTCCATCCATCGTCTTTGTCTCAAATTAAGATCTTTTTGTTGAAAAATATATTTGAGACTTTTATGATTTGTATAAATTTCGCATGTCTCACTATACAGATAATGCCTCCAAATTTTGAGAGTAAAAACTACTGCTGCCATTTTCAAGTCATGAGTCGGATAATTTTGATCATGTGGTTTAAGCTGTCTAAATGCATATGCAATGACTCAACCATGTTGCATCAACACATACCCTAATCTAATTCTCGATGCATCACAATATACTGTGTATCCTCTGGTACTTGAAGGAATAGACAGTACTAGTACCGTAGTCAAACATTCCTTAAATTTCTGGAAACTTCTTTCATATTCATTTGCCCAGTCAAACTTTATTCCGTTCCTTGTCAACCTCGTCAAAGGAGCAACTATTTTTGAATTTTTTTTAATGAATCTGCGGTTATAACTTGCTAAACTAAGAAAACTATAAATCTCTGTAATTTTCGTAGGGCGTGGCCATTGCTGCACTGCTTCTACCTTTTTAGGATCAACTTGAATACCATCCTTGATAATCACATGCCCTAGGAAAGTAACACTACTAAGTCAAAATTCACATTTTGAAAACTTAGCATATAGCAGGTGTTCTCTTAGAGTTTGCAAAGTTATCCTTAAATTGTGCTCATGCTCTTTTGAACTCTTTGAATATATCAGGATATCATCTATGAATACAATAACAAATTGATCCAGGAAAGGTTTAAATACCTGATTCATCAAATCTATGAATGCAACTGGAGCATTTGTTAAACTAAACGGCATTACTAAGAACTCATAGTGTTCATACCGAGTTCTAAGAGCAGTTTTCGGAATATCCTCCTTGTTTATCCTCAATTGATGATACCCAGATCTCAAATCAATTTTCGAAAAACATTGGGCACTCTGTAACTGGTCAAATAGATCATCTATATGAGATAATGGATACTTATTATATACTGTCACCTTATTCAACTGTCTGTAATCAATATACAGCCGTAACAATCCATCTTTCTTTTTCACAAATAAGACCAGAGCACCCCAAGGAGAAGTACTAGGGCGTATAAATCTTTTGTCTAACAAGTCTTGTAACTGGTTTTTCAATTCTTTGAGCTCAGTCGGTGCCATTTTATATGGAGGTATAGACACTGGTTGAGTTTCAAGAAGTAAATCAATACCAAATTCAATTTCTCTTTCTGGGGGTAATCTTGCCAACTTCTCAGGAAACACATCAGGAAATTCTCTAACCATCGGAACCTGCTCTACCTTGGTGTACTTCATATCAACATATTTGATAACTACTAAATACCTTTGACATCCTTTTGCAATATTTTATGGGTTGTTAATCAGAGATTAAGTTATTAGGCACCTCACTACGATCTCCTTGTATCAAGAAGGAAGATTCTTCAGAAATATTAAACTTAATCACCTTAAGGTGACAGTCTAGAATGGTATGACATGATGACAACCAATCCATTTCCAATATCACATCAAAGTCTACCATATCTAGAACTATCAAATCTACAAGAGTCTCCTTATCTTCTATCAAAATCTTGCATGATTTATACATATCATTTACTAGTAATAATTCTCCTATTGGAGTAGCAACCATGAAAGAACAATGTAAACTAGTAGGATCTCTATCCAATTTCTTAGCAAAGTAGGGTGACATATAAGAATGAGTAGAATCAGGATCGAACATTACATATGCTTTATAGAAATATACTAATAATGTACCTGTCATAACTGCATTTGAGGCCTGAGCATCTTGTCGTGTCAAGGCAAAAAACTCGGGTTTGTTCTCCACCTCGACTTCCTGATCCTCTACCAGTACCACCACTACTTGTTTGAACTGAAACTGCTTTATTTGGTCGTGCTGGTACAGATGCAGGGGGTGAAGCTGGTTGTACTGATACTTGACTAAAATTTCGTAATTGTGGACAATTTCTCATCAAATGACCTACTTGTCCACACTTAAAACATACACCAGTTTCTCTGCGACACTGTCTAGTATGAGACCTGCCACAAATGAGGCATAATGGAATTAATCTTGAATTCTGTTGGCTAATAAGTCTTATATCTCTTTGATTCATTCTTTACTTATTGATATTAACTGATGTCTAGTTAGAGCTACCAGATCTTATTTGAGTTAAACGCTGTGGATTTTGAAATCTTGGTCCTCTGACATTAGGATTAGAACTAGTCTAGACATTACTATCTTGATCTCTCTTTCTTCTCTTTATACCTTTTATGTTTGCTTGCTCTCGTGTTTCCATCATTTTAGCACAATCTATAGTTGCTGAATAAGTTGAAAAATGATTTATTTAAGGACCCATCGATTTAAACAATGGACGTATCAATTCCGAAACAAATCTCTTAATTCTATATTTTTCAGTAGGAACCAGATATGGTACATATCTAGATAACCGGGTAAACGGATGTCATATTTAGAAACTGTCATGTTCAGTGTTTGTCTTAATTATTCAAATTCTCTAGCCCTCTTGTCCCTTTCACTCATTGGCAGAAAATGATTCATAAATGCTTCCTTAAATTCATCCCACTCCATTGGTGGTAAAGTAACTACTCTTCCTTATACAAGTGTCTCAAACCAAACTTAAGTCACATCTGATAGTTGAAAGGACACTAGTTCAACAGATCTTCTAGTAGAACACCCCAAAGCTCTAAGAACTCATTCTACAGTATCAATGAATATCTGTGAGTCTTCTTGAATATCTTACCTGAAAAAAGTCGAGGGTTTTAACTTAAGGAATTGCGGTAATGTCATCTCAATCCTTGTAAACTTGTCATCTTATTCAGCTGTTCTTCCCAGTTCTTACGCTTCAGGAGCATTTTCTGGTGGCTGGCCATCCCTTTTACCCTGTTCTACTATAAATCTAGCCAATGTCTCTAAACTCCTATGTATGCCAGTAATCATATCAGATGTTCTATCATGTATCTCCTGAGGGGGTTCGACTCTCTCCTCAGGAACTCTATCAGATACATGGGCCTGTTCATCATGTCTCGAGGTTCTCATACCCCGTACATGCTCTCTACCTTTGTCTCTTCTTTTAGGTTGACCTCTACCACGACCTCTTTGTATTGAAATTGTAGATTGTGCAGACTTTTTTATAGAGAGTGCATGATCTACAACTTCTTTAGTAACCGCTCTAGTTATTGGCGGCATCATAGACTATACAGAACAAAACACCTTTTTAAGATACCATAATATAAAATCAAACCTTATACTAGGAACTTTAGCAAACTTAGAATAGAAAAGAAGTTAATATCCTATAGATCCCTCAGCAGTACCTGAAGTATAAATATGTCTAACTCATATCCATACTAAAGGTCCTACTAAAAAATCCTTTGTTCCGATAGTCACAGAGAAACTTAATGCTCTGATACTAATTTGTCACGCCTCAATTTAATGGAACGCGAATAACACAATTAACAAATTTTTTTTACCCTTATTTATTTGCATATGGTTTCACAATATCACATATCATGAAAAATAACATACGTTTACAAGTTTCCAGTATATCCACTTATACATATCAAGTCTATATTTATCAATATTACAGCAGAAGTAGTGATCCTACCTGTGGCGTTTAGAACATACTCTAAATTACAATGACATAATATTTTAAATATTGCGAGCTTTGGAAGCAACGTAGACTCACCCAAAGAATATGACACCTAGTTGATCACGTAGCTGCAGGGCCAAACTCTATATTTTTATCTGAAAAAAATGTAAACATCTTGTAGTGAGTTTGACAACTTAGTGAGCAGATAATACCTTCTATGACCTTTTAGGTCAACATATGGATGTACTCATATATTAAAATTTATCATATCAAAAATTACAGTTCAGAAGTACATCCATATGGGACTCGCATTTTCAAATATTCTCAGTTCAAATCACATTCAAATATCTGTAACCATATATGATACAATATGATTATTAATCAAACATTGATATGCATCAAAAATATTTCTTATAAAAATATTAGGAGGATCCCATATTAGAACCACCATATCAGAGTTCAACCCCTTCCGTACTTTGGTGGTGTAGGATTTGCCTATACTTAACATCTCAGTTAAGATTTTCCCTACTACCATTCAAGAGAACACGTGAAGGGACTTTAATATGAGTAATTTCCCAAGCACAAAGTAAGGGAGGCAAGTCACATATCATATAGTCGGCATCCTTCTCTTCATCATATATCATATCCTATGTGTTGGGCGTCATACGAGGCTAGCACCACCCCTGCTAGTTGAGGTATCAAGGTGTACTAGGGTTAACATCACCTGCTGTTAGCAAACATTGTTTCCAATATGATTCCTCCACAGAAAATATCATATGCCATATCATCCAATATAGAGTTTTCAGTATAAGACAGACTTTTAATCTCAGTACAGATTCATCTGTCATAAATTTTTCAATCAGGGTTTATCACATGTACATGTCCTTTTTCAAGACAATCATATAGCTTTATAAATCAATACGACATGTATAATATATTTCCTTTACCATATGATGAGAAATAAATTTAAAATCACGTATTCAATGAGTTCAAATATTAATTTTCAAAACCATACTCTTCTTGAACTATATTCCAAATTGTAAACAATGCAGATAATTTAATCCATTTCAGAAACATATAAGAGTATAAATAACTTACATAACCAATTATACAATTAAAGTTCAAGAAGAGTATAGAGCAAGTCATAGAAAGAATTATTCACTCACAAAGTTAGGGTTTCAAGTTGGACAATACTAAAATCTATGTTTTCAGTCCAAATCTAATCAAATAAACCTAAAAAAATGAGTCCAAAAGGTCTAAAAACCTTGGAAATGACTCCAGATTCGTGAAATTTGGCATTTGAGAGCTTAATCAATGCTGGTCAATTGTGGGTTACTATTTATCGTCTGAAATTACTGTTCACTGTTGGAAATTACTATTCATGACAGACGAATTTACTGTTTACGACATACAAAATTTGTTAGATGACAGCTAAATTTCATATCCTAAGGTTTTTCCACTTTTTGAACCTATTTATGGTGTTAGATTTTTAATTTAAGGATTTTAAGTAGGAGATTTAGAACTTACCTTCCTAGGATTTTTCCTCCACTTTTCGACGGATTTCCAGCCAAATTTCTAGAAACCAATTGGATAGAATTGTAGTTCTCGTCGTTCTGAATCTGTAGGCAGTGATCGTGTTGAAATCCGAGGTCCAGAAGTGATAAAAATCTAGAGAGAAATTTTAGGGTTTTTAGAGAGAGAAAGTAAATTTTGGGAGAGAGAGTGCAGAAAATTTTCACGTCACTTCTGCATCTGATTTCTCTTAAATCATTTGAGGGACCTATTAGCAAAATTTCAATTGTTGAGTAGTGTCCTTGCAATTTTTGTTATTTACATTTTGACCCCTAAACTTTTAGAAAATTATATTTTGGCCTCAAAACTTAAATCTTCATATTAGCTTCACAATTTCTCAAACAATATGATAAATAAACATATTTTCAATGGTAATTATCTCCATTTTCCATAATCCTCACTTTCATTCAAAATTTTCTTTAATTTAGAATTTTTTTTCCATATATTTAGGATTTTACTTTCTTTTTTATTTTTATTTTTTTCCTCGTTTATTTTGAGGTTATTACAGTATCAAGCAAATATAAGCTTATTCTAATAATTTTGTATAACTACTGCTAAAATTAACATCTAAATTATATGATATAAAGGCAAAATGCAATGAGACAGTTAAATTAGAAGGTCAATTGTAAAACATAATATATTACAAGAAAACTACAATTGGATACAAAGATTAGGGTAGGAAAGTGTAATTTTTCAAAAATTTTATTAGGTATCAAATTGATAATGACAATATCCTTTCAATATCAAAATATCATATTTGTATTCATATTATTAAGTTAAATAGAGCAATTTTAATTGAATTTCTCTATTTTCGTTAATAGGACTCTATATTGAGCCTATGAAAACTATGATAATTGAGGCCATGTGAAATTCAATAGCCCCATGTAGTTAAATAACCAGGGGCGGATAAAAAATGACGAAGGCTTTCTTTAGAGAGAAATAAGGTATCAGTAAAACAATGTTCTGGTATTCGATTTTTCTCTCTATGGATTCTGTGCAATTTTATGTTCTCCCCCAAATACTTAAGAACAGTGAACTTTCAGGTTTCCCAAAACAAGGAAGAAAAATGTAAAAAATGATAGATCGGTATAAAAAATGGGTAAAGGTATTCTCGTGTATAAGCTTAAAAATTAGTATTTGCCTAACATAAAAGATATATTTTATGGAGTTCCATGGTATTAAAGTTATAATTTTTTATTATATACTGTCAAATATTTGTAAATGAAGTCTATGAATGATGTAGTAAATTGATCTTACACACAAAAAAAAAAATTAAATAGATTACATATTTAGACATGTTGTATTTATTGTACTGTCTGTATATCATTAATTTAGGTAAAATACAGTTTATTATCCTATTATTTGAGTATTTTTTGCTTTGCTACTCAGTGATTTAAAAGTTGACATTATGTTACCTTGAAATTTGCTGTGTTAGCACAACTACCTTGTGCTTTAGTAATGAGATGTTGTCATTACCCTTAAATTAAGAGTACATAACTTACGCATAATAAAAATGATCTCATTTTGTAATCTTTTAACCAAACATACAAATTTTATCTGTCATAATTTAAACACATTTATTACACAATGAAAACAGAGATCTTACTTGTTGTAAATAGAACACTTTAGAGTACAAATATTATATAGACAAACAATGAAACTAAGCCCACCGGAATAAGATTGGACTCACCAAGAAATAGTCTAACTGTTTATTTTGTTGTAGATAAAGGACCCGGTTTTATATTTTTATCTAAAAAATATATATGACTTTGGAGTGTGTTTTACAATTCATTGAACAGATAATACACACTATAATGAAACGAGACAATCTATAAGTACGAATTAGGCATGTTAAACTTATAATATGGGAGAAAGAATTATATTAAGAAAGATAAAATTATCAATAGCAATCCAATAAAAAAAAAAAAATTTCATAATGTACAAGTTATAACCAAGGATGGAATCATTATCAGAAATTCCAAATATTGACAAACACAATTTCATGAACATAGACATCTAGATATCAAAACATTTTTTAAAAAGAACGAAACTGTAATTCGTAGAAAAAATTCAATAACTCTAAAAATATTGTCTCAATGTATTGATTAATCTCATGCACATTGCAAGGGAGGATTATGTATTAGAACTATTGATAAATCTCAAGCACATTGCAAGGGAGGGTAACCATCAGTTAGTCAAAAAGCATTTCCCCTAATAATAGTGATAGCAATAATAGTAGAATGCATTCCACTTAATAACAATATATATTCAAGTGTGTTGACTAACACACGAGTTAGCAATACTCCTATTAGTTGGGGTTTTAAGATGCACCAAAATTAATATTTACTGCTGTTAACTCACAATGTTTCTTAAAAAAACTTCTCCCAATAAAATTAGTACTTGAAGAATGATTTCATATTTTAAATAAAATTAGAAAAATCTGTCTGTTCAATCTCTCTAGCAAGTAAACTAATTTCTCAATTCGTAATGTAGTTTGATAATCAATAATCCATTGGCCACACTTTGTACTAAACCTTATACACAATATATCATTTCTTACAGACCAGTATAGAATTTCTCATTCAATCATAACACAGTTTCAGTATTGTTTCTTAATTCACAATATAAATCTAATATTTCCAAAATAAATATCATTAGGTTCATGTCTCGAAACATATTGCAAAACATTTTGGTTCTCTCTAACCTCATGTAATCAATAATACTAATAAAGTATCAGTTGATAAATTTATATTTAGATATCCAAACATAATTTCCGACGATATTTCAATTTGTTCAATTTACTTTCGGTAAGATTCTCACTTTCATATATAAAATTCAACTTACTTAATTCATATCAAATAAATCATAAACTATAATATGTTTAAAACATTGTTTAGATAACTAGTATTAACATATCACTTTCATAGCATACTCCAAAATCTTAAACATGATATGATTTCAAAGTTTCCAATAATCAGTGTCAATAACACAGTTCTGATTCAATACTACTTTGAATGGTTCAACACTCAATTATATTCCAATTCAGACTTTGCCCTTCATAAATTAAAGGGTAACTGATGTTTGTCTTGCATCTTAAGGGCTCTAAAATGAAAACATTTACATTATGTAAATTTCTTAGTAAAATTTAATTCTTTAGCAATAAAATAAAACTTTTAAATTAAGCACTAATCATATGAAGACTTCAAACAATGCTATATCTATGAAATGTATGAAAATGTAATTTATAATTTTAAAAGATAGTAAAACATATCACAATGTGTATTATCTACTCATAATGGAGTAGGTTCAAAGTTAGTTGTCTTGTTACACCAATTTTTGAAACCAATTCCAACAAAACAACTCCAAAATCGAGTTCGGGAGCTTTGAAAACCTAGAAATCGTCTATGTGAGGTCAATTACTGTTTGTGGCAATGGTTGTATTATTTATGACAGTAGAATACTATTTACAACAGCGGCCAAAAGCATTGTCCGGTCGCAAAACTTCAATTCTTAAGATTTTGACAACTTCTGAATATATTTACAGTGTTAGTTTATCATTTAGGGCTCTTTAAGTAAGATTTTTTTGAATTCACCTACCTTTAAGGTTTTTACTTTAAATATTTCAATGGTTTTTTGGTTGATTTTGGAGAAATTACTTGGTCAAAATCATATTACCCTTTATTTTGATTCCAATGGTACCTATGGTGTCACAAATGGAGATTTGAAAGTGCTTGAACTTTTAGAAAAAAAAAAGTGATATAGAGAGAGAAAGAAAGGTAAAGAATGATAAATAGTATATTTTCTAGAAAAATCTGATCGAGCGAAGATTTAATATGAAGAGGGGCAATTTTGTAATTTTGATTGGCATCGTGTTGTTGAGTTCTCTGGATTTTGGATATGCATTTCCTCATTCTAGCATCGCGATGTTGGCCTTTTTGGATTCCAGGGCTTGCACTTTGGAGATTTGGTGTATTATGGGCTCCATACCTCCTATAGATTACTTATACACAAAAATATTTTAATCATACTCCTACTTAATATTGTTTAAATAATGTTTCAGTTATACTTCAATCAATTTTTTAGCCTTTTGTATATACCAAGACAAAGATGTAATTTACGTACCCCTTTTTATGTTTTTGATAAAATAACAAAAATTTCATTCAACAACAAAGTCCAACGGCATTTACACATAGTGATAAAAATACAAGATTTAATAACAAAAAAAGTCTATAATTTTTTCATTAAATTAGAAGGCAAATGAAAACTCTATTGACCTCTTGAACTTTGGAATAATGTCATTATCAGTGTTATAACAAGATAATAATTTTTATTTACCTTTTTGAATAAGATCTAAAAAATTTCAAAATATCGTAAGATACCTAGACCAAAACAGAGGAAAAACCACTAACAACTTGATCAAGTGTATAAATCAACAATATATCAAATAAAGATATAAATCAAAAGACTACAAACTATCAAATCTACTTAAAAGAAGACAGATGGAAGGACTAAAATTCTCAAATCTGTCTAAAAAAACACAAATAATTAAAAAGATTTTCTTAGATATCTCATAAAAGATAAATCAAAGAAGCTTATTTGCACAAAAGAGAAAAGAAGAAGAAGAGAAGAAGTAGAGGAGAGAGGTTGCTAGTAGCAGAAACCCCAAAACACTAGCAACAAAAGCTGCTTTTTTTATTTTTTATTTATTTCTTAGCGTATCCCCACAAGCTACTAGCATCATAAAACTAATTTCCTTTGAGATTTATTATTACGAAGAGGCCTTTTCAATAAGTGTATGCTCTAAGGATCGAAGTTGTATTATTACCTTAGAAGCGTAGCTTGTTTACTATTACGTCCAATACTTATTGGTGCAACAAAAGTTACTTCGGAGGAAAAAGCTCTGCTAATCTAAAACCCTAGCCACTCTTCTCCTCTTCTACGTTGAAGAGCTCCATAAAAGTCCTACCTACTCATTCCCACCTACCCCCGTTTTTTCACTTCTAATTGTTTGACTAAAGACCAAACAACAAAGGAAACTCCAGCTGCCATATAATCATCTCTGGATATCGCAAAGTTAAGCATCAATTCAGCCGCAAAATTTTCTTCTGGTGTAGGTATATGGCACATACAGAACCACATTTCTGTCCCTTTAATACCTAACACCAAAAGGAGAACAAGAGGATGAATGCTGAGACATTGTTCATTAAGATTATTGAAGCAGTGTAAATGGGCAGTCAAAGATTAAGCTTGATTCTATTTGTATTAATCGCAAAACTTACCAAACAGGATAAAATAATTAATTGAATTCAACTTAAATGCATAAGCCGTTGAACTTGAGGTCAACTAGGGATTTTCAAAGATACGGCACTAGCGCAGTCAATGTTCAAGTTTTTACAAAATAACTTTTTAAGTCATGATAATACTGCAAATCTTTTGGTGTTGATTGCTTTCCAGTTCTCATAATATAAAAACGATGTTACTAGGACCTAGTTTAGATGGTCAAGTGGCTAAGGATTTTGAAGGATAAACTTTAGGTTTAATTATATTACCAATTTTTATCCTAATATACTGAAAAAGTGAATATAAAACTGAAACGTTTTTCGTTTTTCTTTTTCTTTTTTTCTTTTTAATTTTAAAGGAGTGTGCTAATAACGATAAGCTGTTGGATTATATTTCATACGTACCTAATCTTAAATTAAACCATTATCGAACTATTAACAGTAATTTAATGTAGACACTTCTAAGATTAGAGATTTTTTAAAATTAGTTTTATTGGGATAAGATTAAATATATATTTTTTATTCATTTGACTTTAGTTGAAATTAAAACTTAAAGTTTTAACTCTAGAAATAATTAAGTATTACTGATGAGTCAATTGACTTATTGATAGATCTTATTGCCTTTTAACATTAATTAAACGAATTAATTCTATTTTTAACTATTTAAGTGTTATTGATAGATCTTATTGCTTTTTAACATTAATTAAAAGAGTTAATTCTATTTTTAACTATTTAAGTGTTATTATATATATATATATATATATATATATATATATATATATATATATATATATATATATATATATATATATATATATATATATATATATATATATATATATATATGTATATATATATATATAATACCTTTTTTTTTGGAATAAATAGATCACTACTTTTTTGTTTTAAAAAAAATCGTATTCTTATTCGTCGAGTATGCCAGTCAATTCAATTAATTTCTTAATTATCATTGAGTGGGGGCGTGCGCAGGACCAGCCACGAGTTGGAGAAGTAATTATGTGACTACTTTTAATGTTGTGGTGACTCTAATTATTAGGTAGGTTTGGGTTGATCAATTTCAGGTAAGTCTTCAATAATTAAGATTATGAAAAAAAAATAAAATTTTAAGATTGAATATTTCTCCATACTACTAATATTATTTGTACTACTTATATAAATCTCACATTTAATAATTTTAAATCAATCCATTTACTAATTTCCCATAGATGGAAGGTAAAAATTTAATTACATAATATTCTCCTGTCAGTCAGTAAATAGATCAAATTAATATTTTAATTTTTTTTCTAAACTCAAGTAGTAACTATTTGAAATGGATTAATAAATTATATATCTAAAAATTAATTGGTAACTAAGATCAAACTGTTGGATTACATTTCATACGTATCTAATCTTGCAGCAATAATTTAATGTAGACACTTTTAAGATCAGAGATTTTTTCTTACTTAATTATCTTGGTGTAAGATTAGATTTTATTTTATTTTTTGTTCATTTTACAGAAAAGTTTACGGTGAAAGAAAACTATCATATTCTAAAATTAGGGTATGTCAAGAGTTTCAATGAAAACTTATAGTAATACTTACAAATTATTTATAAAAAAATAGCTTCCACTAATAAACAAATCTAAATATTTATAAACTAAATGCTTTGATCCTTAACACCTGTTTGTAGATCTTATTGCTTTTTGACATTAATTAAATAAATGAATTCTATATTTAACTATTTAAGTATATATATATATATATATATATATATATATATATATATATATATATATATATATATATATATATTATTGTACATTATTTTTTTTTTTTGAATAAATAGGTCAATACTTGTTTTTCCTAAAAGAATCATATTCTTATTCTACGAGTATGCCAGTCAATTCAATTAATTTTTGAATTCTCTGAGTGGGGGCGTGTGCAAGACTACGAGTAGGTGAAGACGTGAAGTAATTATGGGAGCCCTTTTAATGTGGGTGTTTCTAATTATTAGACACGTTTGGGTTCATGAATTTTAGGTCTGTCCTTAATAATTAAGATTGTGAATTTTTTTTAAGATTGAATATTTCTCCATAAAAAATAATAGTTCTACTACTAATGTTATTGGTACTTCTTATGTACATATCACAATTAATTATTTTAAATCAATCCATTTTCTAATTTGCCCACAACATGGAAGGTAAGATGTTATTTAGATAATATTCTCCTGTCAGTGAATCGACCAAATTAATATTTAATATATATTTTTTCTAACTATTTGAAATGGATTAATAAATTGTGTAAAAATTAATTGGTAACCTAATCGACGAGATATGGTTGTGGAAATTGGTAGTAAAATTGGCATTACTCATTTTTCTATTATTTCCACCAAAATTTATAAAAATGATTTGTAATAATATAATATATATTTATCTCAATTGGAAAAATGGCTTTTTTTTTACCCAAACATTAAAATTCAATATAGCTTGGTTAATTTTATCAACAAAAAAAATAATAACTTGATTAATTTTCTTTTGAATTGAAGTCAATAACTTTAGAGTCAATAGAGTTTTTGAGTCCTCAGATTTCTTGGTCAGAAGATAACGTTTGATACATTAGATAAGACAAAGCCAATAAAATAAAATGATATGGGCATCTGTAGAGATATATTTTTTCTCATTTTTTTACCAATTAATAGGTCAAAGTTGAACAACGGAGTGCCACTTGGATTGTTAATTAAGCAAATACAAGGAAGATGTGGGCATGGACTTAATTTGGCCAACAAATTCTCAGCATCTTCTCATTTTACATTTAAAACGCTTGAATACATAGCTATAGTTTTGTCAACAAAGATTGGATTAATTGATAAAATCAAACTATATTAATTAAATTTTTTTTAATTCAATTCTTACAGTTGATATTTATTGATAGGCATTCATCCGCCTTGTCTTGAATTTAGTATAACTCATCTAACTTTCAAAATTTTATTTTATATAAAAAAAGATAACTACAGTTCTTTCATATTACATTACAAAATTGCAGCTTCAGGCTGGTAAAATCCATAGGCATAACCAGCCAATACAGATAATGGGTAATGAAAAATTCTTAACCAAATTTTGTATACTAAAATATAAGAAAATTAAATCAATTATTAAAAGACATGCAAAAGTTAAATATACTTTTTAATAAAACCCAGATTTAACATGTTGACATGACATGGTTGATTTAACCTATATATTTTTGTTGTTGTAAACAGAGTTTCTAATTATCATCAAACTTTGTCATCTTGCATGGGAAGGCAGAGCTTCTGTACACTGAAGCATTTCATAAACTCAACAAATCTCTTGCAAAGATGGGTCATGGCAAACCCAGTTTTTGAGCAAAGCCATTTGGACACAGAAACAAGCAATGGAAATCCTACTGTGAATGGCAAGAGGGTCCATAGGCTAAGGCAAATCCACCCCAGCAAGCGTGGGAGGAAGATGGAAGCCAGTGAGACTGAGGAAAGAGCTCCTGAGAAGAGAACGAAGTTGCTGAAGATTCTGCAGCACAGGGCACCTGAACTCTGGATCTTCATCTCAAATGCAAGCCCTAGGCAGTGGATGCATGTGGCCACGAAGAAGATCCACATGTTCGCAGCGTGTGTCTCGAAAGGGGTCATTTTTTTGTTCTGGTACTCCACTTGCAGGAGATCCACCATGAGAGGATTCAGAAATATGAACACAGCGTGGGTTGGGATTGTGGAAATGAACTCATTCGTACTTTTGGATGCCATAAAACAGACAATGAACTTCATTTTAGTTTATAAATATTAGCAAGCAGAAGTTGTAATGAAACTAAAGAAATTAAAACAATTAGTTCAGTTCTTTTAGCTAGTTTGTATATGGGGGTGTACTTCATATTAATAAAAATAAGGTGTCCAGTAATTTTATCGTGTTTAGTAGGAATGTCTGATGTATGTTTGGTATTATGTATCCAACATGGCGACATGCATTGCTTATTTTGTACATAAAAATTGAACATTTTAACTTTAATGCATGCAACTATGACTAAATAAATTGTTATATATATATATATATATATATATATATATATATATATATAAAACTAAGGCAAGAGTTTGGTATTATGGTGTCTTCATTAATAAATATATGTTTAAATAATGGTTAGATATTTGAGGCTATTTTAGGTGGTGGTTCGGAGGGGAAGATTTAGATTGTGTTGTTAGTTACGATTATCTTGTAAAAAATAAAAACAAAAAACTAGTACTCATAATTGTGACGTGGTTCAAAATTCAATCTTGAGAAGCCAATTTCGTTTTCTTTCCATGGTATAAATCTTCCATCTCTTTAGAAGGCAGCCAGCTAGTAAAAAATTCCGTTAGTGTGATGATGATGGTTTTAGGAATTTTACAATTGTTGAGCAAAGCTATCAAAAGGGTCTTCAAGTTTTATCAATGAGAGTTTGTATAACCTACAAGTCCGAGTAATAAAGAAATTTAAATCTAGCCTTGAAATTTTTTTACAATTTTAAATATTTCAATTGATATAAAGATGCTTGTTAAGAGAGATAGCCTTATATGGTACCCGAATAAAATTAATCCTTAGGCCGTAAAGAAAAGATTTACAAGAAAGCAGAAGGGAAAGACAATAGATAAAGAAAAGACACTAACCTTTCAACTAGGCTTGGATATTGCAGAACACAATCGCAGCACTTCATAGTCGTCTTTCTTGATCTTATTGTTCTCCTTCTAGGTGCAACTGAGGTAACCCTAACACCTTTTCTATGGGCAACACGGCCCCAGAGCTCTCCATTCTCATTCTCTTGTCTTACAGAACCCATTTTTGAGCTGAAATTTGCTTCAAATTGCTCTGCGCTTAATTAGATTTAAACTAATCAAGGATGGTTCAGAACTTAGCACTCTCAGAGCAAGAACTTGAGTCATTTATTGCTGATGAGAGCTTCAATGGAAGTCTTATTTTCGTGTCTACACGAATTCCACACGTCAAAGAGATTGGACCCACTTATCATATTAATGGAAACTTTCATAGGAAATAAGCAAGCCGCGCAAGTTAGTGGGTTAAGAATTAAGCCATAGCTCTTTTGTTGTTTTGGGTAAAGTGTGGGCAGCCATTGGCTGAAAATATTGATAAAAAACTTTAGTTTGCAGTAGTTGCGTTTGTTCAGGTTCATGTTTCCTTTGGATCCGTCCCAGTAAATCTGTAGTCATAATTATGTTGGAAAGAAAAAAATATATATAAAAAACTATCAACATATATACTTTTCAAAAAGTATAGGAAGGGGAAAATTAGAAAATAATTTTTTTAGACGTGTCTAGAGACATCGTATTTAATTTATAAGGGTGCCTATAGTGAAATTCTTTTTCTTAGCCTTATTATGAACTGTTGTTCTAAAATTTCTTGAGCCTCAGAAAAATAAATCACATGAGGTTTCTTTCTTAAATAGTGTATCTGAAACACCAAAATGAATTTAACTTTATATATATATATATATATATATATATATATATATATATATATATATATATATATATATATATATATATATATATATATATATATATATATATATATATATATATTTAGAGTTAACTACATTCACCATGTTTGTAAAAATTAAATTTATCTTCCTCTAATTTCAAACTGAAACAAGAAACTCTTTGAAGTATATAAAATTTACATTCATATATTTTCAAGTTTTTTTAAAAAATTACACTAAGTTCTCTTATTTTTAAATTTTGTAAGTATTACTTTTTTTTATGATTTGTATTACATTGAATTAGACTATTTATGAATTTTTAAAAGAAAACTGTATAAAGTATAAACTTCATCAATAATTTTGTGAATTGAAGGTTGCCTTTCATGTAAATTAAAATTAAAAAAAAGTGTGAGTGTAAGTTTTAAAAACGTCAAGACAAGTTAATGTAATTAATTTTTTTTTTTCATTCAGCAGTATAATTATACATTTTTCATCCTAATAAAAAGGAGATTCAATTTTACTTGACCTATGAAGATGCTGAGAAAAAGAACCTTCTAAGGAGTAAAAGAGAAAACGTATTTTACGTGTCAGAAATCAAAAATATAAACAGCACACAATAAGATAGGTAAGGCGCATCTAAATGCGAGAGGCACACGGAAAGTTAACTTTGTAAAATATTGATACGAAAAAAAAAACTTACTTAAATATCTTTCATCAATGACCTTAGCATTTCTATTAGTGATTTTAGGGAATTTTTGGAATTTTTGTGATGCCAACGAGGCCCTTTTAGTGGTTCCATTTATGTCTCTAACTTGTTCATTTTGAAGTGAATTTTTAGTTTCTATGCAAGCTAAAAGATTAGTTTTTGAACTATTTTATCATACAAAACCCGCTGATGAAAACTCGAACTTGGGAGTGGATTTCCCTAAAAAACAAAGATGTCTTATCTCAAAAACTTCAGTAAAATTTACATATAAAGTGTAAACTAAAATTTAATTATCATGTTGGTGTCATTTTTAGTATAAGATGTATAACTTTTTTTTTTTTTTTTTTCTGAACTCGAGTTTTAACTGAAATGAGTTAGAAACCCACATGAAATCATTTCAACAATAAACTAAGCTAACATGAGTTGGCTTATTTGGTAAAAGGGATCTAATAAGAGCTTTGAGGTTAGCAATGTTGCACGAATTTGAATCTTCTTAATGTTAGAAGTTCGTGTTAGTGGTTAACATTTCTTAGAAAGATCTCTGGTGTCTAATCTTTGGATGGGCCTCTGTTTATCTCTTGGTAACTCCGCTCCTACACTAATCCCTATGTCAAAGTATCAGATAAAGATGTCCTAAAGTTGACAGATGTGAGTATGAGATTATAAGAGAATTCCAAACATGCCATTGCGCTTTGATCAATAATTTAGAGTAACCTATCTTAACTATAATTTTGCTGACAAGAAAGAAAGAAAGAAAAAAAGAAACAATGTCCAAAGGTCAAGTTGGACGCTCAAAGAAATTTATAACATAAGAAACCCACGAATGTTTGATTTCATCTGGCACCAATTCTAGCTTGGTTTTTGCCAAAAACCCACATGTGATAATATATATATATATATATATATATATATATATATATATATATAAGGACCGATTAAACATCGTTCTAGACGTGCATAGAGAAAAACTTAACTTTAAGAATTTATGAGTTTTATCCCAAAGCTCATTTTAAAAGTACAGTATGCCTATTTTCATTTAGAAAACTTTTGGGCTCGTTTTTTCATTTTGTTATACTAGTTTAAGCTCGAAGGAGGCTTTGACCCAGTTTAAATGGTCATTTAGCTAGAAGGCTTTATTGAAGAGTTTCTTGTTTTTCCCTTCTTCGATAAGTATCTTCTCCTTTTAAAAGATCATGCTTATAGTAGAGGTAGTTGAGCCCAAGGTACAAGTAGAGGATAATGGTTAGCTTGTCAAATTTCCATAATTTTTCTGTACACGATTCCTATGTACGTAAACCTATTTTTATTTTTTTCCCCAAGTTTCTAACTTGACAGTGTAAGGGATTAGTGTCCACGTGAGTGTTGATAACATGCAGTGTCCATGTGAGTGTCATGTGAGGTGGTTAAGCTCTTGATGTCTGTATAAAAAGGGATGTACGTAATAGTGTAATACACAATGTTAATATGAATGATTTTCATTATTCCTTTCTTCTTCTGTTTTTAGTTTCTTGAATCACAACATGGTATCAGAGGCTGCCATGGAAAATCTCTCCTTTTCAAGTTCTTTATAGAACTTAGCAAATGGCAAGACAGAACTAGTATCGTTTTCGCATCCGTTGTCGATAAAGTTTGATGAAAAGAATTTCCTTCTTTGGAAACAGCAGATCATAGCAGCAATCAGGGGTCATCAATTACAGCATTTTCTTGATCCCAAAGTATCAGTTCCAGCGAAGTTTGAATCAGAAAATGATGAAGCTGCAGGGATGTATAGCAAAGAATTTGTTAATTGGGATTCTCAAGATCAACTCATACTTTCTTGGTTTCTCTCCTCCATGACCAAAGCGATGCTCACAAGACTTGTGGGATGTGATACTTCAAGACAAGTTTGGATTCATATTGAAGCCTTCTTCAATGCTTAAACCCAAGCAAAGGCTAGCCAATTCAAAATGCAGCTTTGAAACACCAAGAAATACTCTATGAGTGTAAGTGAATATCTGTTGAAAATTAAAAATGCTGTTGATTCTTTAATAAGCATAGGTTGCCAAATGACTGAAAGTGACTATATTGATGCAATATTAGAGGGATTGCTGGAGGAATATCTACCCTTTGTTACGTAAATTACTTCAAGAATTGACCCTTACTCTATAGGAGATATAGAATCCCTTCTATTAGCACATGAAGCAAGATATGAGCAGTTTCGAAAAACAGAATCTTTATCTGTAAATTTAGCTCAAGCTCATCTTGGAAATGGTGTACAAAATTTCACTCCAAGAAACCAGTACTTTGGAAGACATCAAGGCTTCAAAGGCAGAGGACAGAGAAATGGGAGCTTTGGAAATAGAAGGGGCCGAGGAAGATTCTCTTATAATTCCTTTAATGGTAGAAATTCAGTTCAATGCCAAGTATGTGGCAAATAAGGGCATCAAGCTTTAAACTGTTACCATTAGTATGACCCTGCCTTTCAAGCTGTCACGAATATAGGAAATGAGGTACAGAAAAACCCACAGATGAATGCTATGATAGCAACACCAAAAACATTATTTGATGCAAGCTGGTATCTAGATTCAGGAGCTTTAAAACATGTAACAACAGATGACAACAACCTGAGTCAGAAAATGCAATTCAATGGCAATGAAAAGCTGCACATACGAAATGGTAAAGGGTTACAAATTTTGCATATTGAGCATTCATCATGCTACTCTTCATCTTATCCATATTCACCTCTACACCTTAAGAATATCTTGCATGTACCTTCTATAACCAAGAACTTACTTAGTGTTTTCAAATTTTGCAAGGATAATAACGTTTTCTTTGAGTTTTATGCTGACTATTGCCTTGTTAAATCTCAGGTTACCAAGAAAGCAATTTTAATGGGCAAAGCAACTAATGGCCTATATACTTTTGATGCTTTGACTTTATCCCATCTGATTCATCCCCCGTATCTGTGTCAAGATCAACACATTCAGCCTCAGCCTTCCAATCAAGCGTTCAGCCCACCCAGTCTTCATCTCCTAGCATTAGTCTGTTTGAACTGTGGCACAATAGGCTTGGCCACCCATCTTGTAAAGTTTTAAATATAGTCATGAAGTCATGTAATCAGCAAGTATTTCTTAATAAAAATGAATTTGACTTTTGTAGAGCATGTTGCCAAGGAAAGCTACATAGATTCCCATTTTCTGTGTCTGAAACCATATATAACCAACCTCTACAACTCATTCATTCAGATGTATGGGGCTCATCTCCTATTCCATCAATAGAAGGTCATCGATACTTCATTCTCTTCATAGATGCAGCAACTCAATTTACCTGGTTTTACCTACTCAAGCAAAAGTCTGAAGTCTACAAAGTTTTTTTACAATTTAAAAGCATGGTCGAATTGCAGTTTAACACCAAAATAAAAGCTTTCCAATTTGATTGGGGGGGTGAGTTTCAGCCTTTATCCAAATTTCTCTCTGCCTATGGGATCCATCATAGAGTCAACTGCCCATACACACCCCAGCAAAATGGAAAAGCAGAGAGAAAAAATAGACATGTCACAGAACTTGGTTTAACTCTACTTGCCAATGCAAATCTAGCTTCGAAATACTGGGCAGAGGCATTCCAAACTGCTATTTTCCAAATAAATAGGTTACCCACTCCAACTCTTCAGCTTAAATCACTTTTTGAACATATCTTCCATAAAACTCCTGACTATTCTTTCCTTAAAACATTTGGGTGTGAATGCTATCCATACACGAAACCTTACAATTAGCATAAATTAAATTTCAAATCCACTCCTTGCATATTCATAGGTTATAGCAATAATCACAGAGGCTATCAGTGTCTTCATCCCTCTGGGAAAATATACATAACCAGACATGTTATATTCCACGAAAGCTCTTTTCCATACCCCACACTATTCTCATCACCAAACCAAACACAAACAACTGATTTCAATTATCCCTCAGCCACACCAACTGCTTTACCCACCTTAAACTCAAACTCCCTTAGCAATACTACCAACATGCATCATAATTCTCACATTCATGTATCTCTTTACATTCCTATGAGTGCAAGCAATCATGTCACTACCAGGTTAAGTTCACAGACTTAATCAAGTGCCTCTGAAGAATTTCCTGAACAAAATACCAATGCTCTAGCATTTGTAGAAGTCATCACCATTGCCCCTTCGGAGTACCAGAAAAGTAACAAGCATGCCGTGTCTACACACCCTATGACCACTAGAGCTAAGGTTGAAGTCTTTAAACCGAAGGCTTTTACTGCCTTAACATCTGAAATAGAACCAAAGAGTGTCAAAGAGGCACTACAGATTGCTCACTGAAAATCAGCAATGGATGCAGAATATAATGCACTACAAAAGAATCACACTTGGACTGTAGTTCCACTCCCTCTTAACAGAAAACCCATAGGCTGCAGGTGGGTCTTTCGCATAAAAAGGCATGTAGATGAAAGCATTTAGAAGTATAAAGCCAGGTTGGTAGCAAAAGGCTTTAATCAAAGAGAGGGGTTAGACTATAAAGAAAATTCAGTCCAGTTGTAAAGCCAGCCACAATTCGCATCGTGCTTTCTCTTGCTCTACACAAAGGCTAGATTCTAAAACAGATTAACATCGATCATGCCTTCCTCAATGGCAAAATTGATGAAGAGGTTTATATGGTGCAACCTCCTGAGTACATACAGTCAAACCAACCTCACTCAGTATGCAAACTGCAAAGATCACTCTATGGCCTCAAGCAAGCCCCTCGGGCTTGGTTTTAGAAGCTTACAACTACTCTGATGCAACTAGGATTCACAGCAAGCAGGTGTGATCACTCTCGTCTTATTCGGGTCACTCCACAGCACACCACATATCTTCTCATCTATGTGGACGATATAATTATCACTGGGTCCTCATCAGAAGTCATCTCACTTCTTATCTCTCAACTTCATCAATTTTTCTCTCTCAAAAACCTAGGCGATCTAAACTTCTTTCTGGGGGTTGAAGTTCACAAGCTCTCTGATGGCACATTACACCTTTCTCAGACAAAGTATGCTAAAGAGCTACTAGAAAAGGCAAATGTGTCAAATTGTAACAGCTATAAAACTCCAATGGTTTCTAGGTTAAAGCTGTCAGCATGTGAAGGAACACCAGCTGCAGATCCTCATCTATATCGCTTCATAGTAGGTGGCTTATAGTACCTTACCATCACCAGACTAGAGCTGGCTTTTTGTGTCAACAAAGTCTACCAGTTCATGTCAAATCCACTGGATCCACACTTGCAATCAGTCAAACGCATTTGACGTTATGTTCAGGCAACCATTTCTCATGGATTGGTGTTTAAAAAGGTATCAGCATTGAACTTCCAGGTTTTCTCAGATGCTGACTGGGGAAGTGATCCAGATGATAGAAGATCAACTTCAGGGTCTATTATATTCCTGGGAGGAAATCTAGTGTCTTGGTGCTCTAAAAAGCAGTCATCAGTTTCAAGGTCAAGTACTGAAGCAGAATATAGAAGTGTTGCGTTAACAGTTGCTGAACTACTGTGGCTTAAATCCCTTATGTTCGAATTGCAAGTCCATCTAACTACAACTCCGGTGGTCTACTGTGACAACCTCAGCACTGTATTACTATCATCCAACCCCATTCTCCATGCACGTACGAAACACATTGAACTTGACATCCATTTTGTTAGGGAAAAGGTCCAGACCAAAGATATTGTCATCAACCACATTCCATCAACAGAACAAGTAGCTGATATTATGACCAAGTCGGTTGCTAGTTCTCTATTCTCTACATTTTGAACCTAGCTCAGAGTGGCATCCATCCCTGAGCTTGAGGGGGGATGTAAGGGATTAGTGTCCACGTGAGTGTTGATAACATGCAGTGTCCACGTGAGTGTCATGTGAGGTGGTTAAGCTCTTGATGTCTGTATAAAAAGGGATGTATGTAATAGTGTGATACACAATGTTTATATGAATGATTTTCAGTATTCCTTTCTTCTTCTATTTCTAGTTTCTTGAATCATAATTGACAAAAACAAGAGGAAGGTAGTGAAACAATGAAAACTGTTGATTTATCATTCTTGAAAAATTCTATATACAGGTAGCTTGTTTAGTTAATTAGAAGTGATATATATTAATATTGAGGGTTTTAAAATATTAAAATATTGAATTCAATATTATATAAGTTCAAACTTTTGATCCCTCAATCTTGAGGGTTTTTTTTTTCTTTTTTGGGTGTTATCATACGAGGTCTATGACTTGAGGAAAGGAAGTAACTAAAGAAACAATAAAAAGAATTCAAAACGTCAAACTCACTTAAATTTTAAAAATTAGGTCTAGTTTGGGTATACAGTTTATTTAAATACTTATAGAATAAGGCCTTATATAAAAAGCACTTATAGAAGAAGGACTTTTAAATTAAATTATTTAACGTTTGGATATATATTTAAAAAAATACTTTTTAAATTTAGAAATTTTTTTTAAACATTTGGATATAGTTTTAATAGAAGGAGAGAGGTGAATGGTATAGTTTTGATGAAATTTTAACTTGTAAAAGTGCAAAATAACTTTCTGATCATGTAAATTTGAGTTTTTACAGAGATTTTTTTTCATTAAATTTAAAAAACTGGCTTATGAAATAAGTTAAAATTAGCTTATTGAAAATTGATAAGTTACTTATTTAAATTTATCCAAACACTTTTTTTAACGTAAAAGCACTTATACTGATAGATAAGCTCTAATAAGCTGTAAGCTCTGTTATCCAAACGGGCCCTTAGTGCTATATAAAAATCTTAATAGGACAAATAAGTAATTATCCTTAAAGTTCAAAATGTTCCATAAAAGAATAATATAAAATTGTTTCATTGAAATGTTAAAAAAAAACTCACAAATATCAAGAATGAAGGAAATTGTAGGGGTATATTAAAAACACAAAAACAATTGAGCAGCACATTTCCTTCGGTGAAAAGAATGAAGCTCCCCAAACCCCAATTTCATAATTGACTAATAGACGAGTATCTGAACTTAAATAGTGCCCATTAAACTCATAATTGACTACGAAACGAAGTACACGAAATAATCTAAGTAAAAACATGATAAGGTTTGATATGCAATCGGAATGAGACACAAAGTGATCGATGTGGAATCCTCTTAACCCTGGTCCTGTTAATGGACCATAATTATCTTCACCTTTCATGACTGTAATAATGAAGTTAAAACAGAAAAAATAATATTAAAAATAGAGAATGGCCAGAATAAGTGGAGCGTGTTAGACTGTTTGCATTTTGGAATGTTTGTAATTACTTTATTGTTTATTTATTTTCCAACTTGCTGTACGAGGTGTTCGGTCGATCTTCTAATGATTTCTTTGTCGTTTGAATTAAGTGATTTTGAAAAGTGTAATTAGTTAATCGTAAAATATCGTAAACAAGCATTCAAGAAGTCTACGGCTACGCATAACGCAGAGGTGACACGCATTTAAATGTGTGTGAACGTGAGACATATGGATGCTGTATGCTTGTATATCCAACTACATACATGTTTGTCAAACTAAAACATGAATAATATATCAAAACGAAATCTTGGAACAAGACTTGGATAAAAACTTTTAAGGGTTTGTTATGGGATTTTTCAATAAAAACACAATTTTAGACATTGTTTTTCAACTAATATCATATTGTTGATTATTTCAAAGCAAATTTTTTTTGTTGAAACAATAAAAAAATTACAAAATTAATATCATATTATCAGTAAACTTTTATTAGTATGTAGTTAAAGATAGAGATAACAAAGGGATTGAATTATTTGATTTTTAATAATTTAAAAATTAAATTATACAATAACTTAAATTCAAAAATTAAATTATAATTTATTCTAATTTTATTAAACAACTACAAAGTAAACAACTAAAATTTGCACATAAATTTTTTCGATACCTCCTTGTCTTTTTATGTGATATCATAGGCCTCATAGCCTTACACCTTCTCAGGAGAAACCTGCTGAATAATTTGTTATAGAATGTGAAAATTTAAAATGATGTTGGTTTATTTATACTTTAAGTAAAAAAATTATTATTAATCCATACGCTGGGGTATAACACAAAGCAAAATAACCAATACAACCAACAAACTCTGAGGTCTCCTTCCATTGGATTCATGCCAGCTCACCATCTAATAATTGGCATAATAATCACATGCCCATGTTGGTGCCCCTCTCACCCTTTTCTTCTTCACTATAGCATATCGCTCCTCTTACATTTGGCTAGTTACTTCAAGACTGAGCCCTTCAAAACTAATTTGTAAATTGGGCTACTTCCTACCTGATTGCATGATTGTATCAGTACTTCCTATTCAAGGACAACGTTGTCCTCAAGTTGATATGGGGAAAAACTTGCTGTAGATCCTCAAGGTTTTCCCAGCTTGCTTCTTCTCTAGCCTTTCCTTTCTATTCCACCAGAACCTGTTGGCGAGGCAAGGCATCTTGGATCACATTTCTCTTGTCAATAATTACAGCATGAATAGGGTCAAAGAGCAGGGGTTCCTCAGGCAAGGACACAGCAAATTGTGCCTTGTCACCCTTGAATTCCTTCAATAAAGAGATGTGGAGCACAGGGTGTATCCTGCTGTCCAGGGGCAATTCTAGTTGATAAGCTACTTTTCCAACTCTGGCCACAATTTGATAAGTCCCATGATATCTTTTAGCTAACCTGTAATTCATTCTCCTAGCTAGAGATTGTTGTTTATAGTGATGAAGCTTGAGTAACACCCGTTGCCCCGCGCAGTTCTTTCTGCCTTCTTTTTTTATTAGCCAGTGCTGCATCCTCTGTTGGGCTTGTTGGAGGTTAGCCATGAGTTGCTGTGGCAATTGTTCCCTTCTTTGTAGATCTTGATCAAGGTCTCTAATAGTTGACTCACCCAAAGTATAGCCTAGAATAGGACTAGGATTCCTCCCATATAAGGATTGGAAAGGAGTCATCCCAATAGTTGAGTGAAAAGAGGAGTTGTACCATAATTCTGCCCACACCAAATACGAGTACTAGTTGTGGGCTTGATTAAAAGCAAAGTCTCTGAGGTACTGCTCTAGGCTCCTGTTAAGAATCTCCGATTGTCCATTAGTTTGTGGGTAACATGCTACACTATACAGCAAGGTGGTTCCACTATTTTGCAGCAGTTGTTTCCAAAACTGACTGAGGAATAAAGAATCTCTATATGAGACAACAGTTCTTAGGAACCGTGTAGTTTGACCAGAGTTAATGAAGAGTAATGCCATTGTACTGGCAGTATAACCAAGTTTCAAAAGGCCAAAATGAGCTCTTTTTGTGAGTCTATATGTGCCCCCCAAAATGGCAATATATCTTGCTGATTTAGGAGCCCCGTCACAAAATCCATTGTCAAGTCTTCCTAAGGTTTATTAGGAATAGAAAGAGGTTGCGAGGTGCCCATTGGTATGCTTGGTAAGTACTTAGTTTGCTACAGATGGCACATTGTGCTGCAAAATCATGTACTTCGCATTTCATATTCACCCAATAAAAAGATTCTGCCAGTTTTTTTCATAGGTTTTCAATACACCAGCATATCTTCCTTCAGGGGTACAATGAAACTCTCGCAGTAGCTTTTGCTTTAAACTGGAAGTAGCAGCAAGGTAAAGTTTTTCAAGTAAAAGCATTAACCCATTTTTGAAAACAAACCACCTCCACTCTGTACAGAAAGAATTTTGGATTGAATTTGCGGCAATCATGGGGTTTCCTCATTTTCTTTCCTCAAGTCCTCCAAAAGAATGCATTGAATTTCTGAAATATAACAGAACTCTCTCTGAGTATGTTCTCTAGCCTCTTATTTTCTTAACAAGGCATCTGCAGCCTAATTAGAATTGCCAGGCTAGTGTTCGATCTCATATTTAAAACCCAACATTTTAACTAAGTAATATTGTTGATCATGTCTGAATAGTTCGAAACATTCGATCCTTGATGCTTTTATGATCAATTTTAATCACAAATTAACTTTCTGCCAAGGAGGTAGTCTCTCCACTTACCCAGTTCTTGTGTGATTGCATACAATAGATTCTCACTCAAGGTTTTTAACATTAGGTCTATAAACCAATATGTCATCAAAGAAGACAACAGCAAACTTCCTGAAATAAGGTTGAAAGACCTTGTTAATGGTTGCTTGGAAGGTAGCAGGAGTATTGGTCAACCGATAAGAAGTAACCATGAATTCAGAACGCTCTTGGGGTGCTCTAAAGGCTGTCTTATGCACATCCTCATCCCATCCTTATTTTGGGATATCTAGCCCTTAGATCCAGTTTAGAGAAAATTGTTTTTCCATATAATTCGTAGAGGATTTCATCTATGGTAAGTATCGGGTACTTTTCTTTCACTGTATTTGCATTTAAGGCTCTGTAGTCTATACAAAATCTCTAACTATCATCCTTCTTCTTTACTAATAAAACAGGTGGGGAAAAAGAGCCGTGACTTTCTCTAATAATTTTTGCATTTAGCATTTTTTGAACCAGTCTTTCCATTTCTACTTTTTGAAATTGAGGATAACGATATGGCTTGACATTCACTAGTTTAGACCCTGGAATTAAGTGAATTTTGTGGTCCACTGCTCTTTTGGGGGGCAACCCACTAGGTTTTTCGACTATTTTTTCATATTTCTGCAGTAACCTGCTAACTTCTTGAGGCAGCGTCTTCTGCTCCCCCTCCTCTTTATCTTGCATCATTTGAAATTGATAAAAAGAAATCATGGAATCAGCGACAGTCACCTTCTTAAGGGTTCTGCAGTTCAATGGCCAAGTTCCCAACACAGTTTCTCCTTGCAACAATACTATTTTTCCACTTGGTTCAAATTGCATGGTCAGCTCCTTGTAATTGGTTAATCCTGGCCCCAAGGTTTCTAACCATTGTACATCTAGCACATCGGCCCCATCCATTTTGAATTTGAAATTGTACTTGTTCACACTTATATTCACATATCATAAACTCCCCACTCCCTCTACCCACCTTAGACTTCTTAATTGGCATTGTAGTTTTAACTTCCTTGCTACAGCCCCTCTCATAAAGTTATATGTACTTCCACTATCTACCAAAATGTGCACCTTCTCCTTATTATGCTTTCTAGTCAACCACAGGGTAGTAGGATGAAATTGCCTGGCGAAGGCATTGAAGTTAATTTCACGAACTCCAGTAATTACTTTTCCTTCCTTCACTTCCATTTTCCCTTCTCCTACCCCCCCAAATTATTGCAATATCTTATCTACTTCTTCCTGCCCCACTAACAGAAAATAAGTAGTTTTGTACATATGGCTTGGGTTGTACTTTTCATCATAGTAATAACATAACCCCTTTTCACGTCTTGCCCAGGTTCCGTTGGTCGCTGCCACCCTGCACATTCCCGTTTCTCTCAGGTCCTTGTTGCAGCAATCTCCTCATCATCCCTTCTAAGTTCTATATAGAATCTTTACACTTTTGACAGTTCCCTCAATTTAATTAAGTCTAGCATCCAAAGTGCCTTCTCTTTACAAAATAACGAATATGTAATATTTATCCTGATAGGACTTTGTGCTTGCTAATAGTGCAATATGATATTTAAATTTTTTGTTCTTATTTCTTAATTGTTTTTGAGCTACTAGTAACTCTGATCATTTTGCTAGAATTTTTCGTTAAAATTAAGAATGTTTTAATTGTAGCTAATTATTACTCTGACCACAGTTTAGCATCCCAACTTGCTCTGTTTTTTTTTTTGTTGCCACCACTGTTCCCCTTATGTTTGTTCTCTGCATTGTTCACTTTATGGGCATTAATTTCAAGAGTATGTGCATTATGTTTATTTACGAAGCTGCTTGTAGCAAAGAAGAGAAATTTCCTCAAATGTTTTTTTTTCTGAAGTAAAGTTAGCAGATAACTCAATTGTTAATTGAATGCAACAATGTTCTCTTCAATCATGCATTCTTGCGGCAATTGGCAGTTTGATGCTTTCTGTACCTTTTCATACTTCATCGACTTTTCATATTGGTTTCATAGAGGGCATGCCCACCTTTCCATTAGTTTGGAATTTTGCCTGCTTCCGAATTTTATATCAACTGAAAAAGGTGGATTTTTCAAGGGAGGAGCATGATTTCTATTCTGGACTGGAGGCTGATTCTTACGCATAGTTTCAGGTGTGACATGGTTCTAGATAGATTTCGATTTTTACTTGTTAATGGGGAGGATTTTAATTTGTACTTGTTAATTGGTAAAGGTGCAAAGGATGATTGAGACATGAATTGCCTTGATAGGTGTTGAAGTTGAGAGGAATGGAGGTCTGTAATAATTTTATATTTACCATATATATCTTAACTTTACTAATCTATTTTTCTATCCTCTTCGTTCCCTAACAGGATGCTCCTAAGATGCTGTTGTTTCAATTTGTTGTCACATTTCTTCAACCTGTGAATTTGTGAACGTTTTACTGGTGATGGCAATCAGTGCGCGCCCTGTTACAAATTGAAAAGTTCGATAGAGCATATCTTCAGTGCATTGATAAAGATAATGTAATGACTGAATTTTTTATGACATAGTTTGCACACTTGTCAAGACAAATATCTTTTAAAGGCATTATAGTTCACTAATGTTGTTGTATGAGCTTGTTTCCAACAAATTAGAATTGTATACATTCTTTTAGTTGGTAAAAATGCTGCCACTGCTTTTACTTATACTAGCAGCTATTTATACTATATTAACCCCTTACAATTGTTACAAGAAAATGTTGTAACAGCAATCAAGATGACTTTATAGTAGCATTTAAAATGGTAGTAACAAAATGTACAATGCTCGCAAATAAGCTGCTAGTAAAAGTAATTATTGTAAAAATGTTTATACCAGCTGTTAGTATAACTGCTGGTATAAGTTATCCCAACAAGGAGACAGTAGCAGTTAAAGAGATTGTCGGCATAACTTTAGCATCAATTTTAATCATCTTTAGTAGCAATTTGTATAATTTTCATTAAAATGCCTCATTGTCATCCATAAGGAGTTAGCCATAAGTGAGAATTAATGCTTCTAGGGAGTTGGCTGCCATGACCACTCCCTCCTCCATTTCTTCCTTTTTCTTCCCAATGTATCTTGTTTTTGTAGTTTCAAGGAAATCTTTTTCTTTTTTCAGGAGAGTTTTAACTTCCATTAGAAAAGGGTTTTCCTCTTTTTAGAAAATATTTTGAAGTTTCAAGGTTTTACATATTTTACATCAAGATCTATAATTTTGAGTTCAGATCTGGATAGAAGAAGATTGAATTTATAATTTTGTGCTCACACTAGTAGAAAAAGATTGAACAAAACTAACTCTTAGACATGGTTGGAAGGTGTGTTTCCTTTCTATGGATGTGTCTCTTTTTCTTCATTTTTGTTGTTGTTGTATTGGTTGTGCATTTGAGATGTTGAGGTGTAATATTTGGTAGAATAATGTTGATAATGTGTGTTACTTTTGCATTCTCTAGTTGTATTATCTTTTTATTTGTATCTTCAAAAGCTACAAACCAAAAAATTGTCCAAACAGGCTATATGGTCAGTTTACAAAAGACAGTTTGTGAGTTGTCAAAAGTTTTGGATTATATCGAGTAGGATCAATAGGAAATTGAGCAATTGATGATTGGATCTAAAAATATTATGAACATGGAAGTGATGGATGCTTGAGATGAGATTCTAGCTAATAGGCCTAAACTAACCAAGGATTTGAAAGGTTTTCGAATTTATGGAGATTAAGATGAAAGAGAAGTGTGAATTATACCTACCCTACCAACTGATACTATATAGAGAATAACTTACCTCTAAAAATCCAATTCAGATGTTTTTGCATTGTCCCTTGTGGATATGCTCGAGATAGACTTGAGAGGGATTCGTCATAGTCTCTCAATTAATGGAGGGTTATGAGTTATCCAAAAGAAGTGAACTTTTAGGGAAGAATGTCGAATAACTATACAGAAAGAGGTTTTTAAACTTCTTCAAGAAGGTTTCACAAGGGAAGTCAATTATCCACCATGGCTCTTAAATGTGTTTATAGTCAAGAAAGCAGATGGATAGTGGAAGATGTGTGCGGAATTTATTAATCTAAACAAGGAAACTCCAAAGGACCCTTATCCCTTGCCAAATATCAATAAATTAGTATGTGCGACCTCAAGATATCAAAAGCTTAGCTTCTTAGGTGCCCTTTTTGGGTATAATCAAAGAGGATGAAGAGAAAATGGCATTTGTTATAAATCAAGGAGTATGTTGCTACACAGTAATGCCATTTTGCCTTAAAAATGTTGAAGCAACAAATAGTAAACAATGGACAAAACTTACACCAACAAATAAGATTGAACCCGAGCCTTTGAGGTAGCAGGAGGAAAGCTCCTGGGATTTATTATCACGAAAAGAGGCACTGAAGCCAACTTAGAAAAAGGCAAGGTGATCATGAGGATGGAAAGTCCTTGTTCCATCAAAGAATATAAGCTGATTTTTATCAAGGTCAGCTGATAAATGCTTATCCTTTTTTAATGTTTTGAGGAATATAAAAATCTTCAATGGATTGAGGAATGTGAGAAGGCATTCTTGAAATTGAAACAATACTTGGTCACACCACTAGTGCTTTCCAAGACAATAGAGGGTGAGTCCTTGTTGTTTATCTCGTAATAATATACCAAGTAGTCAGTTTTGCCTTAATAACTGAGCAAGCCAATCAACAACGTTCTGTTTATTTTACTAATAAAGCCCTTCAAGGAGCAGAACTAAGGTATCAATGAATCAAAAAATTGGCTTACACGTGATTGAACTAATCACGAAGACTAACGTTGTACTACCAAGAATATGAGATTATTATGCACATGGACCAACCATTAAAATAGATTCTTGATAAACTAGATATCACAAGATGGATAGTGGCTTAGTTGATTGAGTTATCAAAATTTGGTATACAGTTTTAACCATAAAATGCAATTAAGGCACAAGCCTTGAACACCATCTATATGGATGGTTGATTAAACAACAATGGTTATTCTCGTTGAACAGCACAAGGTGATACATATGGATGGGTCAAATACTCCTAATCGTAGTGGAGATGGCATTATAATTAGAGTCTTGAAGGATTCATTATAGAATAAGCTTTGCAACTTAACTTTCAACCCTCCAATAATCAAGCAAAATATGAAGCTTGGATAGCAAGGCTGACACTTACACAAAAATTGGAAGCGTAGTAGCTAAAACTTTGTAGTGACTCTCAATTGGTGGTAAACCAAATTAATAGGACATATGAACCCAAGGAATTGACCATATTGTGATACATAGGAAAACTCATTGCTTGCTTGATTCGATAGCTATAAGCTTGCATGAGAGGATCCCGCAACAAGAAAACAAGAAGGTTAGCTCTTTGTCTATACTAGCAAGTGCCATTGCTCAATGTGGTGGTCGGTTGATTAGTCATCAAAACCTTTCTGAATGATTTAGATATCTACGAAACAGTAATGTGAGAAATTATTGAGGAAGATAGTTGAAGGAACCCAATTAAAGCCTATTTGGAAAAGAATATCTTTCGAAATGAAAGACAAGAAGTTAGGAAAATAGTCAAATAAACACTACACTACTACATGGAAGGAACATCAATTTATCGCAAGGGATTTGCAACCCCTAATTAGAAATGAGTCACACTGATTAAGGGGGCATATATACTAAAGGGGTTACATGAGGGAATTTTTAGTAGTCACAGTGAAGCGCAAACCTTAGCCTAAAAAATAGTGAGGTTGGGTTTTATTGGCTGGTAATGATAAATGGTGTCAAAGAACTAATCATGAAATGTGAAGCTTGCTAAAAGCACAAACACCTTATACATACACTTGCAATAGAGATCAAAGCTTTAACATTACCATGTCCATTTGACATTGGAAGATAGACATACTAGAGTTGTCTCTTGCAACGGGTCGAAGAAAATTTTTATTCGTACCTCTTGACCACTTTACAAAGTGGATAGAAACTGATCCCCTTGCTTCAATAATTAAAAATATTAAAAAAATTCATATAGAATTTTGTGAATTGTAGGTTTGAGATTCCCTATAGTGGTGACTGACAATGGCACTCAATTCCTTAACAAAGAATTCAAGCATCTTTGTCGAGAGCTCCACATAAAGCTCAAAACAACCTTAGTGGAACATCCAGCCACGAATGGTCAAACTGAAATTGCTAATAGAATAATCTTCAAGGGATTGAAAATTAGGCTCGATAAAAACAAAGGATAATGAGTAGATGAATTAACTTCAGTCATATAGACCTATATAATGACCCCTAAACCTCTAAAGGAGAAATTCCATTTAGATTAATGAACAACCATGAGGCAATATTCCCTGACGCTATGACAAAAGGACAAACATTCTGTCATTATAGGAGAATTTGGTTCTTGTAGAGGAAACAAGAACAATGGCTTATATGTCAATGATAGCCTACAAGTAGAAGGTGGCTCACTATTACAATATACACATCAAAAATCTTGTTTTTCAAATAATCAATTTAGTCCTTTGAATGGCCTTCCATAATTGTATTGATCTTAAAGAAGGAAAGCTTGCCTCTAATTGGGAAGGTCTATACGACGTTAGAGGGTTCATACCAAGTGGAGCTTATCTTCTAAAGACAGTTGAAGAAAAGAAAGTACTAAGGACTTAGAATACTGATAGTTTGAAGAAATATTTCTTGCAGTAACATTTTGGCCATTAACGCCTTAGAGCCCATGACTTTCTATAGTAAGGTCCATAGAGGCCACATCAATAAAGCTGTATTCATAATATATATTTAGCAACATACAACATTTTCATATTTTAGCATTTAGTAAAAGGACGGAAAGGTGTAAACTAATAGTAAACAATGCAAGAGCTATCTTAGACAAACCAGTTTAAAAAACACCCTCCAACTGAGAGAGCAACCACCTTTGGCAATTACGAATCTAAAGAAAATACTATACGATTGAGTGGGCAATCCCTATTAGCTATTACAAATAAAAGGGAAGCACCTTTGACTAGGCAAGTAAACCCTTTGGTAATTATGAATCAAAGGGAAACACCATTTGATTGAGCAGTTAACTCCTTTTGGTGATTACAAGTCAATTAAAGGGAAATACCTTTTTACCACAAAGTTTGTGTAAAATAACTTGGGAGATTGCTAAATGATAGGTTTTGGCATGTGAATGAGCTTGAGAAGAGCTTTTGTTCATATATTATGGAATTCACAACTCCAACCAAGTAGAAAGTTATAACAATTCAAAGTAAAATGAAAAACAAATTGAGTGATGGAGGTAGCAAATACTTAGAAAACTTGGTCTACATAGTGTAGATTGAGCCCTCATATATTATATATAAAATAATATATTATGTGTAATATTAAACAAAAAGGGAGGTAACAAATACATGGATAGGAAACTAAATCTACAAAGTGTAGAATCAACCCCTATATATTATATATAATTAAAAAAGAGAGGTAGAAAAACAAAGTTACAATAAGGAGAGATACTCAGTTAGTCTTTGATTGATCATCCAAAAAATAATAGCTGTACCATGATCGAAAAGAAAGAGTAAAGTTAACATTTTTGCACAATGATATAAAGGACGCTGCATATCAACAATTATCTGGGTCATCTTTTTTAAAGCATCATTCTTTAATTGAGCAACCCTTAATTCCTCCTTAACTAGAGCCAACTTTGCTTGAAAGGTTATAAGGTCATCCTAGCACTCTTTAACTCTAAAATTTTAGCATGCATGATCTCTAACTTAGTTGCATATTTGCAATGTTTGTTGAAGTTGTTTAAGGTACTCCTTGTTCACTTAAGACTCAGCCAATGCCCTATTAGGTTTGTCTCCATGATCAAAGACAACATTTGTCAAGGAATTAAAATAATTATACATTTGTATCATGTCACTCCCTACTAACTGCATCTTATGACACCAATTATAGATTAGGATGTGACGTTGTGAAACATCATAATCAAGAGAAATTGTGATGGTTTCCTAGTGAATGATCAAGGGTCATAGCCCACATTGTAAAGTGAGTTTTGATTCTTCCTCCTGACACTGGAAAAAGGTCTTAGCTTAAGCCACTAGAATAGATTATGACTGATTGAGCCACCAACATTAGTACTAATTAATGAATGAATTTTATACTCTTAAATTAAGTATCTTTAACTTAACATTTTGTTATTTTTAAGTAAATTATTTTAAAAATAAGTTTAAATGTGTGTTTATTTATGTAGATAAAAAGAAATTGGAGAACTGGGGAAATTTAGATAAAATAGAGAAAAAGGATCAATAATAGTATATTTTGGACGATTTCGATATTGCTTCACTAATCTGGACATAACTTTGCCATCCAAACTCCAATTGAAATTGAGAAATGATATACAACTTTTGTGCTTTGGGTTTTGCAAAATCCGGAGTCGTGACTTTGGGACGATAAACCTGTTTTTAAAAATAGAGTGAGTAGAATTTGAAGACCTATTTCACCTTTAAAAGAAGACCTTAGGCTTAAAAAATTGACACCTTACTGGCTTGGAGAAGGAAGATTATTAGAGCTCCAACTTGACCTCTACTTCTCTTTTTCATCTCTTTATGTTGATTTTAGATGTTTTATTTTTATTTTGAGATGATTTCATGTATACTTATGAACTAATTTTATTTTCTAGAGTTACGATGTAGTCTAATAATGAAACTTTGAATTTTTCAATCAATTTAATGAATAAGTTATTTTTTTTAATTGAGTTACTATATTGTGTATAATGCTTTTAGTTAATTGGCCATTAATTAGATAGTATGTTAATCATAATGAGATCAATAGGTGATTTGTGTATTTAGAGCAGTGTGTAGAAACTATAGATTCCACGTAGGGTAGAGATACACTTGCATGGTCTGTGCAGTCATAACTAAGTGCCATAAATCTTAATAAATTTTTAAGTTTTTTTTTATTTCATATGAAAATATAGTAGGTTAGTATATAAGGATATGTTTTTAGACTTTGAGAAAGACTAGTGAATAGATCAAGGTAACTCAATTGTCAATTATATTATAATTTCTAGGTTAAAAATATTGATAATTTAAGATGGATTATTTTTGGTGAAATTGAAAACCCTAGAGCTTTGATTCATCAAATTTTTTTGAGATAATTTACTTTATGCTATCTTTTTTTGTTTACTTTATTTTTGTACTTTTATCCATTCACTTTTGACATATTCAATTGGAATTGGAGTTTATAAGGACAATAATTAATAACAACAATCTTGTAGGAATGATGCCCTTACTTGTATATAATTTTATTATTTAATAGCGATAGTGTACACTTACACTTAAACAAATATCTAATTTGTGTGTATCAAGTTTTTGGCGTTGTAGACAATACTAACAGCCAATGATTTGATTAGTTTTAAAATTTTTATAGCTTTTGAAAAATGGAAATTTTTTAATTATGTGTACGCTTGCACTTTATGTGTTTGTTTTTTTGCTTTTTTGCCTATTTGATTTCCATATGGACAACTTGCACTTAGGGCATGATTATGCATTGGCATGTTATTTCTAATATAAATGTAATCATTCTTACGTGCATCTACTTTTGCATAGGCTAACCCCAAGTCTTGAGCAACTTTCTTAACTTTGTAGTATAAATTAGGTACATGGGCCTTCTTCTACAATACTTCTTTAAATAAGTCCAACAAAATATCTACAAATTTACTGCGTCAGTGATTGAAGAACTTCAGATTAAGTAGTCTAATGATGAATGAGAACTTTAACATCTTCTCACAATTTAGATATAGATTTATTTCAGTATCTTCTAATAATTGGTAAAACTTCTTTGTATGCAAATTTGTCTCTTCATTATTTTCTACATGCTTATTCATCTCCTCTGTGCTCACAACTCCATATACATCATGTATCATCCTAGCTATGTTATCCTCCTTAACATTGTCTTCTAAATGATCATTGCCTTTATTAGTTGGATATTAAGTCGTTCCTACAACTTCTCCATGACGATCCCAAACCTTGTATGACTACCAAAAACTATTCTTCAACAGATTAAACTGTACTTCATGTCTCACATTGAATACCACATTTCTACCTTTTTGGCATAGGCATCTAAGTTTGCTACTTGCCTTTAATTCTTTGTATGCTTACTCAAGAAAATGATCTACCCCTTTTATGTACTTTGGATCAACTCTATTCCATACTTTAATCCAACTTTTGTCCATAATATTTTTTACAAATTTGGCTAGAGTAAAGGTGAGCAATTGGAAAAAAGAGAGCAATGTATCTGGACAAAATAAAGTATATGTATATTGCTAGTGAAATGGAATCATGTTGAAAAAAATACTAGAATTGAGATCATGTCAACAAAAGTACTAGAAATGGGATCATATTGACAAAAGTACTAGAAAAAGAGCAGTTCAGAGACATCATTGGGATTATGTTGAGATAAAAGAATTCTTAGGAAGAGACCATGTTACATAAGAAAGCTATAATACCCCAAAGGCAAATGCTTTTAGAAATTCACATATTATTTTGCTAAGCATTTAAAGTTGATTAAACCTTGGAAAAATTTCTTTTCATGAGGAACTTTAAAACAAGCCAAGAAGTGAAAAAAAAAAATTGTTCCAAAAGGCTTCCAATTCTACCTTCCCTATCTTTACAAAATTTCAGCCACTACCCCTCTAAAAATCTGTTCATCAGGAAGGACAAAATTGTCTTCATTTTGCTGGAAAATGATAACAATACCCTTCCCATTTTTATATATGCATGATGTGGCTAGAAGCTAGAAAATTTTCCCACAAAATATGCTTTCCTTCCTTCACCCAAAACCCTACATTTTTCTTCCATTTTGAGTGATATTTTCATCCGAAATTTCAGCCACTCAAATCCCTTATAGTAAGGCTAGAAATCTATAACAAAATCTCTAGGAAAACATAAGCAATTCATGGGGTTTTTTAGTTGAAATTTTTTGTTGTGCAGAGGTACTATAGCACAAAGGTAAAAGTTTGAAATTTTTGGTTCTTGTGTTGGTTTTTGAAATTTTTGGGCATAGAATCATGTTAAGGACATATTATACTATTTACATGCCAATTTTTACGAGCAAATAACAACATTTAAGGGATCAAATTATCAAGTTTTTACTATGGTGAACAGTACCCATGAAAATGATTCTAATTGTATTTTGTTCTAAGTTAAAGCTATGCATGGAATAGTTAAGTAATTGAGTTAGTTTAAGCAAATGCATTTAAGAAGATATAGTTTGGAAGCTTAAATTTGGTATATGTGTATGATAGAAAATTTTAAAGTATAAGGGAAATTCTTGAATCTTGGATTGTAAGCTAGCTACTATAGGAATTGGAGACGCATGTGAAATTATAAGTTGGTGTTAGATTGAGAAGTATGGAGATTTAGCCATATTGATATAGGAACTAAAAGGATTGGTCTTGAAAGAAATAAGGATTTTTATATGTGATGAAATGTTAGACTCTTAGTATGGTGCCATGTATGAATGATGATTACATAATGTTGTATCATAGGTATTGAATAAGTCCTAACCAAGTTGAAAGTTTGCTTAGTAGCTTGGATATTGAAAGTGTAAGGAAAAGGTTATCCTTCTTGAACCCTTAAAGGGTGAGTGAATATAGTTTAATATGACGCATTTCCAAATCCTTCTCATGCACATGTATTTTAAACAAATTTTAATTGTGAATGGCATAAATTTGAATTTTACACTTACATGATTCACACATGCATTATATATTTCAAGTATTGTTTTCACCTTGTATCATATTACAAAAATTTCATTCCCTTCTTCACATGTATATTTTTTATGTTGGATTTGTTCTTAGAAGCCATAGGAAATGTAGAACAGGTCTCTAAGGAAATCCCTCTTGATGTTTATGACGAGAATGTGATGTTTATATAATTCATTTTTGAATTTTATGAATGTACCATTTCTCAGTACTTTTGATATGGATTATGTTGGATATGATATTTCATTGTCATATGGACATGACGAGATTGTATTAAAAATATGCTATCGGTTCTTAATATTATGATTTGATGAACTAGAATGGTAAATGCTAGATTGGACAGCTTTATAGGAATGAATTTCAATGTTAGAACTCTGTTCAAGGCATGTTTTGATCTGGAGGGATATGTTTTGCATTAAACATTTCTAATTTGTTGTTTTCACTTTCCTTCCACTTTTTTTTCATTGGTTTATAAAACTTTTTTTGAAGGAATTAATATCAGAAATATTGTCAACTAGCAGTAAGAATAGCTAGCATTGGTGGACCTTGATTGCCTTAGTTGGCGGGGGTACAAATCAGTGAAAGGAGTTGAGGTATTCTCTTCCTAGAACTAGTGAAATTTTGCGTGGTTATCTATGATATGGAATGTGGTGATTTTCCCTTACTAGACCATGTGCTTGGTTACGTGATGATTTTTCCTTACCAAGTTGTGTGTTTAGGTACATAGTGAGTTATCTTTACTAAGCTATGTGCTTGGGTACATTGAAATGGTTCTGATGTGGAGTTCTCCTTTATATATTTTTCTTTATATTTAAACTACCATTTCATTAAGTGGGTTTTTGATTACATTATGATGTTTTAATTTTCTTTTATACATTGATTACGTTACTATTGATTTTCTTTAAATGCATTTCATATTTTATGTAAGAAAAACTCGTGTGTACAATCTATTCTGTTTTTGTTATAGTAATCTATATTTACTCACTTAGTTGCATAAACTCACCTCCTTCTTTCTATGTTTTCAGATAGCACTAGAGTATCCAACCTGCCTCCATAAGGACTCGAGTAGGATAATTGCTTCTATGGTAGGCCTATTTATTCCTGGGGCTCCCATTTTTTAGTAACCTTTCTATTTTTGTACTCTAGTATGTGCTTTGATGATTGTGGGTAGGATCCTAATTTTGCTATGTACTTTGTATATGGTAGCTATGGGATGTATGTTTATGACGAATGTATGACTTAATTATGTGAAATCAGGGTTATGCTTATGGATTATCTGTTTATGTTCTTATATGGTCATGATTTTATATTCAATGTGAATCTTTTGAGGTATGTTGGTCTTTGTGTGCTAGTTTCTATATGTATGATATGAGGTTTAAGGTCTAAGAGCCAACCTCTTATGTCGTGCATATTATGTATCCCAAATTTGGGTTATAACAAAAGCATAAAAGAATTCTTAGGGTTTAGGGCATATGAAGAGAAGAGAGCATAAATAAAGAATTTTTAGGAAGAGAAGTTATTACGGGGGCCCTCGAGCACTTACTCAAACATTATAGGTTATATATTGTATCTAAAGATGGTTTTAGGGTAGATAAAGAGGAGAACGTTGAAGAAATTAAAGGTATTGAAATCATTTATGCCTTGGATCTTGGACTAATTCATTATTTTTTATATTTAACAAATAACAAAAATGACATTTAATAAAAATTCGATAGTTTTTCCATAAATTTGGATTCTACAGTTATGTGCAAACAAACAAAGTGATCCAAAGATAAGGATCTCCACTCCAATAGATACTGGATAACTAATCAAATACAATAAATAAGAGCTCAACTCTTCAAATTGAACCTTATGAAATATATATATATATATATATATATATATTTCAAGTCAGCGTTTTGTAACCTCATATATTAAAGCTAACTGAATTCCCACAAGTCATACTACTAACCAATAGAATTAAATGTTCTCTAAGAGCCCCTTTAGCTACCATTTTCAGTGATGCTGCAGGTAATCACAAATTTTTTAGTTCTTCTAACAACATGGAATACACATTTAACTTTTGCTTTAGGATGTAATGTGCATGAACCATTTTTTTTTACTTTAACTCTAGGACGCAAATGTTGCACCTTTAAAGTTAAAGATAAAAAAATTTACAAAGCACATTACATCTTGAAGATAAAGTTTTCCATATTGCTTGAAGAACTAACAAATTTATGGTAGAGTGCAGTGTCTTGCAATCAGTGAAAATGATGTCAAAAGTTGTTTTCAAAGAATATTTAATTATGCTGGTACGTAGTACGACTTTTAGTAAGAATTTGTTTGGCTTTAATATGAATAGCTACAAAGCATTGGCTCAACATTTAAAAATTCAAGTACTATTCGTATTATTTATATTATCAACATCATAGTAAATCTTATTTTGATAGATTATGATGCTCAACATACCAAAGCAAAATTTTAAACTCAGGAATTTATAACATTGCCAGGCATCTTAGATAAACACATTAAATCTAAAAATCTAAAGAACCAAGGATTTGTGAACAAGCAATATATACATCTTTATACCATCATAGATAAGTCAAATTCCATGCGGGTGGAAGGTGAACGAAACATTTAAAATAGAGGCACCTAAGTAAAGGAAAAGTTGGAAGAATATTAGATATCTAACCTCAGCTGGTAGTCTGACAGCGAAGTATTTTATATAATCTCGCCCGATAAATCAGTGGCAGCTTTGTTCACTAGGATCCTATAAGGCATTAACACAATGATAAGCAACATGAGCATCCTTTGCATAAAAAAAATAACTAAAAATAAAATCTTCATAAACAAACAAAGGGGATTCTTCACTTTTAAATTTGTTTCCATGTTGGTAGTGGCCCCTCGTTCTAATAGCAATGATACTTGGATTCATTTAAAAACTATTCAAGTTTTTTTCTATATATCTTTCCCCTTTTCCCACAAACTTTAAACAAAGAAAAATATATGTAGAACTCATTTTCAGCCAAAACACCATTTAAGCATACATACTAAACACAAAATATCATTCTGTAACTAGCATGCCTAGTGAAAATGCACAATTTGACAAAAATTGTAAGACTGACCTAAGTATAGCCCAGTTTAATTTGCTAAGGTAATATATGCATCAATTCACATTAGACCTTTTCAACAAAGTAGATAGGGTAACAATAAATCTGTTCAAAGGTTGAATCTTGGTTCTCTCTTGCATGAGGTAAATAACCTCGACATTTTTATAACGTTAGCACCATCTAGATCAAAGGGGTGGATCCCAATGTTTCTGTCTTATGTTATGGGGTTAGGTGAAGGGTCATGGTCCTTTTAATTCTGGGAGCTTAATTGGTTAGTTCATTGTTCAGTTTTTTTATCTTAAATTGTTAACATAAACCACCCATAGTCTCTAGTTAAGATTCAAGTTTTAAAATTATGATTATCATGGCTAATGATCTTTAGGAAACAAATCCTATCCAAACTTTTATTGTTTTTTCGATGTAAAGAATTACTCACTGGCAAAATGATTTGTACCTAAACCCTTGTTAACCTATTTGAAGAGCTTCCTTTGAAGTTATAATTAAACCATTGTTTTATGGAAGCAAGTGGTGGAGGAGATTGTTTGAGGTAATTGGAAAAGACGGGTGTTGTTAGTTTTCGGGCCCAACAAGGAAATTATCTTAATACACAAATAAATCCAGAGGATGGATGACTAACACTTAGACTTACATGTGGGACTGATGCAACACATAACTACCATATATGAATCTACCTCTATTTGATTTTAAATGTTGATAAAAACTGTTTTCGGTTTAAAGTGCTGAAAAGAAGGAAATATCACGTGTAACCCACCTGGATAAGAGATGCTTTATATATACGTACATTCGGGTCGTCAACATTAACAGAAATGTTTCAGGTAAAATAATTTATATATGAGTAATATACGTATATATAACTAAAAAGAGAATGAAGCTACATTTTAATTTATAGAAGCAACACCAAACAAACTTACCCTGATGGTATAAAATTAGAAGGTATCAACTGATAGCATTACATCAGAACAAACATAAATTTTTGGTAAAGCTTAGTCATCAAGCAACATTGTATTTGTATATCCATGGTTTCAAATCTACCAATATTTCAAGTTGCAAAATTGAGTTAGCAGACACTGGAGAACAACTCATGCAGTGCACATAAAAAGAAATAAAGTCTATCATGAGCAACCAAGAAGGATTAACTAGATCGTTATCCACCTATTCAACATTCAACTAAAAATAATTCCACATCAACTCCCACTTTGGAATATCCAACAGTAACTAAATACTTCACCAAAACTAAATTGCAGGTGCTTTGAAGCACCCGTTTTCAACAATGGGAGTGCTTTGAAGTACCCAAGCACCTTCATTGTTCTACAGAAGGGTGTGTCAAAGCACCATTTTTCAACAATGGGTATGCTTCGAAGTACCCCCATTGCAATACAGAAGGGTGCTTTGAAGAACCCATTAGAAAGCTAAGGCGAGAGAGAGAGAGAGAAATAGTTATCTCAGGAAGCCACACTAAAGAATGGCGGAGAACGACAACTTCACAACATAGCATCACACAGATGTCTGAAATGAGAGTAATTTGAGAGGGAAAAGGGGAAAATGCATCCCGAAGATTTTTAAGGCATTCGGTAGTGGCCTTAAAGTCGCATGGAATCTCTCGATATTTGCCTTTCAGTGGCGATCATTCTTGATTGCCACTAAAAGTGTAAAGAAAGTAGGAATAGTCTGAGAGAACGCATCCTGAGTGTTTTTAAAACATGTTATGTAGATCTTAAAAGTAGTCATGAAAGAGATTCTAGCTTCGTCGTGTGGTCAAAGTGAACCACGAAGTTGCAGAAACGAGTAAGCGTATTTAAATTTTCACAACCTCAAGGTATGAAAGAAGGCACAGTGACAAGCACTCTCGTGCGCTCTAAGGAAGAAGACATCCTGGAAAGGAGTAACAAAAAAATCAAATCGACCTCAGGAGAGGAAGTTTCGGTAGAGGTGGACATGGAGTCTAATGAGGAAATGACAATTCTTGAGGGCCAGAACTCAAGTGGCCATATGTCCCAACAAACAGAGAACAACAAAGAGGAAAACAAACCAGGCTGCTCAGAATCAACCTTTGTGAAAGCAAAAGAAAACAGGGGGATTTCTTATAAAGATAGGCTCCTAGGGGTTAATGGGATAGCCAACAATGCAGTTGAAACGGACTCTGAAAATGAGGACTACCTCTCAGAAGTGGACTCGGAGGAAGAAGAGCTGCAGTCACTGGACTACCCAGTGGTGGAGGTTACTTCAGAGGAAAGGAGAGACTATTACAGGAAATGGAAGAAGTCGTTGATTATTAAGCTTATGGGTAGGAGAATTGGTTACAGATACCTTAAAGATAAACTGACCAAACTTTGGCACCCAGCAGGTTCCCTAAACCTGCTTGACATTGGAAATGATTTCTACCTGGCTAACTTTTCCAACTCTGAGGACTACTTCTTTGCACTCCATGAGGGGCCTTGGATGATTGTTGACCACTATCTAGTAGTACAAAGATGGAGACCGGAATTTAGCCCGCAAGAAGATAACTTCAAAAAGGTGGCCATCTGGATAAGATTTCCCTGGCTACCCATAGAGTATTACAATACTCACTTCCTTTGGAGATTGGGAGACAGGACAGGGAAAACACTTAAAATCGATAACCACACCTTAAGGAAGTTGAACTCTGATGCTGGGGAGGATTTTGGGGTGAAAAGGGGGAATTTCACAAGAATTTGTGTAGAAGTTGATTTGAGAAAGAAGCTAGTGGCAAAATTCAGGTTAAGGAAACAAGTGTTCAATATAGAATACGAGGGTTTGCACTTCATCTGCTTCGAATGTGGAAGGTATGGTCACATAAAGGACCAGTGTTCCCATTTACAACATCAGACCCAAACTCAGACAGGGGTTGACACAACAATAAGCCCTAATCAGACTCAGGACGAAAAACATCAAGAGCTCCCGAAGTCATTCCAATCGGAAACCACTGCGAACAAAGCTCCGGTCAACGTTACCGTTGATCCTTACAGACCTTGGATGCTAGTGAAGAAAATAGAGAGAAGGAAAGTTGTCAGACCTCGGGCAGTAGACCCTACGCAGAATCCACAGGCCATAATCAAAGCCGAAAACGGTAAGGGACTCTTACCTGTTTCCCCGAATATCGGCCCAAGATCCTCCAGATTTAGCATACTGGAAAGCGTATTTGAGGATGAGCAGGAGACAAGATGCCAGGAGATAATTAATGACTCTGAAAGCATACCCAAAAGCAGCGTGAACAAGGGGAATAAGGAAGAAGCGGGAAGAACCTTCACGAATAAAGGCAAGGGAAAGATGTGTGCGAGAAAAGAGAACTTGGGCCTGGGCCCACAAGGCAATAAAATGAAAAGGCATGCAGATAAGGCCAAGAGTCCCTCAATCACAACCCATACGGGTGGGCTCAAGCTCAAAGCAAGGAAGCCCGTTATACACATCCAAGCTGAGACCCAAATCTATGGGCCTAACTCCAGGAAGGCCTTGGTGGACCTTTCCAAAAACCACAGAAGCCCTGAGAACCAAATACTAGTCGAGCATCATCCCCTCCATTCTAACTTCCCCGTAATATCCAGTAATGTGACTAACATTATTTTTACAGGGGAAAATAGAGAGATGGACCCGACGAATACAAGTAAGAGAAGTGAGCTGGACAAGAATTTTGACAAAGGCAAACCTCCCGATAGGAATATCCAGAAAAATGAAGCATCACTACAAAGTAGTACTCCTACAAAGGATGGAGGTCAGACTATGATGATGGACACAGAGGTCCCGGAAGTTCCTATCATGGGCCTAGTATAAAGGACAGATGCCGTCCAGACAAGTCCTTTTTTCCAGTGTTTATGAATTTTTTGACATGGAATTGCAGGGGAGCGGGAGCAAGATTTTTCCCTCTCCTCGTTAAGGATCTGGTGAGATTGCATCAGCTCAGCTTGGTTACACTTTTTGAAACAAGGATTAGTGGAAAGAAAGCAGAGTCAATCATTAAGAGAATGGGGTGGTCCGGCAATGACAGAGTAGAAGCCGATGGATTCTTAGGAGGAATTTGGTTGCTTTGGAACTCAGATGAATTGGACGTCAGGGTGATTTGGAAGAATAAACAATTCATCGATTCTGAAATCAGATTCAAAGAGGATAGAAGGAGATGCTACGTGATGGCTGTTTATGGATGTCCCAACCATGTAGGAAGAAGGGAGCTATGGAGGAATCCGGGAAACATTAATAGTGATCAGAATACTCCATGGATGATACTAGGCGATTTCAATGCATACAAAAACACAGAGGAGAAAACTGGAAGTCTCTTCCTCAATCGAAGTTCCATGAATGACTTCAATGAATTCATAACTGAAAATGATTTGGTGGATCTCGGTTTCAAGGGACCTAACTTCACTTGGGAAAGAGGTGGAGTGAAAGAGAGGATTGATCATGCTTTAGGCAATTTCAAATGGCTGGAGGACTTCCCTGAATTCTATGTTTTACATCTACCAGCCATGAAATCAAATCATAGACCACTCTGCTTCAACCTATGGCAGAACACCAGTTAGGTTAGAAGGCGCAAAACATTCAGATTTCAGGCTGCCTGGTTACTAGAAAACTCATTCCAAGAGGTAGTTAAAAAAGCATGGGGAAAGGCCCAGAATTGGAAAGACGCTGCTGATAGGTTTAAGGAGGAAGCATCCACGTGGAATCAAAGCTGCTTTGGTAATGTTTTCAACCAGAAAAGAACCCTGAGTAAAAGATTGAAAGGCATTGAAAAAGTGCTTAACAAAAGGGAGAATCCAGATCTGGAAGAGCTCAGAAAAAGCCTTTGGGAGGAATATGAAAACATTCTGATAAAAGAAGAGGCCATTTGGTTCCAAAAATCTAGATGCAACTGGTTGAAGTTTGGAGATAGAAACACCAGATATTTCCACACCTCAACGATGATAAGGAGAAGAAGAAGCAGAATTGTCACCCTCAAGGATGGAGAGGAAAACTGGATTCAGGAACCCAAGGAACTCTAACAAATGGCAAGGAAATTCTTCATAAACTTGTTTGAATAGGAGGACTCACCTTATAACCCTTTACCATTGGCAGGTGCTTTTCCCAAGATCAAAATCGAAGAGCTGGTGGACTTGCAAAAGCCATTATCTGAAGAAGAAATAAAAGAGGTTGCTTTTAGTATGGGAGGGTTCAAGGTTCCTGGATCTGATGGTCTTCATGCCATATTTATACAGAGCCATTGGGAAGTCCTGGGCACCTCAATATGCAAACTGATATAGGATATATATGAGAATCTAGTACTGGTTAAAGACATTAATCAGGCTCTCCTGGTTCTTATTCCCAAAACTGAAAATCCAGAAAGCTTGAAGGAATTCAGACCCATAGCTCTGTGTAATGTGGTTTTGAAGATTCTAACTAAAACTATCGCCAATAGGTTGAAATGGTTCATGAGGCATTGGGTGGGTCCACACCAAAGTAGCTTCATCCCCAGAAAGCACATCTCTGATAATGTTATTATCGCCCAAGAAGTGATGCATTCGATGAGAAGGAAAAAAGGGAAAAGAGGTGTGATGGCAATTAAGATTGATCTTGAAAAAGCCTACGATAGAATTAGATGTGAATTTCTAGAAGATACCCTAAGAGACATTGGGCTGCAAGATCACTTTGTGAACATAATTATGAGTTGTGTCTCCACAGGGACCATGAGCATATTGTGGAATGGAGAACCTACAGAGCAGTTTGGGATGTCTAGAGGCATCAGACAAGGTGATCCTCTCTCACCCTATCTATTTGTACTATGCATTGAAAGGCTATCGCAATGTATAGAATGGGCAACGAGAAATAAGGTTTGGAAACATATTTAGATCAGCAAAAGTGGCCCTTCCCTCTCTCATTTATTTTTTGTAGATGACCTTATTTTGTTTGCAGAGGCTAACTTGGAGCAATGCAAAATTATAAAAAAGGTATTGGACACTTTTTGTGGCAGTTCAGGTTAGCTTGTAAGTGAAAGGAAATCAAAATGCCTTTTCTCTTCCAATATAAACCACACTAGATCAGAACAATATAGCCAAGAGTTGGGATTTCAACTCACATGTGACCTGGGGAACTACCTTGGTATGCCTCTCATTCACAAGAGAATTACCAGGAACACATACAGGCACATTGTAGAGAAGGTAAACAGAAGACTATATGGTTGGAAAGCTAAAACCCTTTCCTTAGCAGGAAGAATAACTCTTACAAGCAGTGTTCTCAATAATCTACCTTATTATTCCATGCAAATTGCTGCCCTTCCTCGAGGCTTATGTGATGACTTGGAAAGAAGTACCAGGAAATTTATTTGGGGAGATTCAGAAGATTCAAAAAAGATGCACCTGGTTAAATGGGATAGAATATGTGAACCTAAAGTGCAGGGAGGTCTGAGGTTGAGGAAGTTGAGAGTGATGAACGAAGCCTTCTTGATGAAAGTGGCTTGGGGTATGATCCAGAATCCTAATGAGCTGTGGGTTAAGACTCTCAAAGCCAAGTATAAATGCTCCACCGATCTAGTCCCCAAGCTCCAAGACCATTATGCAGACGCATCCAACCTCTGGAGGGGCTTAACGAAGGTCTGGAAGGAGGTTGAAAGGGGTATAACCTGGAGAGTGGGAAATGGCAAATCGGTTAACTTCTGGCACGATGAATGGTTACAGGGCATTGGTCTACTCACAGATGAAGCAAGGGGCCAGTACCCGATTACTCCGGAGAATGCAGAGTTTTTGACATGATTAATGAATCAGGGCAATGGGATTGGGCTAAAATTGAGGGGAGGTTACATGAGAGAATCAATTTGATTCAAAACGCGACACCAATTCCAAATGATGATTTGGGGGAGGATCAAGTGATTTGGAAGCATAGCCAGAATGGAGCATTCTCGATTAGCTCAGCATATGCATCCAGGATGGGATGGAAGAACAACCCTAACTCGGTGTGGAAGAAGATTTGGAGATGGCAAGGTCCTCAAAGGATCAGATCCTTTCTTTGGTTGGCTGGTAATGATAGCATTCTAACAAACAAACTGAGATTTGATCGTCACCTTGATGACTTGGGCATATGTCAGATATGCAAGCTAACCCAAGAATCAGTTATCCATCGCCTTAGAGACTGCTCTAAGGTGAAGAACCTATGGATGCGGTTAGTAAAACCAAGACACTGGGCGACGTTTTTCTCAGGGGAAATTCTAGATTGGCTGGGTTTGAATTTAACACAGAGGATGGGTAATTCAGATTGTTCAAACTTACCTTGGGATGTATTATTCGGCACGACTGTTTGGAGTATTTGGCTCAGGAGTTGTGAGGCTATTTTTCAACCAGATGAGCCACCCCCCTCAGACCTTTTCTTCGTTTGCTTAGCTCGAATCAAAGATTTCTTGGAAAGGATGAAGGCATCGGAAACCATTCAAGGAAGGAAGAAAATATTGAAGCACATCGCTTGGACCCCCCCGTCTGGACTCCAGGTGAAGTTCAACATTGACGGATCGAGGCGAGATGGCTCAATGACCAGCAATGGAGGAGTCCTGCGCAACGCAGCGGGAGACAGGGTGCTTGGGTTCACCAGGAAGCTTGGATACTTCAATACTAGTTATGTCGAAATTTGGGGAATATTAACAGCTTTGGAACTGACTTGGGAAAGAGGATACAAAGACGTGGTGATTGAATCCGATTCAAAAGAAGCTGTTGAGCTATGCCAAACAGAAGCGAATATTGGTAGACCCGAAGCTGGAATCGTTTCCCGGATCAGAAGTTTCATGAACCGAAACTGGCAGGTGCGTATCCAACATTGTTTCAGAGAAAGCAATAAGGTGGCCGATTGGCTGGCCAATGAGGCCCACAAGAATCAAAATGGACTCCAGATTCTGGTTAACCCACCGGATAGATTGGGGAGGATGCTGTTAGAAGATGTAAGAGGGGCCTGTTCCCTTCATTTTGTTGGACTTAGCCTTTTTAGCTTGCTTTGTACCAAAAAAAAAAGTAGTCATGAAAAATTTAGTGATTTGTTTTTTAACAGCGACTTTAAAGATATATTTCAATATTGTTATCAAGTTGTTACAAATAATTTTTTTTTGTAGTACACCAAATTTTAAATTTTAAAATTTTCATTTTAAACTTTAAATTTTTAATCTTATATTTTAAACTTTTAATTTTAAATTTTAAATTCTAATATTTAAATTCGAATGTTTAAATCTTAAATTTTAAACTTTAAACTTTAAACTTTAAACTTTAAATTTTAAATTTTAAATTTTAAATTCTAAACTCAAAATTTAAACTTAAATTTTTTTAAAAAAACAAATCTTTGAAATATGTTTTTTGGTTTTTAAAATTGTTAACAATTTTTTATTCTTCAAAATTGTTTTCAAAAGCTATTTCACAAAACTTTTAAAAATATAATAATACAACAGTAGAGAAGATATTTCCTCTTGTTTTGGTAAATAAATATTTTTCCCTTTTGGTACATAAGAAATATTATTTTTTATACGCAATAATTATCTCCCTCTCCTTTATTTTACTATTTCTTTTTATTAAAATCGAAAGAGAATATATAAATTTTGTTTGAAAGTCAAATCAAATGATTCTCGGCCGAGGCAAAAGCAAAGCAAGTGATTCATCATTGCAATGCTTATAATAATTAAATAAAAGGCAAGGCCCCTGTACAATTTGAGTGGTTCTTCTCAATTGAAAAGTAGATATATTAAACAAGAAGGAGCCAAAGCTTTCTTGTTTCTCATAATCTTCCTTCAAACTGTAGTCAGATTCCATCCTTCTCTATTCTGATCGGCAACCAAGTTTTTCTTGCTTGTGCTAAGATTCAGATCAACACAGGCACAGAAGAAACTCACCTACATCAATTTCAAAGTAAGAACGCTTAACTTATTTGTTTTATGTTCTTTAAACCTTAATCTTTCCATTATTTAGATGCTTTAGGTATTCCATATAATATAAGGAAGAACACTGTATCTGTTGTTATTAATTTATAGTATAGGTTCAGTTCTGCAGATGGCCGCAGCATCAGGCTCCAAAACTCTGAGGTCAGTTCTGAATGAGTTCACAAGTGATGCAGGCAAAGAAGAATATAGCATAACTCACTTAGAAGATGCTTCCACGAACTACGATATACCAAAAATATCCACTGATCAAATCTATAAAGAAACAATGCTTTGTAGGCCTAGCTTTCTAAATGACTACAAAGTTAAGACACTGGAGGAAAGATTCCTACTAGGAACCAAACAGAAGGATATATATTTGCTATCCAGAGATGTTATCAGAAAGCATCGAAGCAAATATAACTTTCTGCATATTGGATCGGTACAAGTTTCATTTACGCCGTTAACACTAACAAAATATAGCAATGCCACAATTTTGATATGTCTGAGAAATACAAAATATCCAAACTTTAAAGACTCCATCTTGGCAGCCTTTGAGTCTAGTGTTTATCATGGTCATGATGAGGGCATAAGATTTAATTGGTTCCCAAACTTTTCATCCCCTTTATCTGATCTAGCAAGTTTCAATGGGTTGGGGATAACTATTGAGCCACATGGTTTTGATTTGGCTAAAGGATATGAAAACTCTCAAATGTTAGAAATTACATATACAATGTGTTACAAGTTAATGAAGAATTCCCTCGAGCCCAAAACACTTTTTGAAAGTCGTGTGTTAGAGGTGAACCTAGAAAAAACAAACGTTATTGTGCCTAAATCCATTAACTGAATTCAATGTAATACAACACTGAAAAATTACTTCCTGGAATGCTAGCTAGCTAATGTGAGTTGTGTCAGTTTCTAAGAGAATGGACGAAATCAATGATAGTTTCTGTAAGCTTCAAGTTCTGAAGAATGCAAGGTGAGTGATGAGCTCCTCAAAATAAAGTGGAGATTAGCTAATGAGCCTGAAGGGTTGAAGCGTCTAGCCAAATTCTGAGATTCTTATGATATGGCGTAAGTTCGAAGGTTTCCATCTGTTTTCATCTTAATTAATCCAGTCACTTTAGTTGTTTTATGATTAGTTTCTGTTATATATGTTTGTATATATGGCTTGTAAATCCTAATTTTGTAGAAGATATATAGATTTGAACATCAATTTAAAATTTCCTTTCAGTATTATTTGGATATTAGTAAAGCATCAGTTTCTTTTTTTTATTTTTTATTTCAAGCATAGCTGCTCAATTAGATCACGAATAAAGTGTTTCTAAATTATGAAGAACTCTATCAAGTGACCATCATGATCAAAGGCAAAAAACAAAAGAAAAAAAAAACGGGTAAAAATTTAAAGCAGGACAAAAAAGAAGAAAAGAAGTCTTCGTCCGTTATCATATTCGTTTTAGGCTTTTACACCTCATCGCCTAGAAGATTTCATGATTAGGCTATTGACAGAATAGTACAATTATTGAGATGCTTGGAATAGGCGTGGCTCGTTATAATATAGTGAATTTAGGCTAAAATTTATCTTATATTAATGTTAAGTTGGTCCAATAATAAACTTTGTTAATTGTTTTCTTTAAATTTTGTATTATTTTTATTATTACTTATATATATATTTTTTTATCATCTATCAATTTTTACTTGTAAATCTATTTTTTTTTAATAAATCAAACACGATAAAAATGTAATTATTTAAACAAAAAAATTTATTTTCTATAAGTTACAAATGTTATTAAATTGATCATAAATTAACGTTTTCGGATTAAAATGCTATTTATATTTTAAAATATGTTAAATTCACTTATCTAAGTCTTTTTATTTCTCAATTTGTGCAAATTTTGATTTATATAAAAATAAACATGAGCTTTACTCATGGTTTATCTATGGTTGGTCATCTTTAATGGTCGGTTTGTTGGATGAATCCATTAGAATTTTTAATTATTTATTTATTGACCATTTTAATTTTTAAAGGGTTATTATTATTATTTATGATTTATTTATTAAGGTAGACTTAACTTTCCCAGTAATGATTTATTTTTTTATTTATTTCAATTTGAATGTGTGAATTTAAGGCAAAATATATTCACAAAATATTTGAAAATTTGTTTTAAAAATTTAAATAGTTGAAATCCTAAGCCAGAAGGAAATTGTGGGTTTTGTACGGAAATAATACGAACAAAAAAAAGACCCAATCTGTTTTATCAAAAACAGTTTTATATATATATATATATATATATATATATATATATATATATATATATAATACACCTATTTTTTATTTTTTTACTTTCATACATCCTCGACACATGGCAGTAGTGTATTTTGTTTTTGTAAAAAAAGAACAAATATGCCCTGTCGTTAGGGCGTATCATAATGGCAGGTTTATGCGCAGGGTGTACCCTGCCACATTTTATTTTATTTTTAAATCGAAAATAATTTATTTTTTAAAGATATATTATAATTTTATAATTTTTTTATAATAAATAAATAAATTATCCTGATTCTCAATTTCATAGTTTAAATTTTAAATTTTAAAATTTAAATATTACAATTTTAAATAAAATATTTTTACTAAGAGATGATTAATAAATTATCCAACTTTAAATTTTAAAATTTTAAATCTAAAATTACAAAATTCAACCCTTAGAGTTGTACAACATTAAACTAAAATTTAAATTTCAAAATTTTGAATTCGAAATTTTAATATTTAAACTCTTAAATTTTAAATGCTTAATCCTAACTCTAAATTTTTTATAAACTTCAAAATCTTAAACATTTAAATATTAAATATTAAATTTTTTAAATTTTAAACTTTAAATCTTAAATCTTAAATTCTAAAATTTTAATTTCAAAACCTTAAATTTTAATCTCTTAAATCTTAAAACCCAAACCACTAAACCCGAACTCCCAAAACCTTAATAAAATTTTAATATGATTGTAATATTGTACATATGGAAAAGAATAATTTATGAAAAAAAATATAAACTATCAATCCTTATAATGAAAATTTAACAAGATTGTAATATTTTTACCAAAATATGCTTGTAATATAAATTTATGCAGTAAATAATAAATAAAATTTAAAATCTTTCAATATATAAAATGAATACTACCAAAAGTAGAGGGTTCTAGTGCCACACCTCAACCTTTGTATTTCTTGACAAACATTTCACCAATAACCCAACTATTTGAGCTCTCTTGGAGTATTTTTATTTGATGCAAGATCCACGATAGGCAAATGCTAAAATGAAGGAATTGTATAGTCTTGTGTCAAGAATCCACCAATAAAATTGGGGAAACATGATTCTGCCATATTGGTAATGCCGCCAGGTCAATCAAGAAATTTAAGAACAAGCTAAAACTAGATTATTCATGTTGAGGCATTGATGTGGAATGTTGTTGTTTTAATTAAATTTGCAAGCGCACGAATATGTTGGAGTACAAATTTAATGGTATGCAAGGTCGATCCCACAAAAATTTTCAATTGATAGAAGATTTTAATTTGAATCCAAATAAATAACTTTAACCTAGTTGTCAAAATATTTGTTTCGTGAAGAAAATATTAAATCAAGTGTGCAGAGAATTGATTGCTCAAATTAAATTGAAATGTATTCAAGGTAAAATAAATGCTAAGGTGAGGGGATCCACTCCTGGTATGAGTAATGATAAATTTAACTTTTTTATCACTCAATTGGAATCCTCACATGAATAAGGTTCCAATCGAAAAATGTATTACTTTGAGCTCACTTTTGTTTATACATGAATTATATTTACCTCCTTTCACACCATTAATACTTGCTTGTAAAATGGATTCAAGTATACATTGTGCCAATTATATATTATCTACAATAAGCCAAGATTGATTCAAGAATTTATTGTGCCAAAAATTGTCTACAATGTATCAAGGTTCACACCTTACAAGATTAGAATGAAAAGAAGTATGAAGAATAAACATAACAAGAGATAGGTGGCGAGGCCAACCATAAACATAATAAGAGATAGGCGGTCTGATAGAACCAACCAATAAGATAAGAGATAAGAAGATAGAAAATAAACACAATAACATAATATAACAAGAAATATGCGATTTGGTAAAACCAGTTAATTAAAAATAACAAGAAATCGGCAGTTTGATAAAACCAGCCATTAAGAAATAACATGAGAAAAGAAATAAGAAGGTAACTACAATATCAAAGATAAACATTAAGATTAAGAGTTAAATTATTATTATTCTCATACCAAGAGTTTCACCCTTTACCTTAGTAGAAGGAGATTAGTTCTTCATATTCAAAGTAAGAAAGCAAAAATGAAGATGAACAAGTATGATGATATTATGAAAGGATAATAAAGTATTTAAAGAAATAAGAGCATTACAATACTAAAAACTGAAATTTATAGTCTCAAAAATACACTCTCTTTAGCTAATTTTCGACCCCCATTTAGCTCACAAGACCCCTCTATTTATAGATACAACTAGTGAGGTAAGTGATAAAGCAAGTTGCACTAAAGTTGACAAGTTGGATTGCACTAAGTCCACCAAAAGTAATCATGAATTTGTTGCCCATGTGAAAAGCAAAGTTGTAGAAAATTGTGTCAGCTATCTACCTGCCAAATTTCGTATACATTGACTGCATATTTTATGAGATACGGCCCAAAGACTGCAGCAAGGTTGGGCTCGACTGCACCAGCAAGCAGATTTTCTTCTAGCCCAATTTTTGCCCTCTTAGTGTCCGAATTTGCTGATCACATAAACATAAAAGTTGTAGAAAATTGTGTCAGATATTCACTCACCAAATTGCATATATATTGGATATGTAATATATGATTTATGATTAAAATACTGGAGTACGGTCGGGCAGAAAAACAAACAGCAAACAGATTTTCAACATTGGAGTTTTCTTGACTCTTTATATTTAAGTTCTTTTGAAAATATAGTCATGAATCAAAATTGAATTGATATACATATCCATTAGGATGCGTCTCAGGAGTCAAAAAGATAATGCTCCTTACTCAGCCATCCATAATAAATTTATCTTAACCGCTTGGTTTATAGACATCATTTCCAAAGATCCACAATTTAACTTTGATTCTTCCAATTGAGTCAATTTTTTATTTTATTCTCCATCTGTAGAAGATGCATAAAACTAGAGAGAAATACAAAAAATAAATGCTTAAATATGACAAACAATTAAGATGAAAGTATTTAATTTATGGTTATAAAACTCACTCATCAAATACCCCCAAACTTAATCTTTTACTTGTCCTCAAGCAAAACACACAAACTTCAAATTTCGAAAGATGAGTGATGAGTTGTATTTGACTTACTAAACATTCCTCAAGGATTTAAAATGTGTAACCAAAGAAAATATCAAGATTCCAAGGTTACGTAGAACTTCAATTCAAATGCAACGTATAGTTTACTCTTGAATCTCAAGTGTGTGTATGGTAATCCTTTGACATTGGACTTTTTGCATTCAAATAAATTTATGTAATTAAATATTTAAAGTAAATCTCCAGATAGATGCATGTAAGACTCCATAAGCTTATTTTTCATGTCACTCTCCACTAATATAGACTAATCATAATATTTAAGATTATCAGAACTTTTATTAGGCTTGTAATGTATGGCATAGGTTAAAGGTAGATAAAAAGATAATGAAAGCTCAATTTAACATATATGATCATTTGGGTCCTTTCAAATTCTTTTGATATTATCATGTAGATTCTATCTCCAACTTTATTCTCATCCTTACATTATTTATTCATACTACATTTTTTTTCTCTTTTTTTTTAATATAAACCCCCAAACTTATTTATTTAGGGAGTTCTATATAATTTTTTTAACTCCATCCATCCATCCATGAACTATAGCTTTTCAAATGATCATTTCTGAAAGGTAAGAGTTAGAAACATTTTTTTTGTTTAAAGGTTAGATAATAATATAGGTGTACAAGAAATTAGAAGCATAGGCTCAAAATGGGTTACTAGAGATAGCATAATGAATAGGTTGGTCTAAAAGGCTCAAACAATTCCAACAATGCCTAATTCATTTCTTAAATGGAGAGTAGTCTAGGATTTCGCCTTAAGTGACAATCAAATAAGTTCTAGAGTCTTATGAAATCATTTGTTATATTTGAATCACATAAATCTTTTCTGAATAAACAATAAGTCGAATGTAAAAGATTAAGTGCTCAAGATATTTGAAATTTTCAAGTAAAATATATGTTGCAATAGAATTTAAGTTCATAAATAACACTCAAAACTCATCTATTTTTCAAAGGTTATAGGCACTTTAAACCATTTTCATCATTGGTGTTAATTTTACCAAATTCCAAAACATCACTAAAAAAAATTTTTTTTTTTTGGAAGATGAACAAACACAAAACAGACAACAAAGATTGAAAGAGATATTACCTGAAAGGAGATTAAGGAAAAGATGAACTTGTAGCAAACTAACAGAGAAATGAAAATTTATGCAATCAAATAAAATGAGTTACAGATGGAGAGTCAAGTCTAGTTTGCACTTTAAGCGGTTATCTGATGTCCAATCTATTTGAGCCATAGTTAGGTTAGGTACATGAACAAATGCTTGTAATGCGCCAATCAACTCATCAGCATTTGAGGCCGAGATGAGAATCCGTCGTACTGAGTGTGAGATAAAATTTTGTTACATGGCTTGATCAAGAAAAGACAACAAACCGTCAAACAAACCGATTTGAAAAATTTCTTTCAGAGTACCAAAACCACTAGGTAAGGCAATGAAGGCATCAGCGTTGCATATCATTCTAGCTATGCGTTCGTGCATGGAGGATACCTTGAATTCTTCCCCAATTGTTTTTCCTACGATGTTTGATGCAGCTAGAGCTGTAGGAATAATACCTAGAATTTGACATCCTCCTAAATATGCATAGCCAGACACACTCCCCATTAATCCTCGACAACCTCTACCATAAACTAAATGCATTTTTCTCTTGGCTAGTACCCTACCCAAAGTTTGTGCTGCTTTTACATACTCTCCATTTTTTTTCAGGACTAGAACCACAAAAGACACAAATATTTCTAAAATGGCGAACTACGGTTCCCTTCATGACTGCACTTACACTAATTTTGGGTATGCAGGTGAAGATGATAAAGTGTGCATTTATAGAACTCAGACAAGGACATACTTACAGTGGTTAGGTGAGTAGGCCGGTGGATGTCAGATAAAGTAAAGGTGAAAGATGATAACACGCATGCATATGTACAGTAGTTGTGATTGTGACTCACATCTTCCTCTAGTTTTACGTCCAGTAACGGCTTAAACGCCCTCTATTGGTCGATGATATGCTTCCCATCCAATTTTCTTATAAATTGGCAAACAGGGTCTTTTAAAGTCAGATTCCCAAGACTGTACCGTTTATGTTCTTTTTTAAAATGGGGCCATAAACTGACAATACCGATATGCACAGATCCACTAGGATGTGTCTCAAGAGACGTTGGATGAAAGTCATCATCCAATGACTCTTTACTCAAACCATCATTAATGAACTTAATTTTGTCTTCCCGATTTATAGATACCCAACCCAACATTTGTTGCAAGTTTTATGTCCACATTTGGGACAAACACCCATTCTTTTAGCTATGCGCTTTTTAGCAAAACTGTTTTTTCTCAAACCAGGCATGTAAAAGATGAAATTATTTGCAGACTCACCTGATAACCGTACCTTAGCTTCAATTAGTGACCGAATATCAGCAGACATCCTCATGTTCATCAACACTCTTAATCTTGCAACTCGTGCTTTGTAAATTTTTCTCAATGTATTGGGTGGGAGAGAAGGAAAATGATTTTTCAATCTTGTGAGAATGTCCTCCATTCTCGACTCAATTTTTCTTTTCTCTTTTTTTTTTGAAAGAGCAAAAGCAATAAAGGTAGGGAAAAGAACAAAAATTCAAAAGAAGAGAACACTAAAGGGAAAAATTAATGCAAGTTAAATAAGGAACAATCTTACTTAGATAGCGTACACGACAACCTTTAACAACAGAAGCAAATCAATCATGGTAGATAGGATCATGCAAATGTGTCTCCTCTATCTCCGGATTATGTAATTCCAAAAATGATTTCAATCTTTGACCATTCACTTTAAACACATCACCGTTCTTGAGATTTTTGATCTCTACTGCACCATGTGGATAAACAGTATGAACAATGAATGAGCCTGACCACTGAGAACGTAGCTTTCCTGGGAATAAGTGCAAACGAGAGTTATATAGAATGAATTTTTGACCTACATTAAATGATTTTCTTAAATTATGTTTATCATGAAAAGTTTTCATTCGATCCTTATACAACTTTGCACTTTCATATGCATCATTCCGTATTTCTTCCAATTCATTGAGTTGAAGCTTTCTGTGAGAACCTGCTTTGTCAAGAGTAAAGCTAAATTGTTTGATGGCCCAATAAACTTTATGCTCTATTTCAACAGGTAAATGACAGGCCTTACCATACACAAGTCGATAAGGAGACATTCCAATAGGGGTTTTAAAAGCAGTACGATAAGCCCATAAAGCATCAGAAAGTTTCAAAGACCAATCTTTTCTATTTGGGTTAATCGTTTTTTCCAAAAAAATTTTAACTTCCCTATTTGAAATCTCAACTTGACCACTAGTCTGTGGATGATATGAGGTCGCAACTTTGTGTGTGATACCATATTTCTTCATTAAATGCTCAAATTGCCTATTACAAAAATGCTTCCCCCCATCACTAATGATCGCCCGTGGTGTGCCAAGCCTTGAAAAAATATTTTCTTTCAAGAATTTCACCACAGTCTTGTGATCATGTTTTTTACATGGAAGAACCTCTACCCATTTTGACATATAATCCACAGCAACAAAGATGTATAAATTTCCAAATGAATTAGGAAAATGACCCATTAAATCAACTCCCCAGACATCAAATATCTCAATAATTAGAATGGGAGTCAGAGGCATCATATTCCTGCGTGAGATATTGCCCAATTTTTGACAACGCTCACAAGAACTACAATACAAATAGGCATCTTTGAACAGTGATGGCCAATAGAAGTCATATTGCAAAACCTTCGCAGCAGTTTTTTAGTACTAAAATGACCTTCAAAAGCATGATCATGATAAAAGGAAATAATATTATGTTGCTCATTCTCACGAACACATCTCCGAATAATTTGATCAGGCCAATACTTAAATAAGTATGGATCTTCCCAAAAGAATTTCTTTACTTCAGTTAAAAATTTTACCTGATCTTGCTTACTCCAATGTGTAGGCATTTGACCTGTGATAAGATAATTAGCAATGTCAGCAAACCAGGTTAACTGAGAGATAGATATGAGTTACTCATCTGAGAATGAGTCTTTGATAGACAAGTTATTGTCACCTGATTCAACTATCAGTCTAGACAAGTGATCAGCTACAACATTTTCAGATCCTTTCTTATCTCAAATTTCTAAATCAAATTCTTGCAATAATAAGATCCATCTTATCAAACGTGCTTTAGCATCTTTCTTAGAAAGAAGATACTTAAGTGTAGCATGATCTGTAAAGACTACAACCTTATATCCTAACAAATAAGATCTAAACTTGTCTAGAGCAAATACCATAGCTAGTAGCTCTTTTTCTATTGTAGAATAATTCAATTGAGCATCATTAAGAGTTTTACTAGCATAGTATATCACATAAGAAAACTTATCAAGACATTGATCCAAGACAGCTCCAATTGCATAATCAGAAGCATCACACATGATTTCAAATGAAAGATTCCAATTGAGTGTTCTAATGATAGGTGCAGAGGTGAGTAAGAATTTTAGCTTTTCAAAAGCTTGAGAACACTCTTCATCAAAGATAAAAGTTATATCTTTGGTAAGTAAATTACACAAAGGTCTGGAGATTTTGCTAAAATCTTTGATGAATCTGCGATAAAACCCTGTATGGCCTAAAAAAGAACGTACCTCTTTCACTGTCCGGAGAGGTGAAAGACTGGAAATCAATTCAATTTTAGCTCTATCTACCTCAATACCCTGATGTGACACAACATGCCCCAAAACAATTCATTTCTTAACCATAAATGGCATTTTTCTCAGTTCAAAACAATGTTCTTTTCTTTACACTTAATTAAGACTAATTTTAAATGATGTAAATATTCCTCAAAACTAGACCAATATACAGAAAAATCATCCATGAATACTTCCAAAAATCATTCTACCATGTTAGAAAATATGCTTGTCATGCAACGCTGAAATGTGGCAGGTGCATTACACAATTCAAATGGCATTCTACGATAGGCAAATGTTCCAAAAGGACAAGTGAAGGTAGTTTTCTCTTGATCTTCAGGTGCAATGAAAATTTGATTGTAACCAGAGTATCCATCAAGAAAGCAGTAATATGCATGTCCAGCCAACCTCTCTAGCATTTGATCTATGAAGGGAAGTGGGAAATGGTCTTTCCTTGTGATAACATTCAACTTACGGTAGTCAATACAAACACTATTTAACTATGGGGTTACTGTTCATGGTCGAAATTACTATTCACTGCCGGAATTACTATTTTTACCAACTGAATTTATTGTTCACGATGCACAAAAAGTTGTTAAATGGTTGATAAATTTTATATCTTAAGGTTTATCTATCTCTTGTATCCATGTACGATGTCATATTTTCAATTTGAGGTCTTTAAATAGGAGTTTTAGAGTTTACCTTTTTTTAAGATTTTCTACTTCCGATCTATGACGATTCTGCGGTCGATTTAAAAAATTATTTGATCAATATCGTAGTACTCTTTGTCCTGAGTCCAGTGGTACTCTTTGTTTTGAGATTGGATGCTTGAAGGTACTCCCGATCTAGAAAAAAAAATAGAGAAGAAAGAAAGCATTATTCATACTATTCATCGTAGAAGGTTACGGGAAAAATCTTTCATTTTTTTTAATTTTATTTTTATATCGATGTAGGGACCATTATGCAAAAATTTGATTTTTGAGGGAGGTCCTTGCAAATTTTATTATTTTCATTTTGACCCCTAAACTTTTAACATTATAATTTGGCCCCAAAATATATTAACAAGTTTTCATTTTCATCCTTAAAACATTTTAATTACATCCCTACTCCTTTATTTCTTTTAATAATCCATATATAAATGAAAATTACTAAATCTTATTGGTGTTACACTTATCTTATTCTTCATCAATATATTGCTCAATGGTTCTTCATCACCGCATAAGCCCAGTTGGTGTCCTTCCTCGCCTTAGTTACATTGATGGTACAAAGTCCAATATGACTGATGGGCTACGAATGGACTGTGCCTGGGGTGTAAAATGTGGCATGCTGTTAACAATGTACATTTCTTGCTAATCAAGACTATCAAGCATATTCTTGAGACCACGATGCATGTGATCCACATATTAAGTTCGGGACTACCTGTTTGAATTTCTCAAGAAATCTTTTAGAAACTCAGCTTGAGTTAACAAAATAAAGCATCAATGTAAGATGTCTCAATAAAATGTATCTAAACAAGAATAATGCTGGCAACCTATATTTAGAACATATTGCACGTAAATCAGACACTCCCTAAAGAGAGATCCATAGTATAGTAATGCCAAGGTACTACCCCATGTACACTTAGTCATCCTGTAGGTACCCCTCAGTATAAGGTTGTGAGTGGACCAACTGATCTTGATGACCCTATATTTGAATGTAGTAAGAATGCTCAATGAAACAATCTAAATCTATCTTACACGAGAGGGTCATGGTGTTCATTTCATCAAGTCCATAAGATCACTAGGTATTGGTTGGTCTATCCCAAATTAATGCATGCATCAATCTAGTTGGTGCCCCTCAATGATGTGAAAATAGATGAACGGTACCCATGCTCTCTATATTTAGCTTGCTTGAAGGTAGTGATTAAGTAGAAGAATTATTACCTTTGGTGAAAAGTATAGTTACTAGGCAATTTAATAATAGCATTAAAAAATATTAGCAAATATCGTTAAATACAATTGAAAAAGAAAATTGCATTGGAATTAATTAAATGTATTGAAAAAAGCACTAACAAATATAATTAAAAGGCTAGCTTTGATCCTCCACGGGCAACCCGTTTAAAATTCTTTACATTTCAAGTCTAAGAATTTCTTGCTAGAAAGTGTTGTAATAAATATGTAGTTCCATATCATAGAGAAATCCTTGGCCATGTGTACTAATTCTTTTTTCTTTTCAAAGTTAGGTTGACAACCAAGTTGTCCCCTAAGACCTAATCTCCTCATCGAGCAACCTCAAGAAATTCTAGGACTTTCATGACATCTAAATTAAGTTGGGAGAAAAAAATGACTCTACCTTGTGGAGAATAGGATAGCCTTATTATGTGGGATAGGCCCACATTATTTATCATCATTGTCATTGTTAAGCCTAATATCATGCTCTCCATTTGAGATATTTGCGTCCACAATGTCTTCTACTAAAAATACATTGTCCTTGGCATCTTCTTCATCAAGCTAGGCTTCAAATTGGTTTGACTTATCCCTATGCTATGGGTATTTGTCAGGTAGATAGGAGTAATAGACTGGTTCTTGTTGCCCTAATCCAAGTAGTTGAGAGAATGAAAGTTGCTCGAACTATAATCCATACTCGAGGTGGAAGACCTATATGCAGAAAAGTCAATGGCCCATCATATACATCAAACGAGACTAGTGCATTCAGGTCAAAAGTCATTGTTCTTATCTCAACATATAACTCCATTGTGCTAAAAGACTGCATGTTGTTATAACAATTTAGCATCTCTTGATACTCATCTTCATTGTTCAACTCAAGGGCCAAAAACCTTAGTTGGGTGATACTTTCTGAACATTTATAAATTATCTAAGATATCAATTCAATTAGGGGCAAATCCAGCTAATCGCAAATGAAATCTCTCAGTTTGTCCAAATTGATGCCATCGAGGATCCTCAACATTTTTAGCCAAGAACAAGTAAATCTAAATTTTTCAGGCACATCATACTTCACATTTTTGTCTCAATATAGACGAGTAAGGTATCTTTGGCTCTCTTTTTTTTTGGTCTACAAATTTTTCATTGAATAACATGAAACATAATATTTCTATAATTTGCAATTTTCTTTTATTATGCTTTGGAAAATCAATTGATGAAAAATAAGTTTACCCAAAAATTTATTTACCAAATATCACCATGCAAATACTTTAACAATTAGGCTGGTAACAAGTTTCCTAATTTCAAATTGCACTACTCTTTTTATATAGAAATAATAATATGTAATTTTTAAATTTCAAAAATATATTCTCCTAACCATGAAAACATCACTAAACCTAAGGGTAGAAAAATATCCTAAATATAAAGTTTCCTAAAAATTATAATACTTCACATTTTTTTATTTTTATAAGTTTTTAAATATTCTAGTAAATTTAATTTTCTATCACCAAATATCACTAAATAACAACATGCAAATATATATTTTTTAGCAACTAGCTAGGTAACAAGTTTCCTAATTTTGCAAGTCTTATCAATAAAATCCACTATTTAATTACATTACATTACGTGGTTTTTTTACCCAAATAATAATTTGTAATTTTTTAAATACATTTTTTAACCATAAAAACATCCTCACCAAAAGGATATATCTATCCTTGTCACGACCCTGCTTTTAAGGGCACGTGAAACACATTTTATGGACAGAACTTTACTATAATAGGTATAACACAAGCATTCATTATGGAAATATATACATATAGGTTCTCTCATGTAAACACAATATACAAACCAAATTTATAAATATCAGAGTAACAACAGAAGTAAAAATTCTGCTTGTGGCGTTCAAAGCATACTCTAGAGTATAAGAACAATATAAATTAAAATCTACGAGCCCTTGAAATAAATAGGCTCACCAAAGAATATGTCGCCTAACTGGTCATCTATCTGAAAGGAAATGACCAAACTTTGTATTCTTATTTGAAAAATGTGAAAATATTGTGTAGTAAGTTTGACAATTCAGTGAACAGATAATACCTCCTATGACCTCTTAGGTCAACATATGAATATATTAATATTTTAAAATTTATCACGTAGAAAATTATAGCTCGAAAGTACATCTATATGGGACCCGCATTTCAAATATTTTCAATTCAAATCACATTCAGATATCCAAAATAATATGCTATACGGTATGATCATTAATCCAATATTGTTATGCATCAAAATATTTCTCATGAAAACAATAGGAGGATCCCATATCAGAACCATTATATCAGAGTTCAAGCCTTTTCATACTTTGGTTGTGTAGGATTTGCCTAAACTCAGCATCTCAGTTAAAGTTTGCCCTACCGCTATTTAAGAGGACATGTAAAAGGACTCTAATATGGTTAATTTTTCAAGCACACAGCAAGAGAAGGAAAATCACATATCATATAGTCGGCATCTCTCCCAGATAGGAGGCATCCCACTCTCCTTCACATATCATATCCCTTGTGTTGAACGTCACACGAGGCTAGCACCACCCTTGCTAGCTAAGATGTCAAGGTGCACTAAGGCTAACATCACTTGCTGTTAGCAAACAATGTTTTCAATAGGATTCCTCCTTAGAAATCATTATTTCCACATATGCCATATCGTTCAAAATAGAGGTTTCAGTATAAATGCAAAATCTTCAGTCTCAGTACAATTCCTCTGTCAGAAACTTCTCAATCAGGGTAATCACATATACATGCCCTTTTTCAAGGAAATCTTATAGCTTTACATATCAATGCCATGTGCACAATATATTTTCTTTACCATATGATGAGAAATAAATTTAAAATCACATATTCAATGAGTTCAAAAATTTATTTTCAAAACCATACTCTTCTTGAACTATATGTCAAATTATAAACAAATCAGGTAATTTAATCCCTTTCAGAGACATATAAAAGTATAAATAACTTGTAAACATAATCAATTATACATTTAGAGTTCAAGAAGAGCATAAGGTAAGTTATAGAAAAAATTATCTACTCATAGGGTAAGGCTCTAGGTTGTACAGCCTTAAAATGTACTTTTCTAATCTAAATTTGACTAATCAGACTTCAAAATCGAGTGTGGAGGGTCCAAAAACTTAAGAAATGACTCCGAAATCGTAAAATTTGCCTTTTGGAAACTTAGTCAACATTAATCAACTGATGGGTACTATTCACAATCGAAATGCTATTTACCGTCGGAATCACTATTTATATTGGCTGGATTTACTGTTCACGACGCACAAAAAATTGTCAGATAGCTGAAAAATTTCATATTCTAAGGTTTTTCTATCTTCGTAATCCATATACGGTGTCAGATTTTTAATTTGAGGACTCTAAATAAGAGTTTCAAAACTTATATTTTTCTAAGATTTTCTACTTCCGATCTACGACGATTCTGCAGCCGATTTGAAAAATTATTCGGCCAATATCGTAGTACTCTTTGTCCTAAATTCAATGGTACCCTTAGTTTTGAGATCGAATGCTTAAAAGTACTCCAAATTTAGAGAGAGAAAATAAAGGATATATTCGCTGTTCACTTACGAAGGTTATGGGGAAAAATATATATATATTTTTAAATAATAATGGAGGGACCAATTAACAATTTTCTCATTGTTAAAGATAGTCCTTGCAAATTTCATTATTTACATTTTGACCCTTAAATTTTTTGAAAATTATAATTTAACGCCAAAAATATTAAAATGTTTTTATTTTCATCCTTAAAATATTTCAATTACATACTTATTCCTTTATTTTTTTAATAATTCATACATAAATAAAAATTACTAAATTTTAAGGTTGTTACATTCTCCCCCTCTTAAGAATTTTGGTCTTTAAATTTCAAATCATTCTGTCGTAAGTAGGGAATGAAGTCAAGACATAAATTATAGTTATTAACCTTACTACTCAATGTATTGAGGATATTTTTTTTTTTGTATATCATCTTCACTAATATCTGAATTATCCTCAAATTCACATATTTATATCCATAAGTCGATATAATTAGGAACCATACACATAAAAGAACATATACACATCCATATTAGGTAATCAACTTTTCTTATTTCAAACTTCTATCAAGTCATCTTTGATTCTCACGTGTCAACATCTTCCAATGAATCTCATACCTTTCTTACTTTCATTTCTAAAAGCATATCATTTTAGTTCCTATCAATTCCATTTAACTAGCCCGTTCGTTCTAAGAAGACTTTTCTCAACAATTATTCACACATGAATTTTCAATCTCAACATAATTCATATCCTAGATATTAGACTCAATTTAACATGGTATAAACCCTTAACACAAATATCTTGATCACTTTGCATTATTTTCGGACATGGTTCTCAAAATATTCACCATATTTCTAAATTAAGAGTTCAAAGATTAATTTGAACTTACTTCCCATATTTTATTCTTCAAGAACTTCAATACCACTAATTCACTTTATTATATTCCTTAAAGCACCATAAGGCCATTATCTGTCTATTCCTTTCAACTAAATTTTTTTATACAGTTTAGTGTCCAAACTTACTATTTTAAATTATGACTAGTTTAATATTCAATTTTCTCCAAGATTTCCTCCATTAATCACTTCCAACAAATTGAAATCGCAAATTTCTTAATTTTGTTTTACCTATCCTCAAGTAAACTCAATATGCTCAAATCTCCCTCTTATGATACTTTTCCATCAATAGTCAATTCTTAAGTAATCATAACATATTTTACTTTTACTATTTATAACATGTTTGCTATTTACCCATTTCAATTCACTTCTCACACATTCATACATTTTAGTAAAATACTATCCAAATCTCAAATATCTTCCAAGTCACAATCTTTACATACAAAAATAATCATAAATTTACATTCATTACCACATTATATAGCTTATAAATTTAGAGACAAATATATAATTTTTCTCCCATTTCTATTCTGGTATTTCTATTTATTGATGTAACCCCACAGACCTTAATATTTTGCCTTTATTTGTTGACATGTTAAACACTGAGAAATATAATCAGCTATATCTTTTTTCATACCATCCAACCAATAAATTTCTTTTAAATCTTGATACATTTTAGTTGATCCAAGATGAATGATATACATAGATTGATGGGATTCTCTTAGAATCTCTTTCTTGAGTTCTTCTTTATTAGGTACACACAACCACTTGTCCAATCTCAAAATTCCTTCAGAATCTACAGTAAATTAAACATTAATACCATTTTTCACATTTTCAATTTTCTTGCATAAATAATCATCCTCTTCTTGTGCCCTTTTCACCTGCTCAAAAAATGATAATTAAAACTGTATATGGGTCAATAGTATCTCCAGTTCCTTTACTTCCAATACTACCATATGACTTTTCAACTTATGCATTTCTTTAATCAATGACCTCCTTACCACTGTGATATGAGCCAAACTACTCATTGACTTCATGCTTAATACATCAGTCACTACATTGACATTACTTGGATGATATAATATTGTACAGTCATAATTTTTAAGTAATTTCATCCATCGTCTTTGTATCAAGTTAAGATCTTTTTTGTTAGAAAATGTATTGGAAACTTTTATGATCTGTATAGATTTCACATGTCTCACCATACAGATAATGCCTCTAAATTTTAAGATAATTTTGCTCATGTAGTTTAAGTTGTCTAGATACATATGCAATGACTCGACCATGTTGTATCAACATACACCCTAATCCAATTCTCAATTCATCACAATATACTGTGTATCTTTCGATACTTGAGAAAATAGACAGTATTGGCACTATAATCAAACATTTTTTAAGTTTCTGAAAATTTTTCTCACATTCATCCGACCAATCAAAATTTATTTCTTTCTTTGTCAATTTTGTCAAAGGAGCATTAATTTTTTAAAAGTTTTTAACGAATCTATGGTAATAACCTGCTAAATAAAAAAAAACTAATGATCTCTGTAATTGTGGTGGGGCGTGGCTATTGCTGTACCGCTTTTACTTTTTTTAAGGGTTTACTTGAATATCATCATTGGTAATCACATGTCCTAGGAAAGTAATACCATTAAGAAAAATTTCACATTTTAAAAACTTAGATTACAACTGATGTTCTATTAGGGTTTGCAAAGATATCCTTAAATGTTGCTCATGATCCTTTGAACTTTTTGAATATACTAGGATATCATTTATGAATACAATAATAAATTGATCAAAGAAAGGTTTAAATACTCTATTCATCAAATCCATGAATGCAGCTGGGGTATTTATTAAACCAAATGGTATTACTAAAAACTCATAATGCCCATACCGAATCTTGAAAACAATTTTCGAAACATCCTTTTCCTTTATCCTCAATTAATGATACCTAGATCTCAAATCAAATTTTTTTAAAATTAAGCACACTATAGTTGGTCAAATAGATCATCTATATGAGGTAATAGATATTTATTACTCACAGTCACTTTATTCAATTATCTATAATCTATGCATAACTGCAGTGATCTATTTTTCTTTTTCAAAAATAAGACTAGAGCACCTCAAGAAGAGTACTAGGACATAAAATCCTTTGTCTAACAAGTCTTGTAAAAATTTCCTTAAGTTTAGTTGATATTATTTTATTTGGGATATAAATACTAGTTAGGTTCCAAGAAGTAAATCAATATCAATTTTTTTTTCTCGTTTCGGGGGTAATCCAGGCAATTTTTCTGGAAACACATCAGAAAATTCTCTAACACTGGAACCTAATCTATATTGGTATACTTTATATCAACATTTCTCACTATTACTAAATATTCTTGGCATCATTTTTGTAATAACTTATGGGCTACTAAAACTGAAATTAAATTACTAAGTACATGCTTTCACTAATTGTTCACTACTTGCAACTCATTTACTAACATTTTATGCTATTGATGACATTTTCATACTATATCAATTAGAACGCACTTCAAAACAATTAAACAAAGTCAACCCATTTTGACTTTATTCTATAACATTCTTATGCAATGTCTTAACAATCAATCATGAAAAGCTTATGTCTATCCAAGAGTCCTTCACATGAATTACCCATTTTGCATACCTTAAATTTTAAATTTTCATGGACAAGCCTTCCTCTCTCATAATTCTTGTACATAATATTATTGAAAATTAAACTGTCTTCGAATTTTTTTATACCAACAAAATCTAGCATTGAAAGCATTATCTTCATAGATTCTATGCTCTCAAATTTAATTCACCCCATAGCTTGCCAAATCTGTTTACATACATAGTTTCTAACTCATCCATCTAAAAAGAGATTTATATCTATTTCCAAAACACATAATTTATTACAAACTATATCTTGGAGTTAACAACCTCGATTATATCATAACCCATTATCAATATTGTATTAGCCATTCGTCATATTGTTTCACATAAGCAAATCAAACAACCAATTCAAACATTCTTGACATCCAAACAAGCCATTACCTTTGTGTTCAGATGAAATCTTCTTATTTTCAGTTAATTCTTTTTCTTTGTACCTAAAAGTGTTCTCTTTATCATTGTTCACCAAAACGAGTTTAAAAGCTGAACTGGTAGTCCACACTCAAGAGGCACCATCTAGGACATACGCATCGATACTTATACATTGCATACCTAAGGATAATATTCAGAAAAAAGAAAAGGATGACAGCATATAGAATTTTATAGCAGCACCGTGAGTATAAATATGTCTATGGTTACATACCCATACTCAAAGTCCTACTACAAAATCCTTTACTTTGATAGCCATAAGGAAACCTAACACTCTGATACTAACTTGTCACGCCTATACTTTTAAGGGCACATAAAACATATACTTTATGGACATATTTTTACTATAATAGGTATAATACAAGCGTTCATTATAGAAACAGATACATGTAAGTTCTCTCATGTAAACACAGTATACATACTAAGTTTATAAATATCAGAGTAACAAAAGAAGCAAGGATCCTGCCTATGGCGTTTAGAGCATACTCTAAAATACAAGAACAATATAAATTAAAATCTACGAGCCTTAAAAACAAAATAGGATCACCAGAGAATATGTCGTCTAACTAATCACCTATCTGAAGGAAAATGACCAAACTTTGTATTCTTATATGAAAAATGTGAAAATATCGTGTAGTGAATTTGACAATTCAATGAGCAGATAATACCTCATATGACCTCTTAGGTCAAAATATGGATGTAATATTTCAAAATTTATCACGTAGAAAATTACAACTCGAAAGTACATCAATATGGAACCCGCATTTTAAATATTATCAGTTCAAATCACATTCAGATATCCAAAACCATATGCAATACGGTATGATCATTAATCAAATATTGTTATGCATCAAAATATTTTTCATGAAAACATTAGGAGGATTCTATATTAGAGCTAACGTATCAGAGTTCAAACTCTTTCGTACTTTGTTGATGTAGGATTTACTTAAACTCAGCTTTTCAGTTAAGGTTTGCCCTACCACCATTCAAGAGGACACATGGAGGGACTCTAATATGGGTAATTTTCCAAACACATAGTAAGGGAGGATAAATCACATATCATATAGTCGGCATCTCACCCAGATAGGAGGCATCCCGCTCTCCTTCACATATTATATCTCATGTGTTGGCCGTCACAAGAGGTTAACACCACCCCTGCTAGCTGAGGTGTCAAGGTGTACCAATGCTAACATTACTTGCTGTTAGCAAACAGTGTTTCCAATATGATTTCTTCTTAAAAATTATTATTTACACATATGTCATATCGTTCAAAATAGAGGTTTCAGTATAAATTCAAAATTTTTAGTGTCATTACAATTCCTCTGTCAGAAACTTTCCAATCAGGGTAATAACATATAGATGACCTTTTTCAAGGCAATTTTATAGTTTTACAAATCAATGACACGTGCACAATATATTTCTTTTACCATATGATGAGAAATACATTTAAAATCACATATTCAATGAGTTTAAAAATTTATTTTTAAAATCATACTCTTCTTGAACTATATGTCAAATTAGAAACAAATCAAGTAATTTAATCTATTTCAAAGATATATAAAAGTATAAATAATTTGTAAACAGAATCAATTATATATTTAGAGTTCAAAAAGAGTATAGGGTAAGTTATAAAAAGAATTTTCTAGTCACAGGGTAAGACTCCAGGTTGGACAGCCCTAAGATATATTTTTTCAATTCAAATTTGACCAAACAAACCTCAAAATCGAGTGTGGAGGGTTCAAAAATAAAAGAAATGGCTCCGAAATCACAAAATTTGGCCTTCGAAAATTTGGTCAACACTGATCAACTGATGATGGTACTATTTACGGTTAGAATTATTATTCACCGTCGGAATCACTATTCATACCGGATGAATTTACTGTTGACGATGCACAAAAAATTGTCAAATGACTGAAAATTTTCATATTTTAAGGTTTATCTATCTTTTGAATCCATTAACAGTATTATATTTTCAATTTGAGGACTCTAAATAAGAGTTTCAAACTTACATTTTTTTAAAATTTTCTATTTTCGATCGTTGGAGCGATTCTACGGCCGATTTGAAAAATTATTCGGCCAATATCATAGTATTCTTTGTTCTGAATCCAATGGTTTCCTTTAGTTTTGAGACTGGATGCTTGAAAGTACTACAAATTCATAGAGAGAAAATGGAGGAGAAATTCACTATTCACTTACGACAGTTAGGGTGAAAAATATTTTATAAAAAAATAATAATAGAGAGACCAATTAGCAATTTACTAATTGTTAGAAGAAATCTTTGTAAATTTTATTATTTATATTTTGACTCTCAAACTTTTATGAAATTATAATTTGACCCCAAAAATATTAAAAAGTTTTTATTTTCATCCTTAAATATTTTAATTATATCCCTATTCTTTTATTTCTTTTAATAATCCATACATGAATGAAAATTACTAAATTTTAAGATTGTTACAATTCTAAATATAAATTTCCACAGAACAAGAAAACAAACATTTCAAAAAATATTTTCATAAAATTTAGAGTTACATTACTTTATATATATATATATATATATATATATATATATATATATATATATATATATATATATATATATATATATATATATATATATATATATATACTTTTTTTATATAAATAAAATTTTAAATTTTATTTCTCTAAATTTTTAAGTATTTCAGTAAATTTTATGTTTTACCACTAAAATATAAAAATATCACCAAAAATCATCATGCAAATGTTTTCAAAACTAGGTAACTTTCCTACTTTTTTATAAGCCATATCAATAAAACCAAATATACAAATTTAAAATTACATTACACTATTCTTTTTTCACATAAATAATAATATGTAATTTTTAATTTTTGAATATATATTTTTAACCATGAGCGGATCCTCACCAAAAGGATATATCTATTCTAAATATAAATTACAACAAAATAAGAAAGCACAAATTTCAATATATACTTTTTGTAAAATTTTGGGTTACACTAATTTTTTCTATATAATTCTTTTTTTTTACAAAATATATTTTAAACTTTTGTTTCAAATTTTTAAATATTCTAGTAAATTTTAAATTTTATCACTGAATCTACAAATATAATTACATGCAAATATTTTCACAGCTAAGCAACAAGTTTTCTAATTTTTCTTATATTATTTATAATTTTTTTTACAATTAATACAAATTTATTCAATTTCTGTTTGTTGTAAATAGTAATTGTTACAAATTTTCGCTGTATGTAGCCATATATATATATATATATATATATCACTGAATTTATAACTTATTTGTTGACAATAAAAACATCACTAAATCATAACCATAAGTATATTGTAGATACTATGTCAGTAAGATACTAACCTCGATGGCGTAAATGTTAATGGAGGTGAATTGGGAGTAGAAAACTTTCGAGAGAAGAGGGAATGATAGAGGTTGTGTGGATAAAACGTTATCCACAAAGCTCTATTTGATTAAGCCAAGTGGATTGTGCAAGTCACATAACCAATTCAGTGTTTTATTGTAAAAAATTACACCAAGTAAAAAAAAGTCTATTATCTAAAAATATATTTTTTAATAATTTGGATTAATTTTGTTTTAATATTATTTCCGTGTAAAATCCAAAAATTAATATTGTGAAGATGTGTTTGAAACACTCAGGATGTGTTTAGTTTTGCGTTTGGACAACGTAATTTTATCCAAACATAATTTTTGCAGAAGCTACAAAATATTGCTTCTGCAAAAATTACGGTTACATCAGCAATAAACGAATTTTTTTTTTGTTTCACCGTCAAACCAAATACGCGCTCAAATTTTGTGGGGCACCTGTTGCAGGTAAAGGTAATGTGCGTTGTGCACTCCTATCATATTTTGTCCTTTTTCATTGCGGTGAAATGTCACAGTCAGGCATCAATAATTGTACAACGCCTATGACTCATGGAAAGCTGCTGAAATTTTCAATAATTGTACTTTTAATTATATTTTATAATTAAATAAATTTATTAATTATTTATAGTGATATAATATTCAATTTATTGAATAATTAAATTATTGACTTTGATTTTACGAAGTGAATAATATTGTTGGACTATTTTACCGTATAGTTAAAATCTTATTTGAATAAGTTGCTACTCCAAAAAAAGAAAAAGAAATTAAACTAGTTTTTTTAACATTTTTATTTTTAATTTTATTTGGATATAAGTATTTTTTATATTCTAAATATATAATTTATATAATTTAAAATATTAAAATTGTTGTTGCTTATATATCTTACTAGATAGGAGACGTTTAAAATCAAAGAGCTGATTTAAATTTTATAAAAAAACAATCAATTTGAAAATAACATGGAATTTTTTTTAAAATCTAATAGTAAAGAAATATACAGGAATTTATTCATTTTATTAATTTTGTAAATTCAGAATTTTTTAAAATACATCTTGAATAAATTAATTACTTTATGAAATTTAAAATTTAAAATAATTACGAATAAATTATACTAATGAAACCATAAAAAATAGCTAAGAATATTTTCCCAAAAAAAAACACTAAATCTAAAATCTAACGCTTTTATAAAAAACTGCTTTTCAACAAATATTCTCATGCTTATCTTTAACCCATTTTTTAATTTAACTTTCAATTTCTTTTATCAAGAAAATAGTTAGCTTTTAAATTGCTTTTATTCTTCGCTTATATTGGACTGTATATGAATATTGCAAGACACAACATAAATTAATATTGTTCAAATTTTTATACTTCTTTTTATTTTATGAATATTATGATATTTAAATGAATTTAGGTATCCTTGAATTTATATATTTCCCACGTATCTCTTGCCTCTCCCGTGGACAGCACCCCTCCCTCTCCTCTTTTTTATGGAATTTGTTTTTCTTTTTTTTTAGTAGAGTGTTGCCCTATCAAAGTTTGTAACATTTTTTTTTATAGAATTAAAGCTATATTTTTCACATATATATTGGTAGAAGATTCGTTGAAAAAGTGATACCCTTAGATAGAATGGGAGTGCTCTGTGATAGAGTATCAGTCTGTTATGTATGGTTATAGTGACGTGTCATTCTGTTAGGGTTTCGGTTTTCATACTACGTGTATATAAGGCTTGTATATTACTTTTCTGAATACGTGAAATGAATAATACAGTTACATGCATTTTATCATTTTCTAGTTCTCTCATATGGTATCAGAGCTTCGGTTAATGGAGGCTTCGCAACCAGCTGCATAGATCGTTACTTTTAATCATTCTATTTTTGTAAAACTGGATGAGCAAAATTTTCTACTATGGAAAGAGCAAGTGTTAGCAGCAATCTTTGGACATAATCTGGAGAAATTTCTTGAAGATGCAGATCAAGAACCATCGCAATACAACTCAAATGAAGATACAGAACCAGGAAGAGTTAATCCAGAATATCTCGAATGGAAGAGGCAAGACAAACTTCTAATCTCTTGGCTATTGTCATCCATGACTAAACCTATTCTCACAAGGTTGGTAGGTTGCAAAACCTCTCATAAGATCTGGAACAAACTTGAGATTTTTTTTTCATCACAAACAAAAGCAAGAATGAGACAATTTCGATTTTAGTTAAGATCGTTCAAGAAGAATGAAATGTCGATCAATAAATATATGCTGAAGGTCAAGAAAATCTTTGATGCTTTAGAAGCTGTAAATGATCCAGTTCCAGAATGCGACAAAGTGGAAGCTATATTAGATGGATTAGGATCAGAATTGATGGCTTCATCATAGCCATTACTTCAAGAAGTGATCCATATTCGGTGAGTGAAATAGAGAATCTTTTGATGGCATAGGAAGAAAGAATTGAAAGGTCAAAGAAAGAACTAGACTCAGTGATTTCAACAAGTAGCACAAGAAAATCTTGTATTAAATAGAAATCATAATTCTGCCTATTCTGGAAATCGTGGAAGAGGAAATTATGGAAGAAACAACTTTGGCCGATCGAATAATTTTAGAGGACAATTTCCTTCAAGAGGTAGAGGACGATTTCACAGGCAAGGTAATTAGCCACAATGTCAGTTGTGTAACAAAGTAGGGCATACAGTATGGCAATGCTTCTACATGTATGATCCCTTATTCATTCTTGGCTCAGGATTCGGATCAAACACCCACTATGTAGGCAATCCCGTGAGTTTTAATTCAAATTCCTCTCAAAGTGGTCATGACAATGCTGCCTACTTAACCCATTCTTCTTTTAGAAATTTAACATCTTCTACAGCATCAGTAGCCTCTCCTGAAAGTCTTGGAGATCCGCTATGGTACCCAGATTCAGGAGCAACTTCGCACGTTACACCTCACGAAGAAAATTTGCAGAGTAAACATGAGTTTGCCGGACCAGACAAACTTTGCATTGGAAATGGCACAGGTTTTCCAATTCATCACATCAGATCTACATCTTTACATTCCTTTCATTCATCTACAAAGCTGTTGTTAAATAAGCTCTTGCATGTGCCCCAAATATCCAAGAACCTTATCAGCGTAGCTAAACTTGCCAGAGACAATTACATATATTTTGAGTTTCATCCTTACATATGTTTTGTTAAATGCCAGGTTACTAAGGAAGTCTTGTTGCAAGGAACTCTTAAGTTGAATGGGCTCTATGCATTTGATAATATCTCGTTGGATGCTGGCTCCAGGGAAAGTGCAAATAGTGCTGTGCTATGTAAAGAAGTTGATTCGGTTGTGTGGCATAATCGATTAGGACATTATTCCCAATCTATAGCAAATAAAATCCTAAGACTTTGTAATATTCCTGTATTGAATAAAAATGCTGATTTTCTTCTGTGATAATTGTGCATTAGCCAAATCACACAAGCTTCCATTTACTGCCTCAACCACTGTCTACTCCAAACCCCTTCAACTTATTCATGCAAATGTATGGGGTCCAGCCCCGGTTACAGCACTCAGCAATTTTCAATATTATGTATTGTTTGTAGATGCTTACACCAGATATAGCTGGATTTATTTCATAACAAGAAAGTCTGATGTAGCCCCTATGAGCAATTTTAGACTATGGTAGAACTGCAGTTTGACACAAGAATGAAGATGTTTCAGACTGACGAAGGGGGTGAGTTCAAAGCCTTAATTCCTGTCTTGAATAAGTGAGGTATCCTACATCAGGTTACTTGCCCTCATAAGTCCTAGTAGAATGGTAGGGTTGAAAGGAAGCATCGTCATGTAACAGAAATGGGATTAGTCTTACTCTCTACTGCTTCCATGCCACTCAAACACTGGCTAGATGCATTCAGAACTGCAGTCTCCATTATCAACCAACTACCAACTCCCATCCTCAATCATAAATCCCCACACCTTGTTTTGTTCAACAAGCAACTAGATTACACTCAGCTCAAAGTTTTTGGATGCTCCTGCTATCCACTCCTAACTCCATATCAGAGACATAAGTTTAGTCTTAGATCCATTAAGTGTACTTATCTGGGTCCAGCTCCTAATCACAAAGGGTTCAAATGTCTTGATCCAAGTGGACGTATTTACATCAGCAGGCTTATCACATTCAACGAAACTGACTTCCCATTTAAGGCCAGTACCTCAGCATCTTCATCTATACCTCCAGCAAATCCATCAAACCTCTTTGATCCTCTATCATCCTCAAAACCCCCTATCCTTACGACCAAACACTTACCTTCCTCTTCCTCAAACACTAACCCTTCAGCCTCTCCATCATCTCGCCAGTCACTCACCAACTCAACTACCATGCTTCCCCGAACACCACCCTCACTTGGTGTAACTCTATCTAACGAAAACCCTACTCTTGGCAACCATCCGATGGTGACAAGATCTAAGAATGACATTTTTAAACCAAAAGCCTTCCTTACAACCACTGAACCCAACTCAGTAAAAGAAGCATTATCCATCCCTCATTGGTGTGCAGCGATGCAAGAAGAGTATAATGCATTGATACGAAATGGAACCTGGTCTCTAGTACCACTACCCCAAGGAAAAACTCCCATTCGTTGCAAATGGGTGTATCGAGTAAAGCATCACCCAGATGGCACAATCCAGAAATTCAAAGCCCGACTTGTTGCGAAGGGCTATCATCAACGACTCGGATTCGATTACACCGAGACATTCAGCCCTGTTATCAAACCAGTCACGATACGAATTGTCCTCACTTTAGCCTTATCATATGGCTGGAAGCTGCACCAAGTTGACGTGAATAATGCATTCCTCAACGGCACTCTTCAAGAAGAAGTATTCATGAGCCAACCTCCTAGTTTCAGCACAAGTTCCACAGACATGGTATGCAAGCTACATAAATCATTATACGGTCTCAAGCAAGCCCCTCGGGCATGGTTTGACAAACTAGCCACTACGTTGGTCACTCTGGGATTCACACCATCCAGATGTGATACCTCGCTGTTTATCAAAACGGACACATATATGATCCTAGTCCTCATCTACGTAGATGACATCATAATCACAGGCAGCTCTCCTTCCAGCATATCTCAGCTAATTCAAAAGCTAAACCTGCACTTTCCATTAAAAGATCTCGGAAACCTAAACTTCTTCCTGGGAATTGAAGTCACATGGGATCAAGATGGGTCCCTACTACTATCTCAACGCAAGTATATTTCAGACTTATTAAGCAAAGCTGGAATGTCCACTGCCAAAGCTCAACCAACACCCATGGCGTATTCTACACGTCTAACTGCCCAAGGCACTCAAACTTTTGATAATCCATCCCTCTATAGAAGCATTGTAGGGGTATTGCAGTACCTCACAGTGACTCGACCTGAACTAGCTTACTCAGTAAATCGAGTCTTCTAATTCATGCAAAAACCACTAGAAGAACATTGGCTAGCAGTGAAACGCATACTTCGGTATTTAGCGGGCACAACCACTTTTGCCCTACGATTCACTAAGTCTGAATATCTGCATCTTACTGCATTCTCTGATGCAGATTGGGCCATTGACATTGACGATCGCAGAAGCACATAAGGGAACTGTGTATTTTTTTTGGAAATAATAGTCTCGTGTTGCTCCAAAAAGCAGCCCACAGTATCTAGATCGTCCACAGAGGCTGAATACCGAAGCTTGGCAAATCTTGTAGCCGAGGTAACCTGGATCCAATCACTCCTTCAAGAGCTGAAAATAAAAACACCACCTCTAAGACTCTTCTGCGATAACCTTGGAACAGTTCTCCTATCAGACAACCCCGTTCTTCACTCTCGCATAAAACACTTAGAGATTGATCTCCATTTTGTCCGAGAGAAAGTCTTACAAAGACAGATCATGGTTTCCCATATCAGTGCTGATCAACAAGTAGCTGATATTCTCACCAAGCCTCTTTCCCTATCTCCCTTCTTGAGATTTTGTTCCAAACTTAGACTCACTAGCCAGTGCCCTGAGTTTGAGGGGGGATGATAGAGTATCAGTCTGTTATGTATGGTTATAGTGACGTGTCATTCTGTTAGGGTTTCGGTTTCCATACTACGTGTATATAAGGCTTGTATATTACCTTTCTGAATACGTGAAATGAATAATACAGTTACATGCATTTTATCATTTTCTAGTTCTCTCATACTCTGAGATGATTTTCAGTTGTTACTACTTTTGGTATTGTAAAAATATTGCATGTGTTGTTGATATTCAACATATTATTTTCCTGATTCAAGTTTTAAATTTTTTTCTCTCTTTCATAATGAAATAGTAGAGAGACCGTATGATTATAGTAAAAAAAAATATAATGGGTTAAAATTTATTGTTCTTCTTTTGACACTTTTGGAAGAATTTTTTTTTCTTATTATTATTATTTTTTTAGCTATATTTAATTTTTTTTATTTCAACTAAATATATATTTTAAATAATTAAGTTAACTTTTTATGATAGTTTGTGAGAATGAAATCCTTTCTTTTATTTTAAAAATGAAATAAAATTAATTTTGTCCAAAAAAGAAATCCTATTTCCCTACTCCAATCAAAGTCAGATCATCAATGCCACCCAGCTTTGAATTAAACAAATTCATATAACGCGAATGGGGATACATCGCCCATTGTTTTGTTCATTATGTGCAGAACCTAAAATTTCCCGAGAATGTTATAAATAACCTTTAGATTATTTAAAACTATAGTATAAAATTCTGATATTGATTATAAGTAAATCACGATCATATGCTAGTAATTTTTTTTTTTATATTTCCTCTTGTTTTGGTAAAGAAACCTTTTTCTTTTTAGTACTTAAGAAATATTATATCTTAATTTATATGCAATTATTGTCTCCCTATTTTTTCTTTTCATATTGATTTTAATAATAATAAATTTACAATTTCATTCTTAAATTTTTAGATTCTTTTAATTTTAGTCACTAACTTTATATAAATTAGTTCTTAAAATCATCAAATTGTTATACCTTCATTGTTTTGTTAGTTTTTAACAATATCAAATTAAAATTAAGTAAATTTAAAAATTTAAAAATTAAATTGTTAGTTTACTCATTTTATTTTTAAGTAAACATAAAATGTAGTCTCTAAATTTAGAGATCTATTTAACTTTAGTCTTTGAATTCTCTTAAGTGCATAAATTAATCTTTGAAATTATCTATTATACAATAATTATTTTTATAATTAATCTATTTTAGAGACTAATACGTAATATGTAATGATCTTAAAATAAAGAAAAAAAACTATATAAATGAAAAACTTGAATTAAAGAAAAACTATGAATGTAAGCGAGGATTATGATAAATGGAGATAAGTATAATTGAAAATATGTTTTTTTATTATATTGTTTGAGGAAATATGAAGACGTAAGTTTTGGGGCCAAAATATATTTTTTTAAAAAATTAGGTGTCAAAATATAATTTTTTAAAAAATTTAGGGGTCAAAATGTAAAAAAAGAAATTTGCAAGGACATATTCCAACAATTAGAAAATTGCTAATTGGCCCCTCGATTATTATTTAAAAAAAAGAAAAAGAAAAAAGAAAGAAGGGACGCAAAGAATTCAGGAGAAGGAATAATGAGAGTGAATAATATTTTTTTTCTCATTTTCTTTTTCTCTAGATCTGGTGTACCTTTGAGCCTCCGATCTCAAAAATAAGAGTACCACTAGATTTAGGACATAAAATATTACGATATTGGCTGAATAATTTTTCAAATGAGCCGTAGAATCACCGCAGATCGGAAGTAAAAAATCTTAGAAAAATGTAAGTTCTGAAACTTCTATTTAGATATCTCAAATTGAAAATATGACACTGTAAATGGATTCAGGAGATAGATAAACTTTGAGATATGAAAATTTTCAGCCATCTAACAACTTTTTGTTCGTCGTGAACAATAAATCCGCGCAGGGTATGAATAGTGATTCCCGTGGTGAATAGTATTTTCTAACTGTGAATAGTCCATAAGTTGACCAATATCGACCAAGCTCTCAGAGATCAAATTTTGCGATTTCGAAGTCATTTCTTAAATTTTTAGACCCTCTGAATTCGTTTTTGAGGTTTATTTGATCAAATTGAAAGTAGAAAAATATATTTTGGAGCTGTCCAATCTGAAGCTTTACCTTGTGGGTAGATAATTCTTTTTATAACTTACCCTATGCTATTCTTGAACTTTAAATGTATAATTGATTATTTTTACAAGTTATTTATATTTTTATATGTTTCTGAAATGGATTAAATTGTGTGAATTGTTTACAATCTGGTATATAGTTCAAGAAGAGTATGGTTTTGAACATAAATTTTTGAACTCATTGAATATGTGATTTTAAATGTATTTCTCATTATATGGTAAAAGAAATATATTGTGCATGTGACATTGATATGTAAAGCAATAAAATTGCCTTGAAAAATGGCATATATATGTGATTACCTTGATTGGAAAGTTTTTGACGGAGGAATTGTACTGAGATTGAAAATTTTGTATTATACTAAAACCTTTGTTTTGAATGATATGGCATATATACAAATATGATTTTTGTGGAAAAGTCCTTTTGGAAACACTGTTTACTAACAGTAATCGGTGTTAGCCCTGGTGCACCTTGATACCTTAGCTAGCAAGGGTGGTGTTAACCTCGTGTGACGGCCAACACATGGGATATGATATGTGAAGGAGAGCGGGATGCTTTGTATCTGGGCGAGATGCTAACTATATGATATGTGATTTGCTCTCCCTTACTGTGTGCTTGGGAAATTTTTCATATTAGAGTCCCTTTGCATATCCTCTTGAATGATGGTAAGGCAAATCTTAGCTGGGATGTTAAGTATATGCAAATTCTACACTACCAAAGTATGGAAGGATTTGAACTCTGATATGATAGTTCTGATATGTGATCCTCCTAATGTTTTATGAGAAATATTTTGATGCATAACAATATTTGAATAATGATCATACCGTATTGCATTTGATTTTGGATATCTGAATGTGATTGAATTTAGAATATTTGAAATGCAGGTCCCATATGGTTGTACTTTTGAACTGTAATTTTCTATGTGATAAATTTTAATATATGAGTACATCCATATGTTGACCTAAGAGGTCATAGGAGGTATTATCTACTCACTGAATTGTCAAACTTACTACACGATACTTATATTTTTTCAGATAATGATACAGAGTTTGGTCCTGCAACTACGTGATCAACTAGGTATCATATTATCTAGATGAGCCTACGTTGCTTCCAAGACTTACAGTGTTTAAATTATTTTGTACTTGTATTCAAAAATATGCTCTGAACGTCACAGGCAAGATCTGTACTTCTACTGTAATATGTGTATAAAGACTTGGCCTATATATTTGGTTATATTGGAGAACTTGTAAACGTATGTTATTAATCCTGATATGTGATGTATTTGAAATAAATATGTAATAGAATAACGTTAAAGTTATCTACTACTGTTGACAATCGTGTTCCCTTAAATTGGGGGCGTGACAAGTTGGTATCAAAGAATTAAGTTTTCTTATGGCTATCAAAGAAAATGATTCTTTAGTTGGATCTTTACTATGGATATGAGTTGGACATATCTATACTTTAGGTGTTGCCAAGAGATTCTATAAGGTTTTAATTTTCTTTCCATTCCAAGTTTGTTAAAGTGCATAGTATAAAGCCGACTGAATATTATGGTATTTTTTTAAAAAAATATTTTGTTTTCTATAACATATGACGCCGCCAAGAACTAAAGTGGTTGTTAGAGAAGTTGTAGATCGTGCACCCTTGTAATATCCCGTAAATTTTAAATAATAATGTTTTGTTAAAAGTAAATATACATTTAATTAAATTAATTTTTTTTGCTTAAAATAATTATATTGGCTTTTAATAAATTTTTGTTTTATGTTTAAAAATATTATTTCTTTTATTATGCATAAGATATTTATTTTGTATTTTTTTTTATTAAAATTGTTATCAAGAAAAGTCATAATTTAAAAGTGCAACTAAAGTTTTGCAATAATATAAATTTTAAAGAATTTTTGGGATATTTTAAGATGAACAATAATATTTATATGTATATATATAACAATAAATCTCATTATTTAATTATTAAATAAAAATAGGTAAAAAAAGTGAAAAATGAAAGAAAGGAGGAAGGAAACTGGAGGCAAGCAGGGATGGAAGTATCTCGCACAAAAAAAAATTTCTTCATCTTTCTCTCTCTAACCTCTGCCTTATCTATAAGATTTCTTTTAATATATGCATCCAATGGAGATACTGAAGGTACCATTGAACTCGTGACGACGAGAACTTCAAAACCCACCGATTAATTTCGTCGAAAAATTGTGAATAGTAACTTATAGGTAATTTTTCTAAAATATTGGATTTTTGATGTTTTTCAAGCTTTCAAGTTAGGGATTTTGTTAAAGATATAGAGTATTGGTTGTATGATAAATATCACAGTCAAACAACGTGATATGGTGTATTAATTTTGCAAATTGTTCTTTGGTGAATAGTAACTATGAATAGTGCCCCGAACAGGGTGTGAACAATATTTTCTGTCATGAACAATTTTTTTCAGCCATGAACAGTATCCCCTGTCAGTTGACCAAGCTTTCAGAGTCATTTTCTAAGTTTTTGGACCCTCTAAATACGTTTTTGAGATCTATTTAATCGAATTCGGATTGAAAATATATATTGTGAGGTTGTCTAACCTAGAGCCCTTACCTTGTGAGTAGATAATACTTACTATAACATAATTTTTTAGTTATTCTTTTATTATATCCATAGTACTACCTTGTGAAATATTGAATCCATTTGGAAACTCAAAATTTAATTGGCATTTCATCGAAAATACTTATGAAATATTATTACTAACGTGAAATTTATTTTTATTATGAACAAGTATTTCAAAGCATGGCTCCTAGTATAAACCTTAGGAATGTAGGACAAGCATCATATATATTTTATTTCTCTATTGATAGTAGTTGATACTGATTGAGAATACCAAAAAAAATGTTTTGGATCATGGTGATGTTTTATGTTTGACATGGATTGATAAATGATTGTATGAGGCACATGTATGAGCCTATAGATATAAATGTGTAAGTTAGGTTGGAATTGTTATGGCTATTGTTGATAAATGGAGATATGATTTTCTAGAAATGTCATAATATTTCATTTACCTCTGGCATTTCTTGTCATTTCTTTAGTGTATCTATATGAAGGAATTTAAATTGGAAACACTGCAAGTTAGCAGTAGTTAGTGCTAGCCCTAGAGCACCTCAAATTTTATGTAACGGACTTTTGCCTGATGGATTGTATAGACTTTTGCTTGATGGACCTGATGGATTTTGCAGGTAATGACCTGATGGATTTCAGGTTTTTATCTCAATGGAGCACAGGCTTTTGGCCTGATTGACAGCGAACACTTCTCCTACTGCATTCTTTATTTCTTGTAAGAGACTCATGACTTTATTTGGTGCATGATCTTTTAGTTAAGTTTCAGTAATTATTTTAGAGATTTGATTTGTAATTATTTATAGAATACATTAACATTATATTTATGCCCCTTAGACACGGGTGCTTGTTGATTCACCTCCAAACAAGCCACCTTTTGCATGGTGCCTATATATTATGAGCTGCTTATTCACGATTGGAGGCCACCAATTCATTTATGGTTCCCTTCAAAGTAATAGCAGCTATATTCTCCCTGCCTATATTCGTATAGCCGGTCCCAAGCCCGGATAAAAGAGGAGGGTTGTGTTAGGCGTGCGACAGCCAACGTAAAACTTTGTCGTAACCACATGAACATGGACAAACGAAGCAATAGTGTTAAAGCTAGGTCATTGCCCGGAAGCAACGCGCTGTATGGCTCGCGTGCAGTGTCAAAAGAGCAAGGGCCGTTGCATCGGTGCCCGGATGCAGTGAAAAATAGGCAAGGGTCCCCACACTTTAATGAACGGGTGTGGGTAAAGAAGTTAGTTCATGAGGGTAGGATCCGTTTTGGAACTTGGAATGTAGGCACACTCACAGGAAAATCAATGGAAATAGTTGATACCATGATTATGAGAAGGATCAATATCATGTGTCTGCAAGAAACTAAATGGGTAGGAGAAAAGGCAAAAGAATTAGATTCTTCAGGTTTTAAGCTTTGGTACACCGGCAAGACGAGAACTAGTAATGATGTAGGTATAATAGTTGATAAGGAGTGGAGAAACAATGTCGTAGATGTGAAAAGATTAGGAGATAGGATTATAGCTTTAAAGATTGTGGTTGAGCGAGACACTTTTAATGTGTTTAGCGTATATGCACCCCAAGTTGGATTAGAGGAGTATCATAAGAGAACTTTTTGAGAGGATCTATAAAGTTTAATTCAAGAAGTACCTTTGGGAGAGAAGATTTTCCTAGGAGGGGATTTGAATGGTCATGTAGGGAGGGAATCGAAAGGATACGAGGGTATACATGGAGGTTTTGGATTAGGAGATGCGAACGAAGAAGGTAAAACTATCTTGGATTTTTCCTTAGCCTATAATTTTACTATAGCAAATACTTACTTTAGAAAGCGGATTGAACATCTTATCACATACAAGAGTGGAGGAGCAAGTACTCAAATAGATTTTTTCTTGGTAAGGAAATCAGATAGAAAGTTCTGCACAAATTGTAAAGTCATACCCGGTGAGAGCTTGGCTACCTAACATAGAGTTTTAGTTTTGGACGTACGAGTTATGAGAAGAGTAGAAAGAAAGAGTAAGAAAACAATTCCTAGAATTAGGTGATGGTCTTTGAAGAATGAGCAACAAAGGAATTTTCAAAGAAGAGTGGAGGAAGAAAGGCTTTGGGAGGTCCAAGGAAATGCTAATGATATGTGGGACGAGATGGCCAAAGGGATTAGGAATATAGCAAGAGAGACACTTGGAGAATCAAGAGGCATTGGACCTAAGGGTAAAGAATCTTGGTGGTGGGATGCGGAGGTGCAAGATAGGATTAAGTTTAAAAGAGAGTGTTATAAGGAGTGGCACTTATGTAAAGACAAGGCAATTTGGGATAAATATAAAGCGGCTAAGAAAGACGCTAAGAAGGCTGTGAGTGAAGCAAGAACTAGAGCTTTTGAAGGATTATATCAATCTTTAGGAACTAAGGAGGGAGAAAGAAAAATTTACAAGCTTGCGAAGGGTAGGGAAAGAAAGACAAGGGACTTAGATCAAGTGAAATGTATTAAAGATGAAGAGGGTAATGTTTTGGTAAGGGAGCATGATATCCAAGCACGATGGAGGAGTTACTTTCAAGGACTTTTTAACGAAGGGCATGAGTTGACCTACAACTCTGACAGACTTAATACTGCAGAAGAAGACTGTAATTATACTTTTTATCGTAGAATTCAAGAGTTTGAAGTAGAGAAAGCTCTGAAGAGAATGGAAAATGGCAAAGCAGTAGGACCTGATAATATACCTATTGAGGTGTGGAAAAGTTTAGGAAGGAAGGGTATAAGTTGGCTCACTAAGTTGTTTAATGTGATAATGAAATCTAAGAAAATGCCGGATGAATGGAGGAGAAGTACTTTAATTCCTATATATAAAAATAAAGGAGACATACAGAATTGTTCCAACTATCGGGGGATTAAACTCATGAGTCACACTATGAAGTTATGGGAGAAGATCATTAAGCAAAGATTAAGATAAGAGACTCAAGTTACAGAGAACCAGTTTGAATTTATACCAGGAAGGTCAACTATGGAAGCAATTTATTTACTACGGAGATTGATGGAAAGGTATCAAAGCAGACGGAAAGATTTGCACATGGTTTTTTTTGATCTGGAAAAAGCATATGACAGAGTGTTAAGAGAGATCCTATGGAAGGCTTTAGAAAAGAAAGGAGTACGTATTTCTTACATTCGAGCAATCAAAGACATGTACGACGGGATAACGACTTGCGTGAGAACACAAAATGGGGATACAAAGGATTTTCCCACAACCATTGGACTACATCAAGGGTCTTCTCTGAGTCCGTATCTTTTTAACTTGATTTTGGACGCAGTTATTGAACATATACAAGAGTTGGGGCCTCAATGCATGATTTTTGCAGATGATATAGTCTTAGTTGGTGAATCGAAAGAGGAAATAAATATGAAGTTAGAGTCATGGAGACTAGTTTTAGAAACACATGGTTTCCGGATAAGTAGAAATAAAACAGAATATATGGAATGTAGTTTTAGTAAGAGACGAACAAATACGAATGTCGACGTGAAACTTGGAGACTATATATTAAAACAAGTTACAAGTTTTAAATATCTTGGGTCCATTATACAAAATGACGGTGAAGTAAAGGAGGACGTAAACCACAGGATTCAAGCTGGATGGATGAAATGGAGGAAAGTTTCGAGTGTCATTTGTGATAAAAAAGTGCCGCTCAAAGTTAAAGGAAAATTCTACCGTACGGCTATAAGACCTGCTATATTGTATGGTACGGAATGTTGGGCGGTTAAAAGACAACATGAAGATAAACTCAACGTTGCAGAGATGAGAATGTTGCGATGGATGTGTGGACACACCAGAAGAGATATGATTAGAAATGAGTGCATTAGAGAGAAAGTTGGGATAGCACCTATTGTGGAGAAGATGGTTGAAACTCGCTTAAGGTGGTTTGGCCATGTGTGGAGAAGACCTGCAGAAGCCCTAGTGAGAAGAGTTGATCGGATGGAGAATAGTCTAATAATTAGAGGTAGAGGGAGGCCAAAGAAAACAATAAGTGAAACTATTAAAAATGATTTAATAGTTAATAACTTATCTATTGATCTCATCCATGATAGGCCACTATGGCGTCGTTTGATCCATGTAGCCGACCCTACTTAGTGGGAAAAGGCTTAGTTGTTGTTGTTGTTCTCTTTCAAACATATGATACATATGGCATTAATATTTTCCTTACATTAAATTATTTCTTGTGAAAAAGAAAAAAACTCGTGCCCTGCTTGTTCTGTTTCTATTATGGTAAGAATTACCTGCTCATTGAATTGTCAAACTCACTACACGATATTTCTACATTTTTTAGATAATAATACAGATTCAGATAGTTGATCAATTAGGTGACACATTTTTTGGGTGAGCCTGATTTATTTCCAAGACTCTCAACTTTTGACTTATGTCGTATTTTGCATTCTAGAGTTTTTCCATATATCACAGACATGATCTCAACTTCTATTTTGCATTGTATTTGTGTATATTTTGAGATTATTGAAATTATATAGTATAAAAAGTTAAACTCTCAAATGAATATGTAATTATGAGTTTGGTTTCCATCTATGTTAATTGTGAGAAATTTATTTATATGTATCAAGAAAGAGGCTTACGGGATTAGATTATTCTTAAAACCCGTGCCAGTTACATACTCCTAACTTGGGGTCGTGACAAAGTTGGTATCAGAGCCCTGGGTTTCCAATGGAGCAAAAAAATTTTTAGTATGACCTTGAATATGGATATGAGCCAGACATATTTATAATCAAGGTGCTGCTAGAGAATTTTGTAGGGTGTCAAAATTCATTCTATTCAAAGTTAAATTTTTCTGTTGTGTCATTAGTCAATTGTTTAAAAATGTTTCCAACTGTGAATTATTTTGAATAGTATGAAAGAGTTAAAAATAAAGTGATGGCCAACAGTACATAGCAATGATTCTTTCTGTTTAATGTGTGTTATACAATATCATGGCATAATTGTGTTTATTTAGTTGATAGTGATTAGTATATATTCCAGTGACAGTTATAATTTGTACTAGTATATGCATAATATTGGTAACAAATTGTACCCAATGTTTTATGTTACTGTATATTAGCTATAAAAGTTAACATCATATCCCAGCTATTTATAAGAAAAAAAAATAAAAGTTACAGGGGGAATGACCCTTAAAGTAAGAAAGGTGATCCTAAATTGTCACATGGCAAGCATGTTCATAATGACTTAGTTATAGCATAGAAAAAAAAATAGACATCCATGAGATGAAAAAAAAAGTTATGAAATAATGTGCAACGAGCTAGTTGGGATATGTTGTTTGCGTGATATAGTAAAATAATCTTGCATTATATTGATGAAATATTGCTTATATGCCACGTTTGTAACATAATATATGCATTAGATATGGCATATGCTTATACTTGAAAAATTGCATTGAATGGTTAAGAATTTTTGTATGGGATTACTTGGTTCATAGAGCTATTTTGGCCATGGAATATGATGTCTATTTTATGCACTTGTTCGAATATGTTTTATAACTATTCTCGATTAAATGGCAGAATTAATATTTTTATAGATAAAATGGTATGTCCATTGTTAAAAGCTATGCCATAAATGAATAATATCTCATTTATGGGATTGTTGTAGACTGTGCTATAATGATTGAGATGAGAGAATCTTCTTTCTTAATACAAGGAGACCGTAGTGAGGTATCCAGTAATCTAATCTTTGCTTTAGCAGCTCATAAGTTATTACAAAAAAGTGTCAAGAATATTTGGCAGTGGTCAAAGATATAGATGTGAAATACATCAAGTTCTAGTTATTAGAGAATTTCCTGAAAAATTTTCAGGATTATCCCAAAATGATAAATAGAATTTGGTATTGATTTACTTCCTGAAACCCAACCAATGTTTATATCTCATATAGAATGGAAATCACTGAACTTAAGGAATTGAAGAATCAGTTGCAATATTTGTTAGATAATGGATTTATTCGCTCTAGTACTTCTTTGTGGTGCTCTAGTTCTATTTATGAAAAAGAAATATGGATCGTTGCGATTGTGCATAGATTATAGACAGTTGAATAAGGTGATAGTGTGTAATAAAAACTTAATATCTCGTATAGATGATCTGTTTGGTCAGTTATAGGGTGATCAATATTTTGCAAAAATTGATTTGAGATATGGATATCATCAATTGAGGATAAGGAAAGATGATATTGTAAAAACAATTGCTTTTAGGATTTGGTATGGGTATATAAGTTCTTAGTGACGACATTTGGCTTGATAAATGCCCCAGTTGCATTCATGGACTTGATAAATAGAGTATTTAAGTCATCCTTGGATCAATTTATTATTATATTTATTGATGGTATACTAGTATATTCCAAGTTCAGAGGATCATAAACAACATTTGAAAATAGTTTTACAAACTCTAAGGGAGTATAGTTGGCAAGGTGGTATTCAAATAGACCCTAAGGGGGTGTTTGGTAGGGGGAGTCTTTTTTAAATCCTGGGAGTTTGTATTTGGGAATCTTAAATTCCATTGTTTGGTTTTTAATTTTCATTCATGATTCCTAAGAATGACCAATTCTTGGGAATCAAATTTTAGCAAGGATTCCCACAAAATAATTCCCTAGCGTGGGGTGAGAATTAGGATTCCCGTGGAGATGGGAATGGTTTTATAGAAATAAAATTACTAATATATCCCTTCCCTATACCTTTCTCCCTTTTATTTACTCATGCACGCGGGAAGAAGTTTCACACAAGAAGAAGCTTCCTCCATTTTCCTCTTCACGGGAAGAAGCTTCCTCCATTTCCATCTGTGCGAGAGAAAGAAACAGCGCGCCAAACTCTGCCCACCCAGCGCCAAACTCTACATGGGAAGAAAGAAACAGAGCACCAAACTCTACTCACCCAGCACCAACGTAAGCAGCCACCGCATCTCCCTCTGCGCAACACCCACCACCATGAGTCAACGCAAAGCACCCATTCAGCGTCGCTCCGATCTGTTTATTGGCATCTAAAAGGTACTCCTCTGTTTCTATATTTCCATTTTTTGCTTCCATTTACAGAACTATTATGGAGTGGTTTTGCTGCATTATGAGTGTATGCACTGTACTGTTAAAATGTTACTGGGAAAAGAGAGGTGGGGGACGATTATATTGTTTGGAAACATATAGGTCGATAAGTTGCATGTTCATTCTCATCTTTACGTTAGCCATTACTATAGGCAAGTTCAAGAAGAACAAGCATGAGTGGAAAGTGAGTGCTTATATTCTATAAAAAGGGAATGAATGATTAGCAAAGACCAATGAAAGGAAAGAAAGAAATAAATAAAAGTCATTAAAAATTTCTGTATCAGGTAGCCTGTGTATATATATAAAAAACTTAACTACCCAAAGCAATAACTTTATATAATTTGGCCTAAAAAGAGTTTGTCTAAAATGAATATAGCACGTTCATCAAGCACACACCAAAATGAATATAGCACGTTCATCTTCATGCACTAGAAAGTATGTCTAGAAAAAAGCTTATACAAAATAGAAAAGTAAATTTTTAGGTCATTAAGACTAGAAAAATACAACAATAGTCTGAAAAGGAGGTTCCATATTGTTGTTGCCAATCATTGTTGTCACGCTCCTAATTTTAGGGCACGTGAAACACGTATACTATGTACATATATTTTCCATAAACAAGAATATTCCAATCCTTTATCATGAAAACAGATACATATAAGTTCTCCCATACATATACCATATACAAAACAAGTCCATTAACATCAGAGTAACAATAGAAGTAGGGATCCTGCCTGTGGTGTTTAGAGCATACTCTAAAGTAAAAATACAATATAAATCAAAATCTATGAGCCATAAAAACAAAGTAGGCTCACCCATAGATTATGTCATCTAGCTGGTCAACTATCTGAAGGGAAAGGACCAAACTCTATATCATTATCTGAAAAACATATCAACAACGTGCAGTGAGTTTTACAATTAAGTGAGCAGATACCTCCTATGACCTCTTAGGTTAACGTATGGATGTACTTTTTATTTTAAAACTTGTCACATTAAAAATCACAATTCATAAGTACATCTATATGGGACCCGTATTTCAAATAATCTCTGTTCAAATTCATATTCATAAGTAATGCTGTAAGAATGAGAATAAAATCATGGTATGCATCAACATAATTCTTATGAAAACATTTGGAGGATCCCATATCAAAACCACCATATCAGAGTTTAACCCCTTCCGTATTTTGGTGGTATAGGATTTGCCTAAACTCAGTATCCCGCTGAGGTTTGCCCTACTACCATTCAAGAGGACATGCGAACGGACTCTATATGGGTATTTCCCAAACACACAGCAAGGGAAGGCAAATCACATCTCATATAGTTCGCATCTCGCCTATATAGAAAGCATCCTGCTTTCCTTCACATATCATCTCCCGTGTGTTGGCCGACACACGAGGCTAGCACCACCCCCTGCTAGCTAGGTTATCAAGGTGCACTAGGGCTAACATCACCTGCTGTTAGCAGACAGTGTTTCCAATAGGATTCTTCCACAGAAAATACCATATGCACATATGCCATATAATCCAATATAAACTTCTTAATATAATACAGAATTTCAGTCTCAGTACAAATTCATCTGTTATAAATTCTCCATTTAGGGTTTATCACATGTGCATGCCCTTTCTCGAGGCAATCATATAGCTTTATAAATCAATTTCATGTGCATATGTATTCATTTTACCATTATATGAAAAATACATGTGAAATCAGATATTCTATGGGTTCAGAAATCTAGTTTCAAAACTATACTCTTCTTGAATTATATTTCAAAATGTAAGCAATTCAGATAACTTTAATGCATTTTAGAAACATATATAAGTATAAATATCTCATAAATATAATCATATACATGTTTAAAGATCAAGAAAAGTATAGGGTAAGCCATAAGAAGAGTCATCTATTCACAGGGTAAGGGTTCTAGATTGGACAACCCAAAAATGCACTTTTTCAATCTACATTTGACTAAGCAGACTTCAAAAATGTGTCTGGAGGGTCCAAAAATCAAGGAAATAACTCCGGAAACTTGGTCACTATTCATAGCTGGAAAACACTATTTACTATCGGAAAATACTATTCACCAAGAACAAAAAGTTGTCAAATAGCTGAAAAATTTCATATCATAAGGTTTATCTAACTCCTGAATCCATCTACGGTGTCAGATTTTCAATTGGAGGTCTCTAAGTAAGAGTTTTAGGAGTTTACCTTTTTCTGAGATTTTCTACTTCAGATTTACAGTGATTCAACAGCTGATTTGAAAAATTGATCAGTTAAAACCGTAGTATTCTTTGTCTTGAATCCAATGGTACCCTCAGTTTGGAGATCAAAAGTCAATAGGCACTCCAGATCTAGAGAAAAAAATTGAAAGTTACTATTCATCACTATTCCCTCTCACTATTCATCAAATTTTCAACACTCCTTCCTTCCTCGGTTTCGTCTCCCCTCCCCATTTTTCTTCTTTTTATTTATTATTTTCTTATAATAATAATAATAATTCAATAATAGGATTTTATTTTATATATATTCATATAAATACCGTTTTTCATCCTAAAATATCTCAAATATTTTTAAAAATTTACATTCTCATAAAACTTTAGTCGAACTCTTAAATCATGAGTTTTCTTGATAAAAATCTTAATAAAACAAATCTCAAAATAATTATCTTTATACATATTAAAAGAAAGAATATTTCTTAAATAAAAAAAATTTATTAGAGGCAAAGATAATTATTTTATGCAAAACAATAATTATTTTCAACAAACATCTATTTATGTCCAGCAAGACATGCATAGTCATTTACAAACAATCATACTTGTTTATAATAAAATATTATTTAAGAGTAAAAATTTTGGGATATTACAATTGTTGAGATGTGGTGGATTATATATTATAACATGCACTTGTACTTGAACTATGAAATAGAAAAAAACTAGTAATAGTGCACCTCCGGCCCCCCCAAAATATATCAAAGCAGTTTTTTTTTATCTTTGTATTATATTATATTATATTATATTATATATATATATATATATATATATATATATATATATATATATATATATATATATATATATATATATATATATATATATATATAATATGTAAATAGGTAGACCCATTTATGTTATCAAATTAATTAATTAGTTTCTTAAATTGATTATTTATTGATATTTCATTTTCAATAGGAGAATATCATCTAAATTTATTTACATTTTACTGCTTGTAAATTTTCACTATATGGTAATAAAATATAGTTATTGATTACTAAATGTGATGTAAAATTTAAAAAAGAACAAAATTTTTTATGAAATAAATTGAACTGGAATTTTTTCATCTCAATGTTGATCAGTTATCACGGGTTCTAAAAATTTTCAAAGAACTAGTACTACTAGCCCATTATCATAACTTGACATCTTGTCTAACTTGGCATCTTGTCTATAATATTTAAGATTTAAAAGTATAATATTTTAATTTTCTTATAGCATGTTTGTAATAAACATATGTGACACTCTTGATAGCATATTTGTAATAATAAACATCTACGACACTTCTTCTAGCATGCTTGTAAAAATATTCTCTTTACATTCATTTAATCATTTCTAAAAATATATTATTTTTGTTTCATGTTAGATGATGGCACGATTAAACTATGGAAGGAGAAGAATGTTCATCCTCATACTAATAATATATATAGAGTTATTTAATCAATTTGTTCTTCTCTTGATGAACATGTGTATCCTCTTGCTGATTTATCATTTAAGAAGAAGAACTAGGAGATGTGTTGCTTGGGATCTTTATAGTAGGGCCATGGTTAGAAATGTCAATTTCGAATAGATAGTTTACATTAGTGATACTGCTTGTATTGAAAATACTAGAATGGATAGGAGGTATTTTTATAAATTATGTGATTTATTGAAAACTGTAGGGAAGCTTGTACCAACTAAGCATATAAGTATAGAAGAGCAAGTTGCAATATTTTTACATTTTTGAGCTCATGATGTTAAAAATAGAGTAATTAAAAGACAGTTCATGAAGTCTGGTGAAACAATAAGTCGGCAGTTCAACAAAGTTTTGCATGCTGTATTGAAACTTATACATTTTTACTCAAGCAACCTGAATCTGTACCTCAAAATTCTACTGATGAGCGTTGGAAATGGTTCAAGGTAATGTTACAAGCAAATATAGAAAAATTGGTATTATCACTTTATTAATTAAGAAATAAAAGCTAATGCTACATATTTTTTTCCTAATGAATAGAATTGTCTAGGAGCTCTAGATGGGACATATATAAAGCTAAATGTCTTACAATGGGATAAGGTTAGATATCGGACCAGAAAGGGTGAGATAGCAATAAATGTTTTAGGAGTTTGTTCTCAAGATTTACAATTTATCTATGTTTTAGCTGGATGGGAAGGATCAACCGCAGATTCTAGGGTTCTCAGAGATGCTATATATCGTAGGAATTGATTAAAGGTGCAAAAAATTACTTTAATTTATTTTTGAGTGTCACTTTTTTTGGTTGGTGCTTCTTAGATTTATTTTAATAACTTTTTTTAATTAATGATCATCATTCTTTTCTAGGGTATTATTATTTATGTGATGCTAGATATATGAATGGGGAAGGGTTCTTTACACCTTATAGGGGGCAAAGATATCACCTTAGTGAATGGAGACACGGGACACAACCTACAACACCACAAGAGTTTTTCAACATGAAACATTCTTCAACTAGAAATGTCATTGAAAAATGATTTGGCTTGTTAAAAGGGAATTGGAGAATTTTAAGGGCCAAATCATTTTATCCTGTTAAAACACAGTGTAGGATAATTATTGCTTGTTGCTTGTTTCATAATCACATTAGAAGAGAAATGGTAGTGGACCCTTTAAAACATCACTTGATGGACATTGAAGAACAAGATGTTTTGCAAGGTGATATGATAACTCATGTAGAGGCATCTGATGCTTGGACAAATTGGAGAGATGAGCTTGCTCAAGAAATGTTCAATACATGGAGAGGACAACATTGAAATCATTTAAGAATTATTAAGACTTTATTTATTTATTTGTGTTGCCTGTAGTGATGAATATTTGAAGTTTGGATATTTTATTATATTGTAATAGATTGGATTATTAACTATTTTTATGACATTTTTAGTTGTGCTATGATGTTATTAATAAGAGAATGTTAGTTTCTCAGGAGTTGAAAAATATTGAAGGATTAAATACTCTATAGAGGGTTAAAGTTGGGCATTTGATATGTGAAGATAGTTATATAACTGACTTTTTCTTGCAAGTGGATCTTGAAGAAAAAAAATTGTTAGTGAATGATATATTGACAGAAAAATCATATTTGAGAAGGTAACTTTTTTGTTACATTTTTTTGGTTCTTTCTTTTCATATTTTACTAACATGATTCAATTTCTTGTAGTATTGATCTAGAAGATACTGGCTTAAAAGTTAGATTAAGAAGGTAGTGCTGTTTTGAGTTATCACGTTATGTTGAGATGTTTTGTTGTTTATAACTATTTTGTATACATCTTATTGAGATGTTTTTTTGTATACATCCTCTTGAAATTTTTTTTGTACACATGCTGTTGAGATGCTTTTTAGTGTATAACTATTTTGTAATATAGTACTATCATGTAATTATATATGCAACGTTGCATATTTTTAAAATTTTACACATCTTTTGTCATAGAAGAGGCATCTTTATTGCTTTGGGAGGGCAACTATATGTATTTTTTAATTTATTTTATTATTTCAATATTTTATTCTTTATTAAAAAAAAGCAAGAACACTTTTAAAAAGAAATTAAGGGACATTTTTGAAAAATTACTGAAAATTCCTAGGAAACTTAAGTATAACTAAATAGATAAATATAAGATTTCCAGGAAATGTTAATTAAAGATTCCCAGCAATCTTAAAATTCAACCAAACACATTTTACATATTCCTGAGAATTACAATTCCCATCAATTATGTTTCTCAGGAAATATGATTCTCAGGAACAAAAATCTTTGTCATGTACCAAATGCCTCCTAAGAAGAAAAAGTGATACAACGATGGTTACGTTCTACTATAGTTAAATATGAAGATCCAAGTTCAATTTGCGCTTTCTACGGTTGTCTGTTGTCCAATCTATTTGAGCTGTAATTAGATCAATACATGAACATATGCTTGTAAAGCATCAATCAACTCCTCAGCATTTGAAACTAAGATGAGAATTCGTCGTGCTGAGTGTGAAATGAACTTTTGTTCCACAGTTTGATCAAGAAAAGACAATAGACCATCAAAGAAATAGTTAACATTTAACAAACCTATCGATTTGTGATGCATATTCAGTTGTGCCTAAGAGACTATTTGAAAAATCTCTTCTAAAGTATTAAATTCACCTAGTAAGGCAATGAAGGCATCAGCATTGCTTATCATTCTAGCCATGCGCTCATGTATAGAAGCTACCCTAAATTTTTCCTCAGTTGCCTTCCATATGATGTTGGATGCAGTTAGAGCTGTCAAAATAATACCTAAAACTTGACATCCTCTTATATGTGCAGCTATAGACACACACCCTATTAAAGTAAAGATAGGGTGTGCATTTATAGAACTCAGAGAAGGGCATACTTATAATAGCTATATAAATAGGCCAAATATAATTAGAACAACTATGTGAGTGATTGGTGGATATTAGCTAAATTGAAGGTGAAAATTTTAAAAATGACGGCAAGCATGTATATGTACAGTAATTGTGATTTTGGTTCATATTAAGCATATAAAGAGAATAAGGTTAAGATATCACCAAAAAATTTTCTTTTCCCTATTGTCCTTGATGAAACATTGATATCTTGATTCTTGTTGGAAAGTTGTAGGTGATAGGCGTAATTGTAAAAAAAAAAAAGAGTGAAAATGCAAACAAGTTAATTGTTGAAGAAGGACAATCACATGGTTTATTTTGTTTTTCCAATGTTCTTGCCAGTCGACTAGCTATTTTGAGAATTTTTAATTTAAACTGATTTATTTTACAGTTGATTGATTACATATATTTTGAAGCAATCAACTGCATCCTACCTTCTTCACAAACTTTTATAAGCTCAGAAATTTTTCTTTTCTATGTGCTATTTTTTCATCGAATACCAATAGCTTTAAAAGAGATTTTGGCACATATATTCAAAATTTGCGGCCACCAATTTTTGCCGAAATAATAGTTAGATTTTGTTTACAGATTTTTAAGAATTACGACCACCAATTTTAATTTTCTTTCAATGCTTTGTCCAAATTTTTGACTTTCTATTTTGGCACTGTTCTCTATCATACTTTCCATCTGTTCTACTACATTCTCTCTCATTAATGTTTGGCATTAAATGCAAAGTTATTTTTCCTCATTACAAGGAAAGTTATTTTCTTTTCTTTGAAACTCAATTATTATGGTGTTCAAGTGGTTATTAGATTAAAGTAATGGAGAATATTTTGAGAACCATGTCTGAAAACAATATAAAGCGATCAATGTATTTGTGTTAAGGGTTTATACTATGCTAAGATAAGTCTACTATCTAGGATGTGAATAATTGTTGATCAAAGAGATTTCAGAAGAAGCAATAGATTGTGAATATGAATAACTCAAGGCAATAAGGATATACTAAGATTTGAATTGTACTAATATAATGGTAAAAATAAAATGTAGGTGATATTATTTTTTTCATTGTTTGGTGTGTCAGCAAGTAAGAATTGAATATATCGTTTCAAGAGAGCTATTCAGGAAGCTTTATAATCTTAGTTAGATTATATTATATCTGATAATAAATCTAAATGATGTCTTTATGCATTAAAATTTATGCTTAAGATGTTTTTATATATATAATTTTGGTGAAAATTTGAAGAAATCATTTATCCTTAGTTGAATTTGGCCATATAAGTAATTATTAGGCCAACATACAAGTGGCACCATTTGAGATTTTATATGAAACATTGTAGGTCTCCTAATTGGTGGGTGAGTTGAGTAAAGTTAAATTTTTGAAATGTTGGACAAAGTATGCATAGTATATATCACCTACCTTTGCCATTAAGATTAAGTGATGTTGGTACAGTCTTTCTTACATCAATGCTAAGAAAGTACCTATTAGATTCTTCTTATGTTATCTAATTCCAAGAAATTCAATTGGACAAGAATTTTGTTTAGTTATGAAAAAAATATGATGTCTATTGTTAATTGATAAGTGAAGAACTTATGGTTGAAGGAAATCCGTATAGTTAAGGTTATATGGCAAAATCACTTAAGTGAAGAATATTTTGTTGAAAGTAAAGATGATATATACAAAAGAGATATCCTCAATAATTTGAGAAGTGAAGTTAATAATTGTAACTTATGCCTTGACTTCATTCCCTACTTGTAATATGATGGTTTAAAATTTAGGGACTGAATTTCTTAAGGGAAAAGAATGTAATATCCCATAAATTTCAAATAAAAATGTTTTGCTAAAAGCAAATATATTTTTAATTAAATTAATTTTTTTTTCTTAAAATAATTATATTGACCTTTAATAAATTTTTGTTTTATTTTTAGAAATATTCTTTCTTTTATTATGCATAAGATATTTATTTTGTGATTTTTTTTATTAAAAAATTTATTAAGAAAAGTAATGATTTCAGAGTGCAATTAAAGTTTTGCAATAATATAAATTTTTAGGAATTTTTGGGATATTTTAAGATGAACAATAATATTTATATGTATATATATAACAATAAATTACATTATTCAATTATTAAATAATAATATGTAAAAAAAATAAAAAATAAAAGAAAGGAGGAAGGAAACTGGAGGCAAGCACAGATGGAAGTATCAAGTACAAAAAAATTCTTCCTCTTTCTCTCTCTAACCTCTATCTTCTCTCTAAGATTTTTTTCAATATATGCATCCAAGGGAGATACAGAAGGCACCGTTGGTGTAATAACCGTAAAATTTAACGAAAATTTCAATTAAAGTTAATTTGGAATAAAAGAGAGAATTTTGAAAATAGAGATAAGAACTGGTGAAAATAAGTTTATTTATTACATGGATTAAAGAATTATAAAAGAAAATATGAGAATTTACATTTTGGCACGTAATTTTTTTATTTTTAAATGATAGTATTTTGCTATAAGAAAATATATTTTTATTTGTTTAAAAATGATTATGTTTTGCTAAAAGAAAGTAGACTTTTAATTAAAATAAGTATTGTTTTACTTAAAATAATTATATTGGCTTTTAATGAATTTTTGTTGTATTTTTAGAAATATTCTTTCTTTTAATATGTAAAAAGATATTTATTTTTAGATTTTTTTATTACGATTTTTATCAAGAAAAATCATGATTTAAGAGTTTAACTAAAGGTTTATGAGAACGTAAATGTTTAAAAAATTTTGAGATATTTTAGGATAAAAACAAAATTTATATGAATTTATATAAAAAAAATCTTATTATTCAATTATTAAATAATAATAATTATTTTTTTTAATAAATAAAAAAAAATGGAGACAAGGGGGAAAGGAGTCGACCGTCTACAAATTTTGAAGAAAAACCGAGAAGATGAATAGTGAGTAAATAGTAACCTTCAACTTTCTCTCTAAATCTAGAGTGCCTATTGACTTCTGATCTCAAAATTGAAGGTGCTACTGGATTCAGGATGAAGAATACTACGGTTTTGATCGATCAATTTTTCAAATCAGCTGTGGAATTACCGTAGATCTGAAGTAAAAAATCTCATAAAAAGGTAAATTTGGAAACTTTTACTTAGAGACCTCTAATTGAAATTCTGATACCGTAAATGAATTCAGAAGTTAGATAAACCTTAGGATATGTATATTTTCGGCCATTTAACAGCTTTTTGTTCGTCGTGAATAGTATTTTCCTGCGAGTGAATAGTGACCAAGTTCCCAAAATTGCTTTCTTGATTTTTGGATTCTCCAAATACGTTTTTGAGGTCAATTTGATCAAATAGAGATTAAAAAAGTACATTTTAGGGCTGTCCAATCTATAGCCCTTACCTGTGAGTAGATGATTCTTTCTATGGCTTGCCCTATACTCTTCTTGATTTTTAAGCATGTATATGATTATGTTTATGAGATATTTACACTTTTATATGTTACTGAGATGCATTAAATTTATTTGAATTGCATACAATTTGAAATATAGTTCAAGAAGATTGTAGTTTTGAAACTGGATTTCTGAACTCATGGTGTATTTGATATCACATGTATTTATCATTAAATGATAAAGTGAATATTTATGCATGTTGCATTATTTTTAAAGCTCTATGTTTACCTCAATATAGGCATTTATACATGATTCCCTTGAATGGGAAGTTTTGACATATGAATATACAGAGGTTGAAAGTATGCATTATATTGAGAATTTTATACTAGATTATATGGCATATGTGCATATGATATTGATTTATACAGTGATATGTTTGCCTCGGATATGGGCATGATACATGATTCCCCTGATTGGGAAGTTTTGACAGAGGAATATACTGAGAATGAAAATGCTGTATTATAATAGTATATTTGTTTTGATTAACACAAAATATATGAAATTATGGTTTTATGGAGGAATCCTATTGGAAACACTGTCCACTAACAGTAAATGATGTTAGCCCTGGTGCGCACCTTGATTGCCTCAGCTAGCAGGGGGTGGTGCTAGCCTCGTGTGAGGGCCAGCACACGGGAGATGATATGTGATGGAGAGCGGAATGCCTCCTATATGGGTGAGATGCCATTTATATGTGATGTGATTTGCCTTCCCTTGCTGTGTGTTTGGGAAATACCCATATAGAGTCCTTTCGCGTGTCCTCTTGAATGGTAGTAGGGCAAACCTCAACGGGATGCTGAGTTTAGGCAAATCCTATACCACCAAAGCACGGAAGGCGTCAAACTCTAATATGGTGGTTCTGATATGGGATCCTCCAGATGTTTTCACATGAATTATATTGATGCATACCATGATTTTATTAATGTAATTACAGCATTACTTATGAATATGAATTTGAACAGAGATGATTTTGAAATGCGGGTCCCATATGGATGAAATTCTGAATTGTAATTTTTAATGTGATAAATTTAAAAATAAAGAGTACATTTATATGTTGACCTAAGAGGTCATAGGGAGTATTATCTGCTCACTGAGTTGTAAAACTCACTACACGTGGTTGACATATTTTTCAGATAAAGACCCAGAGTTTGATCCTGCGGCTTCTTGATCGACTAGGTGTCGTACTTCTGTGGTGAGCCTAAAATTTTTTTGGGCTCTCAGTGTTTAAATTGTAATATAAATGTACTCTAGAGTTGCTCTGAATGTCACAGGCAGGATCTTTGTTTCTGCTATAAAAACTGAAAAGTGTAGCTCTAAATTGTTTTTGGACACGTTTTTGAGATCTATTTGGTCAAATTCGAATTCAAAAAGTATATTTTTGGGTTGTCCAATCTGGAGCTCTTACTCTGTGAGTAGATAATACTTACTATAATATAATTTTTAGTTATTCTTTTAATATATCCATAGCACTACCTTGTGAAATATTGAATCCATTTGGAAACTTATAATTTAATTGGAATTTAATCAAAAACACTTATGAAATATTATTAGTAACGTGAAACTCATTTTTATTATGAACAAGTATTTCAAAGCATGGCTCTTAGTATAAACTATAGGAATGCAGGACAAGTATCTTATATACTTTATTTCTCTATTGATATTAATTGATACTAATTGAGAATACCAAAAAAAAATTGTGTTGGGTCATGGTGATATTTTATGTTTCACATAGATTAATAAATGATTGTATGAGGCACATGTATGAGCCTATAGATATAAATGTGTAAGTTAGGTTAAAATTGTTATGGCTATTGTTGATAAGTGGAGATATGATTTTCTAGAAATGTCATAATATTTCATTTACCTCTTACATTTCTTGTTATTTCTTTATCGTATCTATACAGAGGAATTTAAATCAGAAACACTACAAGTTAGCAGCAGTTACTGCTAGCCCTAGAGCACCTCGAATTTTATGTAACAGGCTTTTGCCTGATGGATTGTGCGGACTTTTGTTTGATGGATTATACAGGCTTTTGCCTGATGGACTTTGCAGGCAATGTCCTGATAGATTACTGGTTTTTTCCCGATGGAGCACAAGCTTTTGGCCTGATTGATAGTGAACACTTCTCCTACTGCATTCTTTGTTTCTTACAAGAGACTCAAGACTTTATTTGGTGCATGATCTTTGAGTTAAGTTTCAGTAATTATTTTAGAGATTTGATTTGTAATTATTTATAGAATACATTAACATTATATTTATGCCCCTTAGTACTGAATTTTTGTTTGTAATTGCTCTTTCAAACATATGATACATATGACATTCATTTTTTCCTTACATTAAATTATTACTTGTGAAAAAAAAACTCTTGTCCTGTTTTTGTTATGATAAGGATTACCTGTTTATTGAGTTTTCAAACTCATTACACGATATTTCTACGTTTTTCATATAAGAATACAGATTCAGATAGTTGATCAGTTAGGCGACACATTTTTTGGGTGGGCCTGATTTATTTACAGAGTTCCTAGCTTTTGGCTTATTTCGTATTTTACACTCTAAAGTTGCTTTATATATCATAGGTAGGATCTCAGCTTCCATTTTGCATTGTATTTGTGTATATTTTGAGATAATTGAAATTATATATTATAGAAAGTTAAGCTCTCAAATGAATATGTAATTATGAGTTTGGTTACAATCTATATTAATTGTGAGAAGTTCATTTATATGTATTAAGAAAGAGGCTTACGGGATGAGATTATTCTCAAAACCTGTGCCAGATACGTACTCCTAACTTGGGGTCATGACAAAGTTGGTATCAGAGCCCTAGATTTCCCTGTAGTCTAACGGAGTAAAGAATTTTTTAGTAGGACCTTGAATATGGATATAAGTCGGACATATTTGTCATGCCCCTAATTTTAAAGCATGTGAAACACATACTTTTTGAACATATATTTTCCATAACATGTATAATACACTCTTTTACAAATAGGTATTTCTATATATACACAATATAAAAAAAATCTATAAACATTAAAGTACAGCAGAAGTAAGAATCTTATCTGTGGCGTTTGAAGTATACTTTAGAGTACAAATACAGAATCATTTAAACACTATGAGCCTTGGAAACAACATAGGCTTATCATGAGAGTATGGCACCTAACTGATCATGTAGCTGTAGGACCAAACTTTGTATCCTTGTCTGAAAAATATAGAAATATCGTGTAGTGAGTTTGACAACTTAGTGAACAGATAATACCTCTTATGATCTCTTAAGTCAACATATGGATGTACTCATATTTTTAAATTTTGTCACATAGGAAATACAGTTTGAAAGTACATCCATATGGGACCTGCATTTCAAATATTCTCAAAACAAAAGATATTCAGATATCCAAAACCAGTTTGAAAGTACATAGGAAATACAGTTTGAAAGTACATCCATATGGGACCTGCATTTCAAATATTCTCAAAACAAAGGATATTCAGATATCCAAAACCATATATTGTACTGTATGATCATTAAAAAAATGTTGTTATACATTTAAATATTTCACATGAAAACATTAGGAGGATCCTATATCAGAACCACCATATCAGAGTTTAGGCCCTTCTGTACTTTGGTGGTGTAGGATTTGCCTAAACTCAGCATCCCGCTGAGGTTTGCCCTACCATCATTCAAGAGGACACGCGAAGAGATTCTAATATAGATATTTCTCAAGCACACAGCAAGGGAGCCAAGTCACATATCATATAGTCGGCATCTCATTCTCCATCATATATCATATCCCTTGTGTTGACCATTACACGAGATTAGCACTACCCCTACTAGTTGAGGTATCAAGGTGCACTAGGGCTAATATCAACTGTTGTTAGCAAATAGTGTTTTCAATAGGATTCTTCCACAGAAATGATCTTTTACACATATACCATATCATCCAATACAGAGTTTTCAGTATAATGCAGACTTTCAGTCTCAGTACAATTCATCTGTCATAAATTTCTCAATCAGGGTTTATCACATATACATGCCCTTTTTTAAGGTAATCATATAGCTTTATAAATCAATGCGACGTGCACAATATATTTTCTTTATCATATGATGAGAATAACATTTAAAATCATATATTCAATGAGTTTAAAAATCTATTTTCAAAACCATACTCTTCTTGAACTATATATCAAATTGTAAACAATTCAGATAATTTAATCTATTTCAGAGACATATAAAAATATAAATAACTTGTAAATATAATCAATTACACATTTAAAATTCAAGGAGAGTATAGGGTAAGTTGTAGAAAAAATTATCTACTCACAAGGTAAGGTTCCAGGTTGGACAGCCCTAAAATGTACTTTTTCAATTCACATTTGAATAAATAGACCTTAAAAATGTGTCCGGAGAGTCCAAAAACCTAGGAAATGACTCTAGGAGCTTGGTTAACGCTTGTCACTATTTATGATGAGAAAATATTGTTCATGTCGGCGAGATCACATTTCACACCGAAAAATATTGTTCACATTTACCGTTCGAACACTGTTCACATGCTCTTCATAGTTACTGTTCACCGAAGAAAAATTTGTAAAATTAGAGCACCAAATCATGTTGTTTGACTGTAAAATTTATCATACAACTAATTCTCTAAATCTTTAACAAAACCCCTAACTTGAAAAGCCATAAAATATTATCTATAAGTTACTATTCACAATTTTTGACGAAATTTCGATGAACATCCGGTGGAATTGATTGGTGGGTTTTGAAACTCTCGTCACCACGAGTCCAACGGTACTTTTGGTATCTCAATTGGATGTCTAATTTGGGAGATATCTTAGAGAAGAGTTTGATTTTAGAGAGAGAAAAAAAATGGAAGAAGGGAGACATTCTCTGCATCGAGTCCTCTTCTTGCTTCTCCCTTTTATTTATTTATTATTATTTAATAATTTAATAATTAGTTAATAATTGAATATTTAAAATTGATTCTTTAATTATATACATATAATTATTGTTTTTCATCCTAAAACATTCTAAAAATTTATATTATTGCAAAACTTTAGTTGCGCTCTTAAATCATGACTTTTCTTGATAAAAATTTTAATAAAATTAATTAAAATAATAATTATTTTAATTAAAAGTATACTTGCTTTTAGTCAAACATAATCATTTTTTAAAAAATAAAAATATATTTGTTTACAGCAAAATATTATTATTTAAAAATAAAAATTACAGGATATTACATATTTATAATCAAGGTGCTGTTGGAGAATTTTGTAGGGTGTCAAAATTCTTTCTATTCAAAGTTAATTGTTGTTGTTTTAATTAAAACTTGCAAGTGCACAAATCTATTGGAGTATAGATTTAGCGGTATGCAAGGTCGATCCCACAGGGATTACCAATTAAGAGAAAATTCTAATTTAGATCCGAAATAAATACTTCTAACCTAATTGCCAATGTCTTGTTTTGTGAGAGGAATATTGAATAAAGTATGCAGAGAACTAATATACTGAAATTAAATGAAGATGTATTCAAAGTAAAGAAGCATGCTAAGGTTATGGGATCCACTCTTGATATTTCAAATAAAAATAAATTTTACTCTTTTATTACTCAATTAGAATCCTTACATGAATAAGGTTCCAATCGGAAGATATGTTAATTTAAGCTCACATTTGTTTATACATGAATTATATTTACCTCCTTTTTATTTTATTACTAATATATAAACCACTATTGTAAAACGGATTCAAGCATACATTGTGTCAATCATCATATTATCTACAATAAATCAAGATTGATTCAAGCATTTATTGTGTCAAAGATTATCTATAATATATCAAAATTCACATTTACAAGGTTAACTTATGCAGAAAATGAAAGAGATAGAAAACTAATCAACATAACAAAATAAAATGAAATAGAATAGGTGAAAAAGCCAACCATAAACAATAAAAATAAGAAGTAGACGGCAAAGTCAGCCATTAAACAAGAAGAAGAAATAGGTGGCTCAGCCAGCCAATAAAACATAACATAAGAAAAGAAGGTGGTAAATATAACATCAAATATAAACATTAAAATTTAGAGTTAAATGAATTATTATTTTCATACCAAGAGTTTCACTCTTTCACCTTAGCATTAGGAGATTAGTTCTCCATAATTAAAGCAAAAAAGTAAAATGAAAGATGAAGAAACATGATAATATTACGAAAGAAAATGAAAAATACAAAATGTCTAAAGAGAGAATAACATTACAAGTACATAGAATTCTAACAATGCTTTCCCAAGCTCTCTCCAAAGCTCTCTCACTCACCCGTCAAGCCCTCTATTTATAGATACAATTAGGTGTGGTAAGTGTGATAATTGTCAAAATTGTTAGGTAGGAAGTTGTACAAAGTTGACAATTTGGATTCCATCATGTGCACCGAAATTTATCCTTGAATGTTATCTTAAAATCCACCGAATTTTCTGACTCCATAAACATAAAAGTTGTAGAACATTTCATTAGCTTTTCGTCAAGACAAATCGTGGACAAATTGGATACGTAATTTGTGACTTATGGTCAAAATACTATAGCAAAGTCAGGATGGACTGCAGCAGTAGTCAGATTCTATTTTAACCCACTTTTGACCCTTTTAATGTCCGCATTTTCTAACCACTCGAACATAAAAGTTGTACCCAATTATGTCAGCTACACACCTACCAAATTGCATACATATTGGATATGTAGTTTTGAAGATATGGCCCAAGTACTGCAGCAAGGTTGGGTTGGACTGCAAACAGTAAACATATTCTCAACATTGGGTGCTTTGTCTTAAATCTTTATGTTTTTGTTCTTTTGGAAATGTGATTATAAATCAAGAATAAATTTGTGCATATATCCATTAGGATGCGTCTCAAGAGTCAATATGATAATGGTCCTTTCTCAGCCATCCTTAATGAATTTGTTTTATCTACTTGATTTATAGACATCATTTTCAAAGAATCACAATTTAGCTCTGATTCCTCCAATTAAGTCTATTTTCTACTCTTCTCTCCATCTGTAAGAAATACACAAAACTAAAGATAAGTAAGGGAGATTTATACTTAATTATGGCAAAAAGATAAGATGAAAATATTTAATTTATGAGTATAAAACTCACTCATCAAATAACCCCAAACTTAATATTTTGCTTGTCCTCAAGCAAAACACATAACCTTCAAAATTCAAATGATGAGTGAGTGATGAGTTGTTTTTGACTTACTAAGTATTCCTCAAGGATATAAAATGTGCAACCAAGGAAAATATCAGAATTTCAAGGTTATGTAGAACTTTTATTTAAATGCAACATATGGTTTACTCTTGAATCCCAAGTGTGTGTGTGTAGTAGTCTTATGACATTTGACTTTTCGCATTCAAATAAATTTATGTAATCAAATATTTAAAACAGATCCCTAGATATATGCATTTGAGACTCTATAAGCTTATTTTTCATGTCACTCTCCACTAATATAAACTAATCATAACATTTAAGATCATTAGGACTGTCATTAGGCTTGTAATGTATGGCATAGGTTAAAGTTGGAAAAAATGATATGAATGAAAGCTCAATTTACTAATATAGTAATTGTGATTGTGGCTCACATTTTCCTCTTGTTTTACATCCAGTAACGGCTTAAACGCCCCCTATGGGTCGAGGATATGCTTCCCATCCAATTTTCTTATAAATTGGCAAACAAGGTCTTTTAACGTCAGATTCTCAAGACTGTACCGTTTATGTTTTTTTTTGAAATGGGGCGATAAACCGACAATACTGATATGCACAGATCCACTAGGATGTGTCTCAAGAGACATTGGATGAAAGTCATCATCCAATGACTCCTTACTCAAGCCATCCTTAATGAACTTAATTTTGTCTTCCCGATTTACAGACACCCAACCCAAAGAATGACAATGTTTGTTACAAGTTTCACGTCCACATTTGTAACAAACACCCATTTGTTTAACTCTACGCTTTTTAGCAAAACTATTTTTTCCTAAATCAGGCATGTAAGAGATGAAATCATTTGCAGACTAACTTGATAACCGTTCCTTAGCTTCAATTAGCCAACGAATATCAATAGGCATCCTCATATTCATCAACACCCTTAATCTTGCAACCCGTGCTTTGTAAATTTTTGTCAATGTATTAGGTGGAAAAGAAAGAAAATGATTTTTCAATTGTGCGAGAATGTCCTCCATTATCGACTTAAAAAGAATTTTTTTTAGAAAGAGAAAAATCAACAAAAGCAGGAAAACAATTGAAATTCAAAAGAAGATAACACTGAGGAAACCAATTAATGCAAGTTAAATAAAGAAAGATCTTACCTAAATAGCGTGCATGACAACCTTTAACAACAGAAGCAAATCAATCCTGGTAGACAGGATCACGTAAAGGTGTCTCCTCTATCTTCAGGTTATGTAATTCCAAAAATGCTTTCAATCTTTGAACATTTACTTTAAACACATTACCGTCCTCGGGATTTTCAATCTTTACTGCACCATGTGGGTAAATAGCATAAACAACAGATGGTAGTGGAACTGATTCAAAAGGTGAAACTATTTCTTTTCTGACTTTCCATTTATCAGTATCCATTAGTAGAGTTATCTCTAATAAAGAGTCTACTTCACTAACCAGATAATCCTCATCTTTATCTTTATTGAAAGGAGTCAAATATATTTCTAGATGATCATTACTAAATGAGTCTAAAAATGAATCATAAATGGAACTTTCAATCAGGTTGACCTCACATAAATCATCCATGTCCATAGGTTGATGAGAGACATTAAAAACATTTAGTTCCACAATCATATTTCCAAAAGATAAATTCAAAATTCCATTTCGACAATTAATGATTGCATTGGATGTTGCTAGAAATGGTCTACCCAAAATGACTAGAATTTGTATATCTGTATTCTCAATAGGTTCAGTGTCAAGAACAATGAAATCTACTGGAAAGTAAAATTTATCAACCTTAATGAGCACATCCTCTATGACACCTCTAGGAATTTTTGTGGACCTATCAGCTAACTGAAAGGTCACTGGTGTAGGTTTCAATTTTCCTAACCCAAGTTTCTCATACACAGAGTAAGGCAGCAGATTCACACTTGCTCCTAGATCAAGTAAGGCTCGGTTAATCATATGGTCACCTATCACACAAAAAATTGTAGGACAACCAGGATCATTGTACTTGATAGGAGTTTTTTGTTGAATTATAGAGCTTACTTGTTCAGTTAAGAATGCCTTTTTTGGAACATTAGTTTTCCTTTTCACCATGCAAAGATCTTTTAGGAATTTTGAGTAAGCAGGTACTTGTTTGATAGCGTCAAGAAAAGGGATGTTAATGCTTACTTGCTGAAACACCTCTAAAATGTCACTATACTGAGTACCTTTCTTATTTGCCGCAAGTCTTTGAGGGAAAGGAGATTTAGGGGCACAAGGAATCTATTCACTTTTCTTTTTACTTAAGTCATTATTTTGGGATTCATGTTGACTCTGTTCCTCATTTTCTGGCATATGAACATGATTATCAATAACCTTTTCAAATCTAAGGGTTGTTACAGACTTTACTTCTTCCTTAGGATTTATTGATTATCCTACTTCAAATTGACCTTTAGGATTAGGAATAAGTTGATAGGGAAATTTTCCTTTTTCTCTCTCTCCTACAGCACTGGCTAATTGACCCAATTGTGTTTCAAGCTTTGAAATAGCTTGAGTGTGAGATTGTAAGACTTGTTGGATCGATTGCATGAATTGTTGCAAGGTATCCTCCAAAGAAGGTTTTCTTTGTTGTGGTACTCCGAAATGAGGAGCATGTTGAGGAACTTGAGGGTATGAATTGGGAGGGGCAAATTGTTGCCCACCTTGACTCATTGAAGGCTGATTTTGTCTCTATGAAAAATTTGGATGATTCCTCAAATTTAGATTATATGTGGGTGCAAATGGGCTGTCTGATGACTTTCCATAAGATTGAAGAGAATTAGCTTGCTCAGAAAATGCTTCTTGGTAAGCTAGTATGGATGGACAAAATTGTGCAATGTGAAATGTACTATAACATAAGGCACATGCCTTTATCCTAATATTGGTAGAAGGGTTTAGAGTGTGGCTAAAAGTTAAAGCTTCTACCTTTCTAGTCAGGCTAACTAAGGCAATTCTCACATTTGTGTCATCACTCACTTCATAAATTCCTTCTCTTTTTTGTATTTGAGACTTCTTATCCTTTGGATCTATGCAGTTCCAATGTTGAGAATTTTCAGATAAAGATCCTAAGGATTCCCAAGCTTTCCCCTCATTCAATTGTAAAAATCTCCCACCATGCATGCTTTAGATCTTTTGACAGTTCGATTAAGTTAAACCATCATAGAAATATTTCACCAATCTCCAAGTTTCAAAACCATGATGAGGACATTTCAAAAGGAGATCATTAAATTTTTCCCAACATTCAAAAAATTGTTCACCCTCTTTTTAAAAAAAATCAGTAATTTCTCTCCTAAGGGCATTAGTTTTAGACATGGGAAATTTTTTTGCTAAAAACTTATTTACCAATTGATTCCAACTAGTAATAGTTCCTGTAGGAAGGCAGTTAAACCAGGATTTAGCTTTATCTTTTAATGAAAATGGAAACATTCTAAGCCTGATTGACTCATCATTGAAATTTTGGAAGTGAAATGTCGAACAGATTTCAAGAAACTCTTTAATGTGCATGTATGGATCTTCTCTTTCCAAACCATAAAATGATGGTAAAAGTTGGAGTATGGATGGTTTGATTTCAAAATGAGTTGCAGTAGTTTGTGGTAAAACTATGCAAGATGGAGTATTGGCTATGACAGGTGAGAAGTACTCTATAAGAGTTTTATTATGCACAACTTGTTCTTCCATTTTTAATGGTGATCCAGTAGAATCTAATGTCTCTGTTGTACAATCAATGGTTGGCCCTAAAATTTTTCTAACCAATCGCTTATCTTTATCACGTTTCCAAGCACGCATAAACTAAAAAAAAATTGCATCCTAATTATGATAAAGAATATAACTACACAACAGCAACAAAATGTAAATACCACAAAAAGAAAACAAATCACAAAATTATACAAACTCCTTTTTTTTCAAAGTGTTAGTAATAATGGGTAGTATTTAATCAGTAGACTCCTAGGAAAATATGGAGGAATCACAATGGTTTCTCTTAAAACCCATACTCCTTAGGTAGAATCTCAGCTTCCATTTTGCATTGTATTTGTGTATATTTTGAGATAACTGAAATTATATATTATAGAAAGTTAAGCTCTTAAATGAATATGTAATTGTGAGCTTGGTTACAATCTATATTAATTGTGAGAAGTTCATTTATATGTATTAAGAAAGGCTTACGGGATGAGATTATTCTCAAAACCTGTGCCAGATATGTACTCCTAACTTGGGGTCATGACAAAGTTGGTATCAGAGCCCTAGGTTTCCCTGTGGTCTAATGGAGTAAAAAAAAATTTAGTAGGACCTTGAATATGGATATGAACCGGACATATTTTGTCATGACCCTAATTTTAGAGCACGTGAAACACATACTTTATGAACATATATTTTCCATAACATGTATAATACACTCTTTTACAGATAGGTATTCCTATATATACACAATATAAAAAAAATCTACAAACATCAAAGTACAGCAGAAGTAAAGATCTTGTCTGTGGCGTTCGGAGCATACTTTAGAGTACAAATACATAATCATTTAAATACTGTGAGCCTTGGAAACAACATAGGCTCGCCACGAGAGTATGGTACCTAACTGATCACGTAGCTGTAGGACTAAACTTTGTATCCTTGTATAAAAAACATAGAAATATCGTGTAGTGAGTTTGACAACTTAGTGAACAGATAATACCTCCTATGACCTCTTAGGTTAACATATGGATGTACTCATATTTTTAAAATTTGTCACATAGGAAATACAGTTTGAAAGTACATCCATATGGGACCTGCATTTCAAATATTCTCAAAACAAAGGATATTCAGATATCCAAAACCATATACTGTACTGTATGATTATTAAAAAAATGTTGTTATACATCTAAATATTTTACATGAAAACATTAGGAGGATCCTATATCAGAACCACCATATCAGAGTTTAGGCCCTTCCGTACTTTGGTGGTGTAGGATTTGCCTAAACTCAGTATCCCGCTGAGTTTTGCCCTACCACCATTCAAGAGGACACGCGAAGTGACTTTAATATAGATATTTCTCAAGCACATAGCAAGGGAGCCAAGTCACATATCATATTGTCTGCATCTCGCCTAGATATGAGGCATCTCGCTCTCCATCACATATCATATCCCTTGTGTTGGCCGTCACACGAGACTAGCACCACCCCTACTAGCTGAGGTATCAAGGTGCACTAGGGCTAACATCACCTTTTGTTAACAAATAGTGTTTTCAATAGGATTCTTCCGCAGAAATTATCATTTACACATATACCATATCATCCAATATAGAGTTTTTAGTATAATACAGATTTTCAGTCTCAGTACAGTTCATTTGTCATAAATTTCTCAATCAGAGTTTATCACATATACATGCCCTTTTTCAAGGTAATCATATAACTTTATAAATCAATGCGACGTGCACAATATATTTTCTTTATCATATGATGAGAATTACTTTTAAAATCACATATTCAATGAGTTCAAAAATCTATTTTCAAAACCATACTCTTCTTGAACTATATACCAAATTGTAAACAATTCAAATAATTTAATCTGTTTCAGAGACATTTAAAAGTATAAATAACTTGTAAATATAATCAATTACACATTTAAAGTTCAAGAAGAGTATATGATAAGTCATAGAAAAAAATTATCTACTTACAAGGTAAGGTTCCAGGTTGGATAGTCCTAAAATGTACTTTTTCAATCCACATTTGACTAAATAGAACTTAAAAATGTGTTCGAAGAGTCCAAAAACCTAAGAAATGACTCTAGGAGCTTGGTTAACGCTTGTCACTATTTATGACGTGAAAATATTGTTCACGCCGGTGAGATCACTATTCACACCGAAAAATATTGTTCACATTTACCGTTCGAACACTGTTCACTTGCTGTTCATAGTTACTGTTCACTGAAGAAAAATTTGTAAAATTAGAGCACCAAATCATGTTGTTTGACCATAAAATTTATTATACAACTAATACTTTATATCTTTAACAAAACTCTTAACTTAAAAACTTGAAAAGCCATAAAAAATTATCTATAAGTTACTATTCAAAATTTTTTGACGAAATTTTGATGAACATCCGGCGGAATTGATTAGTGGGTTTTGAAATTCTCGTTACCACGAGTCTAACGGTACTGTCGGTATCTCAATTGGATGTCTAATTTGAGAGATATCTTAGAGATAAGTTTGATTTTAGAGAGAGAAAGAAAAAAATAAAATGGAAGAAGGGAGACATTCTCTGCATCGAGTCCTCTTCTTGCTTCTCCCTTTTATTTCTTTATTAATTTAATTATTATTTAATAATTGAATATTTAAATTTTATTATTTAATTATATACATATAATTATTTTTTTCCATTCTAAAACATTCTAAAAATTTCTAAAAATTTATATTATTGCAAAACTTTAGTTGCACTCTTAAATCATGACTTTTCTTGATAAAAATTTTAATAAAACAAATCACAAAAAAATATCTTTATACATAATAAATGAAATAATAATTCTAAAAATAAAATAAAAATTTATTAGAGGTCAATATAATTATTTTAAGCAAAAAAATAATTATTTTAATTAAAAGTATACTTGTTTTTACTAAAACATAATCATTTTTTTAAAAATAAAAATATATTTGTTTATAGCAAAACATTATTATTTAAAAATAAAAATTACGGGATATTACATATTTATAATCAAGGTGCTGTTGGAGAATTTTGTAGGGTGTCAAAATTCTTTCTGTTCAAAGTTAATTGTTGTTATTTTAATTAAAACTCGCAAGTGCACAAATCTATTGGAGTATAGATTTAGCGGTCTGCAAGGTCGATCCCACATGGATTGCCAATTGAGAGAAAATTCTAATTTAGATCCGAAATAAATACTTCTAACCTAATTGCCAATGTCTTGTTTTATGAGAGGAATATTGAAGAAAGTATGCAGAGAACTAATATACTGAAATTAAATGAAGATGTATTTAAAGTAAAGAAGCATGCTAAGGTTAGGAGATCCACTCTTGGTATTTCAAATAAAAATAAATTTTACTCTTTTATTACTCAATTAGAATCTCTACATGAATAAGGTTCCAATCAAAAGATATGTTAATTTAAGCTCACATTTGTTTATACATGAATTATATTTACGTCTTTTTTATTGTATTACTAATATATAAAACACTCTTGTAAAACGGATTCAAGCATACATTGTGGCAATCATCACATTGTCTACAATAAATCAAAGACTGATTCAAGCATTTATTGTGCCAAAGATTGTCTACAATATATCAAAATTCACATGTACAAGATTAACTTATGTAGAAAATGAAAGAGATAAAAAACTAATCAACATAATAAAATGAAATGAAATAGAATAGGTGGAAAAGCCAACCATAAACAATAAAAATAAGAAGTAGACGGCAAAGTTAGCCATTAAACAAGAAGAAGAAATAGGTGGCTCAGCCAGCCAATAAAACATAACATAAGAAAAGGAGGAGGTAAATACAACATCAAATATAAACATTAAAATTTAGAGTTAAATGAATTATTATTTTCATACCAAGAGTTTCACTCTTTCACCTTAGGATTAGGAGATTAGTTCTCCATAATTAAAGTAAGAAAGTAAAATGAAAGATGAAGAAACATGATAATATTACGAAAGAAAATGAAAAATACAAAATGTCTAAAGAGAGAATAACATTATAAATACGTAGAATTTTAACAAAGTTTTCCTAAGCTCTCTCCGAAGCTCTCTCACTCACCCCTCAAGCCCTCTATTTATATATACAATTAGGTGTGGTAGGTGTAGTAATTGTCAAAATTGTTAGGTAGGAAGTTGTACAAAGTTGACAATTTAGATTCCATCATGTGCACCGAAATTTATCCTTGAATATCGTCTTAAAATCCGCCGAATTTGCTGACTCCATCAACATGAAAGTTGTAGAAAATTTCATTAGCGTTCCGTCAAGATAAATCATGGACAAATTGGATACATAATTTGTGACTTATGGTCAAAATACTAGAGAAAAGTCGGGCTAAACTGCAGCAGTAGTCAGATTCTCATCTAACCCATTTTTGGCCCTTTTAATGTCTGAATTTTCTAACCTGTTGAACATGAAAGTTGTACCCAATTATGTCAGCTACACACCTCCCAAATTACTTACATATTGGATATGTATTTTCGGAGATATGGCCCAAGTACTGTAGTAAGGTTGGGCTGGACTGCAAACATCAAACATATTCGTAACATTGGGTGCTTTGCCTTGAATCTTTATGTTTTGGTTCTTTTGGAAATGTGATCATAAATCAAGAATAAATTTGTGCATATATCCATTAGGATGCGTCTCAAGAGTCAATATGATAATGCTCCTTACTCAGTCATCCTTAATGAATTTGTTTTATCTGTTTGATTTATAGACATCATTCCTAAAGAACCATAATTTAGCTCTGATTCTTCCAATTAAGTCCATTTTCTACTCTTCTCTCCATCTGTAAGAAATACACAAAACTAAAGACAAGTAAGTGAGATTTATGGTTAATTATGGAAAAAAAGATAAGATAAAAATATTTAATTTATGAGTATAAAACTCACTCATCATTAATTTTTTTTTTCTGTTGTGTCATAAGTCAATTATTTAAAAATGTTTTCAATTGTGAATTGTTCTAAATAGTACGAAAGAGTTAGAAATAAAGTGATGGCCAACATTATATAGGAATGATTCTTTCTATTTAATGTGTGTTATACAATATCATGGCATAATTTTGTTTATTTAGTTGATAGTGATTAGCATATATTCCAGTGATAGTTATAATTTGTACTAGTATATGCATAATATCAGTAATAAATTGTACACAATATTTTATGTTACTATATACTAATTATAAAAGTTAACGTCATATCTCAGCTATTTATAAGAAAGAAAATAAAAATTACAGGGGGGATGACCCTTAAAGTAAGGAAAGTGATCCTAAAAGGTCACATGACAAGCATGTTCATAATGACTTAATTATGGCACAGAAAAAAAATAGACAGCCATGAGATAAAAAAAGGTTATGAAATAATGTGCAACGAGCTAGTTGAGATATGGTGTTTGCGTGATATAGTAAAACAATCATGCATTATATTAATGAGATATTGCTTATCTGCCATATTTATAACATAATATATACATTAGATATGGCATATAAATAGTGATGGAGATAATTCGGGCAAATAAATAGTGAGAGTGAATAGTAATTTTTTCTCATTTTCTTTTTCTCTAGATTTGGTGTACCTTTGAGCCTCTGATCTCAAAATTAAGGGTATCATTGGATTCAGGACAAAGAGTACTACGATATTGGCTGAATAATTTTGCAAATCAGCTGTAGAATCGTCGCAGATTGGAAGTAGAAAATATTAAAAAAAGGTAAGTTCTGAAACTTATATTTAGAGACTTTAAATTGAAAATTTGACACCGTATATGGATTCAGGAGATAGATAAACCTTAGAATATGAAAATTTTCGGCTATCTGACAACTTTTTGTTTGTTGTAAACAGTAAATCCAACAAGTATAAATAGTAATTCTGGTGGTGAATAGTATTTTTCGATAGTGAATAGTCCATTAGTTGATCAGTGTTGACCAAACTCCCGGAAGTCAAATTTCGTGATTTCGGAATAATTTCCTAACATTTTGGATTTTCTGAAGTCTTTTTTGAGGTCTATTTGATCAAATTAGAATTAAAAAAAGGTTTGTTTTGGAGCTGTCCAATCTGAAACCTTACTTTGTGAATAGATAATTATTTCTATGATTTACTCAAAGAATAAAATGTCGTGTCGTTTCCATGAAAACAACCGAAATTTTTGGGTTTCCACGCACTCCGAAACGAAACGTAATATATGGAAACGAAACCACCTTTATGACTTTATTCTTTTTCTTTCTACTTTCTTTATTTATTATCTACATTTTTTAAAAAAGAAGGTTGTAACTTGTTTACTAAAACATTTGTGCCTGGGACCACATGCCACTTTTATATGTCAATAATTATTTAAAAAAGTTATTTAAATTTAAAATATTTATACCTTTTCAGCAAAAATATTAATATAATTTTAATACAGTTATTATTTTTTATTTTTTATTTTTAAAGGTAAAAAATTTAAAAATAATAAAATATAAAATATTTTTAACCTCCTAATTAATTAAGTTTATATTATTTTTTAATTATATAATTATTGTAAAACATAAATTATAAAAGAATTTTGGTCAATCACTCTCAACTTATTCATTTAAAATTTTATTAACAATATTTATAATAAATTTTAGATAATTACATTTAAATTTAATAAAAATTGAAATGTAATTTTAATAACAATTATTGTCAAATTTTATGAATATGAATTATATCAATGTTATTTGAATAAAAGTATCATTATTTAATATTATGTTATCTAATTTTATATATCTATACTATTAATATTATATTATAATTATTTGAAATTAAAAAAATATTATTTTAAATTATTTGAAACGATTCTTCAAAAATATTTTATTTTTATGAAATTTTAAAATATTTCTATTTCTGAAATTACCGAAACTGTACTTCAAAATAAAATTTAGTACCTTGCCTACAAGTTGTAACATCTTTTTCAACTTCTTATTCTCTCCCTTCATGGTCATGACATTATTTTTCTTTATTGTTTTCATTTTAAAGAGAACTACACAAACAATAAAAAGATATATTGAGAGACGAAGAAAGAGGAAGGTATCTGAGAGATATACTTAAAGAGAGAGATAAAATCATGGTCACATGAAAAGAGAAAGACATAAAGATAGATACTGCAAAAGAGTTAAGAAAATGGAGAGATAGACGCAAGAGAGATGTTGTTGTTGAATACTGCTGAAATTTGTGCTAGAGTTCCCCATGTAGTAGTGTACTTTACTTATTATTCAGCTATAAACACTAGTTTGAATTAATTTTAACATAACTTTATATATCATTAATATTATGTTAAAATATTTTAAAATTGAAAAAATATTATTTGAAATCTTTTGAAATGTTTCTTCAAAAATCTTTCGTTTCCACGAACTTTCTGAAATATTTCGAAACGTTTCCATTTCTAAAGTCACCCAAACGGTACCTCGAAATGAAATTTAGTACATTGGACTTACCCTATACTCTTCTTGAATTTTAAATGTATAATTGATTATATTTACAAGTTATTTATAATTTTATATGTCTCTAAAATAGATTAAATTATCCGAATTGTTTACAATATGATATATAGTTCAAGAAGAGTATGATTTTGAAAATAGATTTTTGAATTAATTGAATATGTGATTGTAAATGTATTTCTCATTATATGGTAAAGGAAATATATTGTACATGTGACATTGATATGTAAAGCTATAAGATTGCCTTGAAAAATGGCATGTATATGTGATTACCCTAATTGGAAGGTTTTTGACAGAGAAATTGTACTGAGATTAAAAATTCTGTATTATACTAAAACCTCTATTTTGAATGATATGACATATATACTAATATGATTTTTGTAGAGGAATTCTTTTGAAAATACTGTTTGCTAACAGTAGACGATGTTAACCTTGGTACACTTTGATACCTCAGCTGGCAAGGGTGGGGCTAACCTCGTGTGATGGCCAACACATGGAATATGATATGTGAAAGAGAGCAGGATGCTTCCAATCCGGGTGAGATGCTGAATGTAAGATATGTGATTTGTCCTCCCTTACTGTGTGCTTGAAAAATAGTCTATATTAGAGTCCCTTCGCGTGTCTTCTTGAATGATAGTAGGATAAACCTTAGTTGAGATACTAAGTATAGACAAATCCTACACTACAAAAGTATGGAAGGGCTTGAACTCTAATATGATGGTTTTGTTATGGGATCAACCTAATGTTTTATGAAAAATATTTTGATACATAACAATATTTGAATAATGATCATACCGTATTGTATATGATTTTGAATATTTGAATGTGATTGAACTTAGAATATTTGAAATGCGGGCCTCATATGGATGAACTTCTGAACTATAATTCCTTATGTGATAAATTTTAATATATGAGTATATTCTTATGTTGATCTAAGAGGTCATAGGAGGTATTATCTACTCACTAAGTTGTCAAATTCACTACACGATACTTACATTTTTTTAGATAAGGATATAGAGTTTGGTCCTGTAGCTATATGATCAACTAGGTATCATATTATCTAGGTGAGCCTATGTTGCTTCCAAGACTCACAGTGTTTAAATTATTTTGTATTTGTATTTTAGAATATGCTCTGAATGCCACAGACAGGATCTCTGCTTCTGCTGTAATATGTGTATAAAGACTAGACCTATATATTTGGTTATATTGGAGAACTTGTAAACGTATGTTATTAATCCTGATATGTAATATACTTGAAACAAGTATGCAATAGAATAACGTTAAAGTTATTTGTTACTCGTGACAATCTCTCTTAAATTGGGGGCGTGACATAATAAATTTAATATTTTAAGAAAAAATATTTTTATTTTTTATAAATTAACTTGTATATTTAAAAATAAAAAAAATAAAATTAAATGATTAATAAAAAATCAATTTACTCTTTTATTATTTAGTTTGTTAAAATCGAAACAGAAAATTTAACTTTGTTTGAAAGGCAAGTCAAATGATTCTCGGCCAAGGAAAAAGCAAAGCAAGTGATTCATCATTGCAATGCGTATAATAATTAAATAAAAGGCCAGTCAATTTCATTCTTAAGATTCTTTTAATTTTATTCTATAATTTTATATAAATTAAATTTTAAAATTATCAAATTGTTGTACCTTAATTATTTTGTTAAGTCTTAACAATATGAAATGCATATATTCAAAAAAATTGAAATTAAAATTAAGTGAATTTATACATTTTAAAACTAAATTGTTAGTTTATTTATTTTATTTTTGAGTAAACTTAAAATGTAGTCTCTAAATTTATAGATTTATTTAACTTTAATCTTTGAATTCTCTTGAGTGTATAAATTAGTCTATAAAATTATCTACTTATTATAATAATTATTTTTATAATTAATCTATTTTAGAGAATAATATTTAATAAATTTTATATTTTTAAGAAAAAATATTTTTATTTTTTATAAATTAACTTGTATATTTAAAAAAATTTAAAAAATTAAAATTAAATAAATAATAAAAATTCAATTTACTCTTTTATTATTTATTTTATTAAAATCGAAACAGAAAATATAACTTTATGTTTGAAAGGCTAGTCAAATGATTCTTGGCCAAGGCAAAAGCAAAGCAAGTGATTCATCACTGCAATGCCTATAATAATTAAATAAAAGGCTAGGCCCTATAGAATTTGAGTGGTTCTTAGCAATGGAAAGGTAGACATATAGGACTGGAAGGAGCTAAACTTTTCCTGTTTTTCATAATCATCCTTCAATCTATTGTCAGATTCCATCCTTTTCTATTCTGATCAGCAACCAAGTTTTTATCCTTTGTGGTAAGATTCAGATCAATACAGCTAGAGAAGAAACTCACCTACATCAACTTCAAAGCAAGACTGCGTATTTGTTTTGTGTTCTTTAAACCTTAATCTTTCCAACATTTAGATGTTTTAAGTCTTCCATTAATAAAAATACCCACCGCTCAAAACTACAAAGAAACAACGCTTTCTAGGTCTAACTTTCTAAACGACTAGAAAGTCAAGACTCTGGAGGAATCATTCCCAGAACTTCTGAAAATATATTTGCTATCCAGAGATACTATCGGAAAGAATCGAAGTAAATATAACTTTCTGCATATTGGATTGGTAACAGTTTCATTTACACCATTAACACTAACGGAACATAGCAATGCCACAGTTTCGATATGTCTGAAAAATACAAAATATCCAAACTTAATTTGAAGACTCCATCGTATTTGAGTCTAGTGTTTACCATGGTCATGATAAGGGCATAAGGTTTAACTAGCTGCTAAACTTTTCTTCCCCTGTATCTGATCTAGCAAATTTTAATGGTTTAGGGATAACTATTGAGCCACATGGTCATGATTTGGCCAAAGGATTTGAAGATTCTCATGCCTTGGCAATCACATACAGAATGTGTTACAAGTTGATGAAGAATTCCCTTCAGCCCAAATCGCTTTATAAAAGTCCAATGTTAAATTAAACTATGAAAAAACACGTTATTGTGCCTAAATCCACTTCCTGGTGTGCTAGCTAAAGTGAGTTGTGTCCATTTCTGAGAGAACATGAAGTCAACGATAGTTTCTGTAAGCTTCAAGTTCTGAAGAATGCATGGTGATCTCTTCAAAATAAGAGATAGCTAATAAGCCTGAAGTGTTGAAGCCTCAAGCAAAATTCTGAGATTCTTAATTGGGATATGCAAAGGTTTCCTTCTATTTTCATCTTAATTAATCCATTCACTTCAGTTTTTTTATGATTGGTTTCTGTGATATTTGTATAAATGGATTGTAAATCTAATTTTTGTTTTTTTGGTTTTTTTCAAGCATGGTAGCTCAATTAGATCATGAATAAAGTGTTTCTAAACTATGGAGGAAATCTATAAAGAAGAGTGCCCGTCATGATGAAAGGGTGAAAATTTAAAAAAGGAAAAAAAGAAGGAAAGAAGTCCTGATCCATTATCACATGCCTTTATCTTTGCACCTCATCTTTGAAAGATGCCAGGCATAGGCTAAAGATTGCACAATAGTACAATTATTGAGATGCTTGGATTAGACATGGCCCATTATAATATAGTGGTTAGGTTTAAATTTAAATTTAAATTTATCTTATTTGGCCTATGGGCGGCAAATTGACTCCCCTATATAATATAGACACTAAGTAAATAATATTTTCTCACCCTATTTGATTTGTATAATAAGTTTCACTATTTTTTCAAGTTTTCTTGCAATTTAAAATAAAAATAAAAAAGGATTTAGAGGTTTATAATTTTTAATTTTAAAATTTAAAGTTTTAGAAGTTAGGATTTAGATTATTAAAGTTTTAAGATTACTTGGATGATTGAACTAATACGTTTTTTTATAAGGGTATTGCATGATCTGATGATGTGACCAAATTTAATTGAAAAAATTAATTTGGACATATAAGATTAGGTTGATTGAGTTTATATAAATGAATGTTTTTTTTAAAAAAATTAGATTTAAATAGGTGAGTAGGGTGGGTGTATTTTTTTGCAAATTTCTTGAAATGGACCTAATCAAATTCGATCAACCCGACCTCAATATAACTTGAATATTTTAAATAATTCAAAATTTTGATAAAATTTAGGTGTTAATTTTTTAACTCAAATTTTATCGTGTTGATCGATTACTCACCCTTATATTTTGATATATAAGAGTCTCTAATGAGACAAGTATAAATATACTCATATTTTAATCTTAGTCATGGATATTAAGTAAATGCTATGAAACTTTGGTTTTCAGGCGATGAAAGAGCTTAGAAAGAAGATATAAAATGCAAGGAGCATTTGAGAGTATTGTATTTTTAATTTTTTTTTTGGTATAGTTGTATAATTCTTGTTGCTAATTTTTCGAAGTAAACATATGTATTACTCCCCATACTGAAGTATCTAATAGTCAAGAAATATAATGTATTTATACGTTTTATGAATTGTGTAAATTCAAAATTTTCAAAATACATCTTAAGTAAATTATGTATTTTATGAAAATTAAAATTTTAAATAATTACTAAAAAATTCTTAGACTGATTATATGTAAATCACATTTATATGAGGAAATTTTTTTTATATTTATTTTTTCTTTATACGAAATAAGTGTCTCTACGAAACTTTTCTATATTTATTATGTCCTTATACGAAATAAGTGTCTCCCTACTTTATCTTGTCATTTTGGTTTTACCTTTTCTTTTTAATTAAAATTAAAGAGAAAATATAATTTTTGTTTGAAAGTAAAATAAAATGATTCTCGGCCATGGCAAAGGCAAAGCAAGTGATTCATCATTGCAGTACTTATAATAATTTTAAAAAAGGCAAGGCCCCTAAACAAGTGCAGAGGTTCTTCACAATTGAAAGGTAGATACATAGAACTAGAAGGAGCTAAAGCTTTCTTGTTTTTTATAATCTTCCTTCAAACTATTGTCAGATTCCATCCTTCTCTATTCAGATCGACAACTAAGTTTTCCTTCTTTGTGCTAAGATACAGATTGATACAGCTAGAGAAGAAACTCACCTACATCAATTTCAAGGTAAGAATGCTTATTTGTTTTATGTTCCTTAAACCTTGATCTTTCCAAAATTTAGATGTATTAAGTCTTCCATACACACACACACACACACACACACACAAGGAAGAAGAACACTATATCTGTTTTTGTTAATTTATATAGGTTCAGTTCTGCTGATGGCCGCAGCATCAGGCTTCAAAACTCTGAGGTCCGTTTTGAATGAGTTCACAAGTGATGCAGGCAAAGAAGAATATAGCATAACTCACTTAGAAGATGCTTCCAGGATCTTCGATATAACAAAAATATCCACTGATCAAATCTATAAAGAGACCATCCTTTCTAGGTTTAACATTATAAGTGACTACAAAGTTAAGACTCTGGAAGATTCATTCCCACTAGGTACCAAACAGAAGGATATATATTTGCTACCCAGAGATGCTATCAGAAAGCATAGAAGCAAATATAAGTTTCTGCATATTGGATTGGTACAAGTTTACTTTGTACCATTAGGACTAACAGGACATAGCAATGCCACCGTTTTGGTGTGTTTGAGAAATACAAAATATCCAAACTTTAAAGACTCCATCTTGGCAGCATTTGAGTCTAGTGTTGGTGTTCATGATGATGGCATAAGGTTTAACTGGTTCCCAAACTTTTCATCCCCTTTATCTGATCTAGTAAATTTCAATGGATTGGTGATAACTGTTGAGCCTCAGGGTTATGAATTCGCTAAAGGATATGAAAATTCTAGTGCCTTAGCAATTACATACAGAATGTGTTACAAGTTAATGAAGAATTCGCTTGAGCCCAAATCCCTTTATGAAAGTCCAATGTTAGAGGTAAACTCTGAAAGGACAAACGTTATTGTGCCTAAATCCATTAACTGAATTTGATGTAATACAACCCTGAAAAAGAACTTCTTGGCATGCTAGCTAGGTAAAGTAAGTTGTGTCATTTTCTGAGAAAATACATGAAATCAATGATAGTTTCTGTAAGCTTCAAGTTCTGAAGACTGCATGGTGATATCCTCAAAATAAAGTGAAGATAGCTATTGAGCCCGAATGTTGAAGCCTCGAGCCAAATTCAGAGATTCTTAGTATATTGCGTTAGTGTGCAAAGGTTTCCTTCTGTTTTCATCTTAACTAATCCATTCACTTCAGCTGTTTTATGATTAGTTTCTGTAATTTTTGTACATATGGATTGTAAATCTTAAGTTTGTAGAAGATGGATTTGAACATCAATTTAGATTTTACTTTTAGTATTATTTGCATATTAGGGAAAGATCTTTTTTTTCAAGCGCAGCAGCTCATTTAGATAATGAATAAAGCGTTTCTAAATTATGAAGGAACCCCATCGAGAAGAGTGACCGTCATGATCAAAGGCAAAAAAGGCTGAAAATTTAAATAAGGATTTTAAAAGAAGAAAAGAAGTTGTCATCCATTATCATATGGTTTTAGCTTTACACTGCATATCCTAAAAGATTCCAGGCAGAGGGTAAGGATGCCAGATTACAGAACAAAAAAAAAATCATTAAAATTATAAAGAATGAATTCATAATTGATAAAATGAAAATAATAGATACCTAAAACAGATTGTAAAACACTTCTTTGCAAAAAAGAATTGATAGTAGTCTTGGATACCCTATCTTTATCAAATGTCAATAATTTTTGTAATAGCCATAAATTTAACGTAAATTTTCAATTAAACAAAATTTAGAATAAAAGAGATAATTTTGAAAATGGGGATTTCAATTAAAGAAAGTTTGGAATTAAAGAGAGGATTTCAAAAATGGAATTAGAAGCCGGTGAAAATAAGTTATTATTTACATGGATTAAAGAATTATAAAAGAAATGTGAGGAATTTACGTTTCGGGGCAAAAATGAAATTTCTTAAAAGTTTCGGGGTTAAAATGTAAATAAGAAAATTTTGCAAAGATCTCGCTCAAAAAGTGAAATTTTGTAGAAAGGCCTCCCGGGATATTTTAAGGGCCTCAACCAATTCGGAAGGTGGTCATTGACAGATTTTTCCATCTCTCTTCAGAAAATTCTCCCCGAAAACCCTCTAACTTCTCTCTAAGATTTCTTCACTTCCGGACCTCGAATTTCTACACCACCACCACCAACGGACTCAGGACGAAGAGTTTTTCAAATTCATCTGATTGGTTTCTGGAGAATTGGCTGGAAATTGGCCGGAAAATGGAAGAAAAAATCGGCCAAAAAGGTAACCCCCAAAACTCCTATTTTTAGTTCTCAAACGCAAAAACTAACACTATAGATCGATCCAGAAGGCATCGAAACCCTTGGATATCAAATTTCAGACCGATCCACCACCGCACGCGCCCCCATGCGCCGCATCTCTCTCGAAGAGTGAAGCCCACGCGCAGCTCCTTGGGCGGCGCATGTAGCACGTGGCGGCCGGACCTCCTTACGTTGTCCGAGCTCCCGGAGGTCAAATTTCGCAAATCCGGAGTCGTTTTTAAGTTTTTCGGATGTTCTGGACTCGATTTTGGGGTTTATTTTGCTGAATTCGTATTAGAAACTAGGAGTTTAAGGGTGTCTAACTTTGTACTTCAAAGTGGTGAGTAGATAATTCTTCCTATAGTTTATTTTTACTCTTCTTGAACTTTTCATTGATAAATGAGTATGATTACATGTTATTTATATGTTCATATGTTTCTGAAATGGTTTGGAATATTTGAAATGATTGAGAAATGATATTTAGTTCAAGAAGAATATGATTTTTGAAAGAGATTTTTAAATGCTTTGAATATGTTATTTCTAAATGCATTTCGCATTACATGGCAAAGAAAATATGATATGCATATGACATTGATTTTACAATGTTATGTTTGCCTCGGATATGGGCATGATTATATGATTTCTCTGATTGAAAAATTTATGATAAAAGATTTTGTGCTAAGACTGAAAGCTCTGTTTTGAAAGTGATAAGTTGCTGAATATGATTATATGGCGAGTTATATGATAATTATGCATTGCATTTGATGGATATGCACAGTGATACATGTTTATATATATATGCATTGATGAGCAATGACGGGATTATATGGCTTGAGACGGTATTGTGAAGGTGGTATTAGTGGTAATGTGAGGAGGCAGTAGGGTGATGAACTCACATTCCCTAATTACCTATTGTGATGATGACAGTGGTAATGTGAGGAGGCAGAAGGGTGATGAACTCACATTCCCTGTTGATCTGTTGAAGTTGTAGTCAGTGGTAATGTGAGGAGGCAGTAGGGTGATGAACTCACATTCCCTGATGATTATGACTATGGTATTGTGAGGAGGCAGAAGGGTGATGAACTCACAATCCATGTTTATCTATTGAGTATATTGAAGTTGTGGCATACTTGAACATTATATAAAAGAATTGATTTTTTTTTGCATGTCAAATTTGATTTAAGATCAATTTGTATCATATGTGGGTATAGGATCTGAGAATATTTTGAAAATACGGGTCCCATAAGGATGTACTTCTGAACGGTAGATTTTAATATGATAAATTTTTAAAATAAGAGTACATCCTTATGTTGATCTGAGAGGTTATAGGAGGTATTAACTGCTCACTGAGTTGTAAAACTCACTACACGTGGTAGATATATTTTTCAGATAAAGACCCAGAATTTGGTCCTACGGCTACTTGATCGATTGTGTGTCATATTAAGTGGTGAGCCTAAATTGTTTCCAGGCTTTCAGAATATAAACTTGTAATATATTTGTACTCTAGAGTTGCTCTGAACGTCACGGGCAGGATCCTTGTTTTCGCTGTAAAACTGATAAGAGTAGACCTGGCATGTATAATTAGCTATACTGAATAATGTGTAAATGTATGATATTATCCTGTTATGAATTATTATGTGGTCGATTGTAATTAGTATTGCAAATTTGTAAACATATGGTAATACTCGAATATGTTATATTGTGAAACTATTTTCAAGAACATAATAGGAAAATTTATAGGATATGAGAGATTTTCGCGTCCCTAAAGTAGGGATGTGACAAGTTGGTATCAGAGCAATAGGTTTCCCTGTGACAATCAGAGTAAAAGATTCTTTAGTAGGACCTTTAGTATTGATATGAGCCGGACATATTTATATTTCAGGTGCTGCTGAGGGATTCTATAGGATATTCATTTCCTTTCTATTTCAAGTGTCCTTAAATTCCTTGAGTAAAGTTTGAATATAGTATCTTAAAGAGGTGTTTTATTCTGTATAGTTAATGATGCCGCCAAGAACTAGAGCGGTCACTAGAGAAGAAGCTGTAAATCGTGCAGCCTCTACAGAAGAGTCTGCACAATCTACAATACCAGTACAAAGAGGCCGTGGTAGAGGCCGGCCTAGAGGAAGAGGTAGAGGTAGAGGACGTGCATGGGGTCTGAGAACCCCAAGACAAGATGAACAGACTCCAGTATCTGATAGAGTTCCTGGGGAAAGAGTAGAAACCCCTCAGGAGCCACCTGATAGAACCGCTGATATGATTGCTGGTATACATAGAAGTTTAGAAACATTGGCTGGATTTGTAGTGGAACAGGGTAGAAAGGAAGGCCAGCCAGCAGAACATGCTCCTGAAGTGCAAGAACTGGGAAGAATAGCTGACCAAGAGGACAAGCTTAGAGGGATTGAGGTGTCATTACCACAATTCCTTAAGTTAAAACCTCCGACTTTTTCTGGGTCAGATGTTCAGGAATACCCACAGATATTTATTGATGCTGTGGAATGAGTTTTCAAAGCCTTGGGGTGCTCTAGTAGAAGATCTGTTGAGTTGGTCTCTTTTCAACTGTCTGATGTGGCCCAATTTTGGTTTGAGACATTTGTACAAGGACGGACAGTTGTTTTACCACCAATGGAGTGGGACGAATTTAAGGAAGCATTTATGAATCGCTTTCTACCAACAAGTGAAAGAGACAAGAGGGACAGAGAGTTTGAGGAATTGAAACAAACACCAAACATGTCAGTTTCTGAATATGACATCCGTTTTACCCGGTTGTCCAGATATGCACCATATCTGGTCCCTACTGAAAATGATAGAATTAAGAGGTTTGTTTTGGGATTGATATGCCCATTGTTTAAGTCAGTGGGTCCTTAGATGGATCATTTTTCAACTTATTCAGCAGCTGTGAATTGTGCTAGAATGAGGGAAACACAAGAGTAAGCTGACATAGAAGGTCTTAAGAGAAGGAAAAGAGATCGAGATAGTAATGCCCAGACTAGATATAATCCTACTGTCAGTGGGTCAAGATTTCAAAATCCACAGCGTTTTACTCAAATAGGAGCTGGTAGTTCTAACCAGCCATCAGTTAACATTAACAAGCAGAGAATGTTCCAAAGAGATATGAGACCCCCGAGTCAACAAGACTCAAGATCAATTCCACCATGTCCAAATTGTGGTAGGTCCCATACTGGACAATGTTGCAGAGAAACTGGTGCATGTTTTAAGTGTGGACAAATGGGTCATCTGATGAGAAATTGTCCACAACTGCGAAGTTTTAGTCAAGCATCAGTGCAACCAGCTTCACCCCCTGCATCTGTGCCAGCACGACTTAGTAGAGCAGCCTCAGTCCAAGCAAGTAGTGGTGGTACTGGTAGAGGATCAGGAAATCGAGGGCGAGAACCAGCTCGAGTTTTTGCCTTGACACGACAGGATGCTCAGGCCTCAAATACAGTTATGACAGGTACATTATCAGTATGTTCCCATAAAGCATATGTTCTGTTCGATCCTGGTTCTACTCATTCTTATATATCACCATGCTTTGCTAAGAACTTAGATAGAGATCCTGCTAGTTTGCATTGTTCTTTCATGGTTGCTACTCCAATGGGAGAATTCCTATTAGTAAATGATGTGTATAAATCATGTGAGATTTCGATAGAAGGCAAGGAGACTCTTATAGATTTGATAGTTCTAGATATGATAGACTTTGATGTGATTTTGGGAATGGATTGGTTGGCATCATGCCATGCCATTCTAGACTGTCATCATAAGGTGATTAAGTTTAATGTTCCTGGAAAATCTTCCTTTATGATACAAGGAGATTGTAGTAAGGAGTCTAGTAATTTAATTTTAGCTTTAACAGCTCATAAACTGTTACGAAGAGGATGTCAGGGATATTTAGCAGTAGTCAAGGATGTTGATATGAAGTATACAAGTTTAGAGCAGGTTCCAATAGTTAAAGAATTCCCTAATGTATTCCCTGAAGAGTTGCCAGGATTACCACAAAACCGAGAGATTGAATTCAGTATTGATCTTCTTTCCGGAACACAACCAATATCCATACCTCCTTATAGGATGGCACTCGCAGAACTTAAGGAATTGAAGGAGCAACTGCAAGATTTACTAGATAAAAGTTTTATTCGACCTAGCACATCTCCTTGAGGTGCTCTTGTCCTCTTTGTAAAGGAGAATGATGGATCCTTACGTTTATGTATTGATTATAGGCAGTTAAACAAAGTAACTGTACGAAATAAATATCCTCTACCCAGAATAGATGATTTGTTTGATCAATTACAAGGTGTTCAATGTTTTTCAAAAATTGATCTGAGATCTGGGTATTATCAATTGAAAATAAAGAAGGAAGATATTTCAAAGGCTGCTTTTAGGACTCGGTATGGGCACTACGAGTTCTTAGTAATGCTATTTGGTTTAACGAATGCCCCAGCTGCATTTATAGACTTAATGAATAGAGTATTTAAACCTTTCCTGGATCAGTCTATTATTGTATTTATCGATGATATTCTGGTGTATTCAAAGAGTTCAGAGGAGCATGAGCGACATCTAAGGATAGCTTTGTAAACCCTAAGAGAACATCAGTTGTATGCTAAGTTTTCAAAGTGTGAATTTTGGCTTAGTAGTGTTACGTTCCTAGGGCATGTGGTTACCAAAGATGGTATTCATGTTGATCCCAAAAAGATAGAAGCAGTACAACAATGGCCACGCCCTATGACAGTAACTAAAATTCATAGTTTTCTCGGGTTAGCAGGCTATTACCATAGATTTGTTAAAGATTTTTCAAAAATAGCTGCTCCTTTGACTAGATTGACTAGGAAAGGAATAAAATTTGAGTGGTCTGATGCTTGTGAAGGGAGTTTTCAGAAACTAAAGGAGTGCTTGACCACAACCCCAATCCTTACCATTCCTACGAATACAGGAGATTACGTAGTATACTGTGATGCATCTAGAGTGGGCTTAGGCTGTGTGTTAATTCAAAATGGAAGAGTAGTTGCTTATGCATCCAGACAGTTGAAGAAGCATGAATAGAATTATCCCACCCATGATTTAGAGATGACAGCTGTAGTATTTGCTCTAAAGATTTGGAGACATTACCTGTATGGGAGAACTTGTGAGATTTATACAGATTACAAGAGTCTCAAGTATATTTTTCAACATAAGGATCTTAATTTGAGGCAAAGAAGATGGATGGAGCTACTGAAAGATTATGACTGTACGATTTTGTATCATCTAAGTAAAGCAAATGTAGTAGCTGATGCTCTAAGCAGAAAGTCAATGGGAAGTTTGGCTCATATAGCAAATGTGCGATGACCATTGTTAGAAGAAATCCATAAGTTAGAAAGTAAGGGGATAAAGTTTGAAGTAAAAGAACCGGGAATATTATTGGCTCATGTGCAGCTCCAATCTTCCTTAGTGGAGCAAATCAAAGCCGATCAAGACAAGGATGCTAATTTGCTCAAGATTAAGAGTGAAATGAAGGATAGCAAAGATTCTGAATTCTTAGTGGATACTTAAGGGGTATTAAGATACGGTAGACGATTATGTGTCTCAAATGTTAATGATTTGAGGAAACAAGTTTTGGAGGAAGCACATCGATCTACATATACCATACACCCAGGAACGACAAAGATGTACCAAGACATGAAGGAATTGTATTGGTGGCATGGTATGAAGAGAGATATTGCGGAATATGTTTCCCATTGCTTGACATGCCAGTAGGTAAAAGCTGAACATCAATGACCTGCAGGGTTACATCAGCGAATAGAAATACCAGAATGGAAGTGGGAGAGAATTACTATGAATTTTATCACTTGATTACCAAGAACTCCCAAAGGAAATGATTCTATCTGTGTCATTATAGACCGCATGACAAAGTCAGCACACTTTCTGCCTGTGAAAACAACCTACAACATAACTCAGTATGCAAGGCTCTATTTAAATGAAATAGTTAGGCTACATGGAGTCCCTATATCGATTATATTTGATCGAGGGCCGCAGTTCACGATACGATTTTGGAAAGCTTTTCAAGAAGCATTAGAAACGAGATTGGATTTGAGCACAACTTTCTATCCCCAAACTGATGGTCAGTCTGAGCGTACGATTCAGATTTTAGAAGACATGGTCCGAGCCTGCATTTTTGATTTTTGTGGAAGTTGGGATATGTACTTGTCTTTGGCTAAATTTGCATATAATAATAGTTACCAGACTAGTATACAGATGGCCCCATTTGAAGCTTTGTATGGTAGACGGTGCAGATCCCCCATTGGATGATTCGAAGTGGGCGAGGCTAAACTTATAGGGCTAGATCTTGTACAAGAAGCTTTGAACAAGGTAAAGCTGATTAGAGAAAGGCTACAGGCAGCTCAGAGTAGACAAAAAGCGTATGTTGACAATAGACGAATGGAGTTAGAATTTTCAGAGGTTGAACAAGTATTCCTGAAAGTCTCACCCATGAAAGGAGTGATGAGATTTGGAAAGAAAGGGAAGTTAAGCCCTCGGTATATAGGCCCTTTTGAAATATTGGATAGAATAGGTGCAGTGGCATATCGCATAGCTCTGTCACCAGAACTGAGTGATGTTCATCCAGTATTTCATGTGTCTATGTTACGGAAATACTTACAGAATCCTACTCATGTCATTCAACCCCAAGAAATTCAATTGGATAAGAATTTAACCTATGAGGAAAAGCCGATATCTATTGCTGATCGACAAGTGAAGAAGTTGCGGTCATGAGATATTTCTATGGTCAAGGTGATATAGCAAAATCACTCATCTGAGGAAGCTACGTGGGAAAGAGAAGATGACATCCGCGCCAGATATCTGCATTTGTTTGAACAATGAGGTTAGTGTTTATCTACAACTGTGGTGATGAAATTCGGGGACCGAATTTCTTTAAGGGGGGAAGAATGTAATAGCCGTAAATTTAACGTAAATTTTTAATTAAACAAAATTTGGAATAAAAAAGATAATTTTGAAAATGGGGATTTCAATTAAAAAAAGTTTGGAATTAAAGAGAGGATTTCGAAAATGGAGTTAGAAGCCGGTGAAAATAAGTTATTATTTACATGGATTAAAGAATTATAAAAGAAATGTGAGGAATTTACATTTCAGGGCAAAAATGAAATTTCTTAAAAGTTTCGGGGTTAAAATGTAAATAAGAAAATTTTGCAAGGACCTCCCTCAAAAAGTAAAATTTTGCAGAAAGGCCCCCCGAGATATTTTAAGGGCCTCAACCAATCCGGAAGGTGGTCATTGACAGATTTTTCCATCTCTCTTCAGAAAATTCTCCTTGAAAACCCTCTAACTTCTCTCTAAGATTTCTTCGCCTCCGGACCTCGAATTTCGACACCACCACCACCAACGGACTCAAGACGAAAAGTTCTTCAAATCCATCCGATTGGTTTCTGGAGAATTGGCCGGAAATTTGAAGGGAAAATCGGCCAAAAAGGTAACCCCCGAAACTCCTATTTTTAGTTCTCAAACGTAAAAACTAACACCGTAGATCGATCCAGAAGGCACCGAAACCCTTGGATATCAAATTTTAGACCGATCCACCACCGCACGCAACCCCACGCGCCACATCTCTCTCAAACAGTGAAGCCCATGCGCAGCTCCTTGGGCGGCGCGTGTAGTGCATGGCGGCCGGACCTCCTTGAGTTGATCAAGCTCCCGGAGTCATTTTTAAGGTTTTCGGACGTTCTGAACTTGATTTTGGGGTTTATTTTGCTGAATTTGGATAAGAAACTAGGATTTTAAGGGTGTCCAACTTTGTACTTCAAAGTGGTGAGTAGATAATTCTTCCTATAGCTTGTTTTTACTCTTCTTGAACTTTTCATTGATAAATGAGTATGATTACATGTTATTTATATGTTCATATGTTTCTGAAATGGTTTGAAATATTTGAAATGATTGAGAAATGATATTTAGTTCAAGAAGAGTATGATTTTTGAAAGAGATTTTTAAATTCTTTGAATATGTTATTTATAAATGCATTTCGCATTACATGGCAAAGAAAATATGATATGCATATAACATTGATTTTACAATGTTATGTTTGCCACAGATATGGGCATGATTATATGATTTCTCTGATTGGAAAATTTATGATAAAAGATTTTGTGTTGAGACTGAAAGCTCTGTTTTGAAAGTGATAAGTTGCTGAATATGATTGTATGGCGAGTTATATGATAATTATGCATTGCATTTGATGGATATGCATAGTGATACATGTTTATATATATATATGCATTGATGAGCAATGACGGGATTATATAGCTTGAGACGGTATTGTGAAGGTGGTATTAGTGGTAATGTGAGGAGGAAGTAGGGTGATGAACTCACATTCCCTAATTACCTATTGTGATGATGACAGTGGTAATGTGAGGAGGCAGAAGGGTGATGAACTCACATTCCCTGTTGATCTGTTGAAGTTGTAGTAAGTGGTAATGTGAGGAGGCAGTAGGGTGATGAACTCACATTCCCTGATGATTGTGACTATGGTATTGTGAGGAGGCAGAAGGGTGATGAACTCACAATCCATGTTTATCTATTGAGTATATTGAAGTTGTGGCATACTCGAACATTATATAAAAGAATTGATTTTTTTTGCATGTCAAATTTGATTTAAGATCAATTTGTATCATATGTAGGTATAGGAACTGAGAATATTTTGAAAATGCGGGTCCCATAAGGATGTACTTCTGAACGGTAGATTTTAATATGATAAATTTTTAAAATAAGAGTACATCCTTATGTTGATCTGAGAGGTTATTGGAGGTATTAACTGTTCACTGAGTTGTAAAACTCACTACACGTGGTTGATATATTTTTCAGATAAAGACCCAGAATTTGGTCCTGCAGCTACTTGATCGATTGGGTGTCATATTAAGTGGTGAGCCTAAATTGTTTCCAGGCTCTCAGAATGTAAACTTGTAATATATTTGTACTCTAGAGTTGCTCTGAACGTCACGGGCAGGATCCTTGTTTCCGCTGTAAAACTGATAAGAGTAGACCTGGCATGTATAATTAGCTATACTGAATAATGTGTAAATGTATGATATTATCCTGTTGTGACTTATTATGTGGTCGATTGTAATTAGTATTGCAAATTTGTAAACATATGGTAATACTCGAATATGTTATATTGTGAAACTATTTTCAAGAGCATAATAGGAAAATTTATCGGATATGAGAGATTTTCACGTCCCTAAAGTAGGGATGTGACAATTTTAATCCTCATCTGCTTCAAACTCTAGAAATCACAACATAAATTTGTCCAAACTAGCCACAGGATTTGGTAGATACAATCCCACTTGACATAGGGATTGACTTTGAGTCTTATTAATTGTCATTGCAAAACAGACAGCCAATGAGTAGCCTTTATTGAAGCTTGAAATGTAATCTTGTGTCAGAAAGTATGATGGCCATTCTAGTGATGTCAACCTTTTGTCCAATGTTATTTCCTAAAATTACCTTTGCTATCAGTACGTGGTCTCCCATTTGAGCAATAAATAATATGATTTCATTGCATAGCCCCATAGATTTAATATATTTCTAAGCGGCATTATTATCATATTCTTTGCAATCATAGGTATACATCATCAACATTTGATGCTATTTAAGAAATCGGAAGTGTAGACATCATCATGGCTATTATTAGCATATGCTTTGCAAACACCATCACAGCTATAATAAACTTTCTCTTCTCCTAGAAGAAAAAACAACATATATTCACTGATAGCATCAACATTTTGAAGAGTAGGTGTAAGAATTGTTCTTTCCTAAAAATATTTTAGATATGTCAAATTTTCTACCAAAGAAGTGTATGTTCTATTCACAATTGCTAATACTGGATTATTAGCCTCCTCAATAAGAATGTCATATGGGATGTCAATAATTCCTTCTTTGCCATTTTTTTTTCATTAGTAACTTGTCCAATTTTCTATATCCATTTAGAAAATTCCTTCACATCTTAATTGATTGATTTGAAAGTTTCCATATGAAATCTCACATTTTTTTTAATTAAAGTAAGGACTTCGCAATACTTTCCAAGATACAAAGAATTCAATGTATAGAAAAACTATGTCCTCCCCTGTTCTTTTGGAATAACAACAATATTTGTTTGAAGTATCACCAAATGCTATGATACCTTTGCTCCAAAAGGTTCTTCGAAGCTTTTAGGATTAGAGAACCTTATAATATCCCTAAGGTTTGATCCAGTGGACCAAAATAAAGTTTTTTATTCATAGATGCTTCATCCCAAGTCATTCATTTTTTGTACAAATCAATAACTTACCTTGTTTATATTGCAACTGCCCAATCATCAGTGATTTTTAAGGGTATTCCTAATCTTGAGTGTAGAGTTCTTCCTCGTGGAAGCAACAGAGGAGCTATACCACTAGGGCGGCGTTTGATTCTTGAAATATTTTTTTCTCAAGAAAGTCTCATTTTTGAGAATTTCATTCCCAAGAATAAAATAGATGGGAAAGTTGAAAAAGTATGTTTGGTTGTCATTTCACTTTCCTAGGAATTATTTGCTGTATTTCTATCAATTTTTTATTTTCATATTTGGTTCACGTGAAATATTACTGAAAATATAATTACCTTTCTAAAAATACCTTTGAAGAGAAAAAAATTTCAAAGGGGTTTAGGGGTTAGGGTTTTAGAATTTAAGATTTAGGGGTTAGAGTTTAGAGTTTTGGGATTTAGGGATTAAGGTTTTAGGATTTAGGGTTTAGTTTAGGGATTAAGTGCAGGGTTTATGATTTAGGAATTAGAGTTTAGGGTTTAGGGGTTAGGCTGTAGGGTTTAGGGTTTAGGGTTTAGGACTTAGGGGTTAGGGTTTAAAGTTTAGAGTTTATCGTTTTGGGGTTTAGGTGTAATATCCTATAGTTTTCAAATAATAATATTTTACTATAAAAAATTATTTTTTAAAATGATTATGTATGTTTTGCTGAAAGCAAATATGTTTTTAATTAAAATAATTTTTATTTTTCTTAAAATAATTATATTTTCTTCTAATAAATTTTTGTTTTATTTTTCAAAATATTATTTCTTTTATTATGCATAAAGATATTTTATTTTGAGATTTGTTTTATTAAATTTTTTTATCAAGAAAAGTTATGATTTAAAAGTGCAACTAAAATTTTGCAATAATATAAATTTTTAGAAATTTTTGGGATGTTTTAGGATAAAAAACAATAATTATATATATATATATATATATATATATATATAAATATATAAAATTAAATAATAAATTTTAAATATTTAATTATTAAATAATATTAAGTAATAAAAAGGGGGGAGATGTAAGAAACCTGCAAAATCTCCGTAAATCGAATGAATAGTACTTTCTCTATATTTTTTTTCTCTAAATCTGGAGTAACTTCGAGCCTTTGATCACAAAACTAAGGGTATCATTGGATTCAGGACGAAGAGTACTATGATTTTGACAGAATAAATTTTCAAATCAGCCGCAGAATCGTCGTAGATTGAAAGTGGAAAATCTTAGAAAAAAGTAAGTTTTGAAACTTCTATTTAGAGACCTCAAATTGAAAATTTGATACTGTAGATGGATTCAAGAGATATATAAACATTAGAATATAAAATTTTTGGGTCATCTGACAACTTTTTGTTTATCGTGAACATTAAAACCGATCGGTATGAATAATATTTCCACAAGGTGAATAGTATTTTTCGATTGTGAATAGTACTTATAAGTTCACTAGTGTTGATAGGCTCGTAAAGGCTAAATTTTGCAATTTTAGAGTCATTTTCTAAGTTTTTGGACCTCTCGGACTCATTTTTGAGAACTATTTAGTTAGATTGGGATTGGAAAAATACATTTTAGAGCTATCCAATCTATAGCTTTACCTTGTGAGTAGATAATTTTTTCTATGACTTACCCTATACTTTTCTTGAACTTTAAATGGATAATTGATTATGATATGGTAGTTCTGGTATAGAAGGGTTTGAACTCTGATATGGTAGTTCTGATATAAGATCCTCCTAATGTTTTCATGAGAAATATTTTGATGCATAACATTATTTGAATAATGATCATATAGTATAATATATGGTTTTGGATATCTGAACGTGATTTGAATTGAGAATATTTGAAATGCGGGTCCCATATGGATGTACTTCTAAACTATAATTTTCAATATAATAAATTTTAATATATGAGTACATCTATATGTTGACCTAAGAGGTTATAGAAGGTATTATCTGCTTACTGAGTTGTCAAATTCACTAAACAATATTTTTACATTTTTCAGATAAAAGTACAGAGTTTGGTCTTTTTCGTTCGGATAAATGATCAGCTAGACAACCTATTCTTTGGTGATCCTATTTTGTTTCCAAAGCTCATAGATTTTTGATTTGTTGTATTGTACTTGTACTCTAGAGTATGCTCTGAACACCACAAGTAGAATTCTGGCTTCTGCTGTACTTTGATATTTATAGACTTGGTCTGTATATTGTGTATACATGGGAATACCTATCTGTAAAGGAGTGTAATATACATGTTATGGAAAATATATGTTTGTAAAGTATGTGTTTTACGTGCCCTAAAATTAGGAGCGTGACAAGTTGGTATTAGAGTATTAGGTTTCCCTATGGCTATCAGAGCAAAGAATTCTTTAGTAAGACCTTTAATATAGATATGAGCCAGACATATTTATACTTCAGGTGTTGCTGAAGGATTCCCTAGGATTTCAAATTCCTTTCTATTCAAATTTGCTAAATTTTTTAGTATAAGATTGATTGAATTTTGTGGCGTATTAAAAAGTATTTATGGGTCAATTTCTGCCTGAAAGTGAAAAGGATAGACGTGCCAAAAAATTTAAAGAATTGAGACATATACCAAATATGGCGGTGTCTAAATGTGATGTTCGTTTTACCCTGTTGTTTAGATATGGTAAACTTTGATGTGATATTGAGAATGATTTGGTTGGTATCATGCCATGCCATTTTTGAATGTACCTTTAAGGTGATTAAATTTAATATTCTTGAAAAATTTTCTTTCTTGATACAAGGAGACCGTAATGAGGTATCTAATAATCTAATCTCTTTTTTAACAGCCCATAAGTTATTACAAAAAGGTGCCAAAGATATTTGGCAGTGGTCAAAGATATATATATGAAATATACTAATGTAGATCAAGTTCTAGTAGTTCGAGAATTCCCTGATGTGTTACTTGAGAAATTTTCAGGATTACCTCGGAACGATAAATAAAATTTGGTATTGATTTAATTCTTGGAACCCAACCAGCGTTTATACTTGATATAGAATGGCACCCACTGAACTCAAAGAATTGAAGAATTAGTTGTAAGATTTGTTAGACAAAAGATTTATACACCCTAGGACTTCTCCTTAGGGATTTCTTGTTTTATTTGTGAAAAACAAGAAAGATGAATCGTTGTGATTATGCATAGATTATATACAATTAAATAAGGTGGAAATGCCTAATAAATACCTATTATCTCGTATAGATGGTCTATTTGATCAGCTACAGAGTGCCCAATATTTTTCAAAAATTGATTTGAGATTTGGATACTATCAATTAAGGATAATAGAAGAGGAAATTTCAAAAATTACTTTTAAGACTTGGTATGAGCACTATAAGTTCTTAGTGATGACATTTGGTTTGAAAAATGCCCCAATTGCATTCATGGACTTGATAAATAGAGTATTTAAGACATCCTTAGATCAATTTGTTATTATATTTATTGATGATATCCTAGTATATTTCAAGTTCAGAAGATCATAAACAACATTTAAAGATATTTTTACAAACTCTAAGGAAGTATGTTTGGCAAAGATGGTATCCAAATAGACCCTAAGAAAGTAAAAGAGATACAGTAATAGCTACGTTCTACTATAGTTAAAGATGAAGATCCAAGTTCAATTTGCGCTTTTTGCGGTTGTCTATTGTCCAATCTATTTGAGCTATAATTGGATCAGGTACATAAACATATGCTTGTAAAGCATCAATCAACTCCTCAGCATTTGAAGCCGCAATGAGAATTCGTTGTACTGAGTGTGAGATAAACCTTCATTCCACAGCATGATCAAGAAAAGACAACAACCCATTAAAGAAGTGATTAACATTTAACAATCCTACCGGTTTGTGATGCATATTCAGTTGTGTTCAAGAGACTATTTGGAAAATCTCCTCTAAAGTACCAAAACCACCTGGTAAGCCAATGAAGGCATTAGCACTGTTCATCATTCTAACCATGCGCTCATGCATGGAAGCTACCCTAAATTCTTCCCTAATTTTTTTCCCTATGATGTTGAATGCAGCTAGAACTGTAGGAATAATACCTAGAACTTGACATCCTCCTACATGTGCAGCTGTAGACACGCACCCCATTAACCCACGGTTACCTCCACCATAGACTAAATGAAATTTTCTCCTGACTGGCACTATACCCAGATTTTGTGATGCTTTAGCATACTCTATCTTTTTTAGAACTGGAACCACAAAAGACATAAATATTTCGAAACTGATGGAATGTGGTTCATTTCATAACTGCACTTACCCTAATTTTAAGTGTGAAGGTAAAGATACTAACGTGTGAATTTATAGAACTCAAAGAAGGGCATACTTATGATAGCTATACGAATAGACCGGGCATAATTAGAATAGTTATGTGAGTGATTGGTGGATATCAGTTAAATTGAAGGTGAAAATTTCAAAAATGATAGCACACATGCATATATATGTAGTTGTGATCATGGCTCATATTAAGCACATAAAGAGAATAAGGTTAAGATATCACTAGAAATTTGCCTTTTCCTTGTTGTCCTTAATGGCTTGATTTTTGTAGGGAGGTTGTAGGTGATAGGCGTCATTGTAAAAAAGAGAGTGAAAATGCAAATCAGTTAATTGTTGAAAATGGATAATCGAATAATTTATCTTGTTTTTCCATTGTTCTTGTTAGTCGACTATCGATATTATTAAGTTGACTAGTTATTTTAAATTTTTTTAATTTGAACTGGTTTATTTTACAATTAATTGATTACATCTATTTTGAAGCAACAAACTGCATCCTACTAGTTAACTACGTGCTCTTTGTTCTTCACAAACTTTTATAAGTTTAGAAATATTTCTTTTCTATGTGCTATTTTTCCATCGAATACCTGCAGTTTTAAAGTTGATTTTGGTACATATATTCAAAATTTGCGACCACCGACTTTTGCCGAAATAGCAATTAGGTTTTGTTTACATATTTTCAAGAATTGCGACCATTGATTTTAATTTTCTTTCAATGCTTTAACCAAAGTTCTGACTTCCTATTTTAGCATCATGCTCTATTATGCATTTCTCTTTTTCTGCTGTGTCATTCTTCATTAATGTTTAGCATTAAATGTAAGGTTCTTTTTCTTATTACAAGGAGGGTTAATTTCTTTTCTTTAAAACTCAGTTATTATGGTATTCAAGTGGTTAATAGATTAAAGTAATGAAAAGTTTGAAAGAAATAGACAGATGATGGCCTTATGGTGCTTTGACGAATGTAATCAAGAGAATTAATGGTGTTGAAGTTCTTAAGAAATAAAATATGGGAAGTAGGATTTAAATTAATCTTTGAACTCTTAATTTGAAAATATGGAGAATATTTTGAGAATCATGTCTGAAAATAATGTAAGTGATTAAGATATTTGTGTTAAGGGTTTATACCATACTAAATTGAGTCTTGTATCTAGAATATGAGTTATGTTGAGATTGAAAATTCAGGTGTACATAATTGTTAAGAAAGGAGATTTTAAAAAAGTCATAGATTTTGAATATTGATAACCCCAAGGCAATAAGGATATACTAAGATTTGAAAGAATTGTACTAGTATAATTGTAAAAAGAAGATATATGTGATATATTTTTCGTTGTTTGGTGAATCAACAAGTAGGAATTGAATATATTATTTTAGGAGAGCTATTCAGGAAACTTTAGGATCTTAATTAGATTATAGCATAGCTGATAATAAATTTAAATGATGTGTTTATGCATTGAAAGTTATGCTTTAGGTATCTTCATATAATTTTAGTGAAAGTTAGGAGAAATTATTTGTCTTTAGACGAACTTGCCTATATCAGTAGTTATCAGGCCAATATATAAATGGTACCATTTGAGGTTTTACATGAAACATCATAGGTCTCCTAATAAGTGAGTGAGTTGAATAAAGTTAAACTTTTAGAATCTAATTTGGAATAACATATAATAGATAAAATATGACTTACCTAGATTGATGATGTTAGTTTGGATAGCATACTTCAAGCACCGTGAATGTTGAGCACTAGAAATTATCAGTTGGTGACCAAATATTCTTAAATGACTTACCCATGAAAGAGGTAATGATGTGTGGAAAGAAGGAAAAAGTTAAGATTTAGTATATATGCTTTTTTGAAATTTTGAACAAAGTAGGCACAATAGTATATCACATAGCCTTGCCATAAGGATTAAGTGATATTGTACAATTTTTCTTACATCAAAGCTAAGGAAGTACTATCAGATTCTTTTCATGTCATCTAATTTCAAGAAATTTAGTTAGATAAGAATTTGACTTAATTATTAGTAGAAATCGATGTCTATTGTTGATCGACAAGTGAAAAACTTATGGTTGAAGAAAATCCCTGTGGTTAAGGTTATATAGCAAAATCACTAAAGTGAAGAGACTTCTTAAAAAGTAAAGATGATATACAAAAGAGATATCCCCAATAGCTTGAGTAGTGAAATTAATAACTTTAATTTATGCATCGATTTCATTACCTACTTGTGATAGGATAGTTTGAAATTTAGTGACTGAATTTCTTAAGGGGGGAAGAATGTAATATCCTGTAGTTTTCAAATAATAATATTTTACTATAAAAAAAGTATTTTGTTTAAATGATTATGTATGTTTTGCTGAAAGCAAATATGCTTTTAATTAAAATAATTTTTATTTGCTTAAAATAATTATATTTGCTTCTAATAAAGTTTTGTTTTATTTTTAAAAATATTTTTTCTTTTATTATGCATAAAGATATTTTATTTTGTGATTTGTTTTATTAAAATTTTTATCAAGAAAAGTCATGATTTAAGAGTGTAACTAAAGTTTTGCAATAATATAAATTTTTAGAAAATTTTGGGATGCTTTAAGATGAAAAACAATAATCATATGTATGTAATTAAAGAATAAATTTTAAATATTTAATTATTAAATAATATTAAGAAATAAAAAAGAAAGAAAGAAAGGGGGGAGATGCAAGAAATCTACGAAATCTTCGTAAATCGAATGAATATTGATGAATAATGCTTTCTTTCTTCTCATTTTTTCTCTCTAGATTTGGAGTACCTTCGAGCCTCCGATCATAAAATTTAGGGTACCATTGGATTCTGGATGAAGAGTACTACGATTTTGGGTGAAATTTTTTTCAAATCAGTCGTAAAATCATCGTAGATCAAAAGTATAAAATTGTAGAAAAAGATAAATTCTGAAACTTCTATTTAAAGATCAAATTGAAAATTTGTCACCGTAGATGGATTCAAGAGATAAATAAACCTTAGGATATAAATGTTTTTGGCCATTTGACAACTTTTTGTTTGTCGTGAAGAGTAAATTCGGACGGTATGAATAGTGATTTCGGTAGTGAATAGTATGCATCAATTGACCAAGTTCCCAAAGGTTAAATTTCGCTATTTCGGAGTCATTTTTTAGATTTTTGGATACTCCGGACTCATTTTTGAGGTCTATTTAGTCAAATTGAGTTTAGAAAAGTGTATTTTAGGGCTGTCCAACATGGAGCTTTACGTTGTGAGGAGATAATTCTTTCTATGATTTACCCTATGCTTTTCTTGAAATTTAAATGGATAATTTATTATGTTTACAAGTTATTTATACTTTTAAATGTCTCTGAAATTGATTAAATTATCTGAATTGTTACAATATGGTATATAGTTTAAGAAGAGTATGGTTTTTAAAATAGATTTTTGAACTCATTGAATATCTGATTTTAAATTGTATTTCTTATTATATGGTAAAAGAAATATATTGTGCATATGACATTGATATGTAAAGCTATAAGATTGCCTTGAAAAATGGCATGTATATGTGATTACCCTGATTGAAAATTTTTTGACAGAGGAATTGTACTAAGATTGAAAATTCTGTATTATACTAAAACCTCTATTTTGAACGATATAACATATATGCAAATATGATTTTTGTGGAGGAATTATTTTGAAAACACTGTTTGTTAACAACAAACGATGTTAGCCCTGGTGTACTTTGATATCTCAGCTAGCAGGGGTGGTGCAAGCCTCGTGTGACGGCCAACACACGGGATATGATATATGAAGGAAAGTGGGATATCTCCTATCTAGTTGAGATGCCGACTATATGATATGTGATTTGCCCCCCATGCTGTGTGTTTGGAAAATTACCCATATTAGAGTCCCTTCGTGTGTTCTCTTGAATGGTGGTAAGGCAAACCCTGAAATTTTCTGATATGACAGATGAGCTGTATTGAAATTAAGATTTCTGAATTATTCTGAAAGCTCTGTTTTGGATATTATAGAATTTGTGCATATGATAACTTTGTGGAGAAATCCTATTAAAAACACTGTCTGCTAACAACAGGTGATGTTAACCTTGGTGCACCTTGATACCTCAGCTAGCAATGCATTTTAGAAACATATAAAAGTATAAATATCTCATAAACATAATCATATACATGTTCAAAGATCAAGTAGAGTATAGGGCAAGTCACAGGAAGAATTATCTACTCACAAAATTAGGCTACCAAGTTGGACAACCCCAAAATTCACATTTCTTGTCCGAATTTAGAAAATTAAACCCCAAAATTGAGTAAGGAAGGTCCAAAAACCTTGAAAATGACTCTAGATTTACGAAATTTGGCCTCTGGGAGTTCGATCAACACAGGTCAATGCAAACATGTACTGGATCACGCACTGCACGTGCCACCAGGGGGAGCGGCGTGTGAGTGTCACTCACTAGGAGAGTTTCGGCGCGCGAGGGCGCGTTCGGTGTTGGATGATCCTAAAATTTGAGATCCTAAGATTTCGACACATTTTGGATCGATCTACGATGTTAATTTTTGCGTTTGAGAACCACAAATATGAGTTTCGAATATTACCTTTTTAGACTATTTTTTCTTCAATTTTTTCTCCAATCTCTGGTCAATTCTTCATAAACCAATCAGATAAATTTGTAGAACTCTTTGTCCTGAATTCGTTGGTGGTGGTGGTGTTGAAATCCGAGGTCCAGAAGCGGAGAAATCTTAGAGAGAAATTTGAGGGTTTTGGGAGAGAAAATTCTGAGGAGAAAGAGAAAAATATGAAAATGATCAGCTTCTTGAGTGGCTGAGTCCCTTAAAATATCCTAGGGGAGCTTTCTGCAAAAATTCAATTTTAGAGGGAGGTCCTTGCAAATTTTTCTTATTCACATGTTGACCCCGAAACTTTTAAGAAATTGCATTTTGACCATGAAATGTAAATTATCATATTTTCTTTGTAATTCTTTAACCCATGTAATAAATAAACATATTTTCAATAGTTCTTATCTCCATTTCCAAAATCCTCTATTTTATTCAAAAAAATTCTTAATTAGAATTTTTCTTAAATTTACGTTTATTACATGGGATGCTAAGTATAGGCAAATCCTACACCACCAAAGTACGGAAGGATTTGAACTCTGATATGGTGGTTCTGATATGGGATCTTATTAATATTTTTATAAGAAATATTTTGATGCATAACAATATTTGAATAATAATAATACAGTACAGTATATGGTTTTGGATAGCTAAATGTGATTTGAACTGAGAATATTTGAAATGCGGTCCCATATGGATGTACTTCTGAACTATAATTTTCAATGTAATAAATTTTAATATATGAGTATATCCATATGTTGACCTAAGAGGTTATAGGAGGTATTATCTGCTCACTGAGTTGTCAAACCCGCTACACAACATTTCTACATTTTTCAGATAAAAGTATAGAGTTTGATCTTTTTCTTTCGGATAGGTGATCAGTTAGACGACCTATTCTCTAGTGAGCCTATTTTGTTTCTAAAACTCGTAGATTTTTGATTTATTGTATTGTATTTGTACTTTAAAGTATGCTCTGAACGCCACAGGTAAAATTTCTACTTTTGCTGTACTTTGATATTGATAGACTTGGTATGTATATAGTATATACATGAAAATACCTATCTGTAAATGAGTGTACTATACATGTTATGTAAAATATATGTTCGCAAAGTATGTGTTTCACGTGCCCTAAAATTAGGGGCGTGACATTAGGGGTTAGGGTTTTAGGATTTAGAGTTTCGGGTTTATAGTTTAGGGGTTAGGTTGTAGGGTTTATGATTTAGGACTTAGGGTTTAGGGATTAAATTTTAGGGTTTATCACTTTAGAGTTTAAGATTTAAGGTTTATTGGTTATGTTTAGGGGTTAGGGGCTAGTGTTTTAGGGTTCAGGGATTAGTGTTTTAGGGTTAGGGTTTTGGTATTAGTGTTTTAGAGTTTAGGATTTAGGAGTTAGAGTTTTTAAATTTAAGGTCTAGTGGTTACTCGAAAAGAAGATGTTAGGATTAAAAGAGGAGAAGGTAGTTTTGTAATTTCAACTCTCAAACTTTCCCATTCCCATAAGAAACTTTTATTCACAAATTTTATTATTGGGAATAAAAGATTTATGGGAATGAAATTTTATATCTTATACCAAACATGAAAAGAAAAATTTCCACCTTACTTTCTCAGGAATCCTAAAATATTCCTGATACCAAACACTACCTAGATGTTACATTTAGGGGGTGTTTGGTAAGGGAAATTTTTTTGAATTCCTAAGAAACTGAATTTGGAAAAGTTAGATTCCTATATTTGATTTTTAAATTTTAAAATAGGATTTGCAAGAAATATAGAATCCTGGGAATGATTTTTAAGAAGGATTCCCACCAAAAAATGTTCATGTAGGGGGTGGGAATCCAAGTTTCCCATGGAGGTGGGAATATTGCTAAAAAATAGAAAGACAATTTTATCCTTCACTTTTACCCTTCACCTCTACTCATTTTTATACCTTCTCAACTATTTATTTTGTGTATAACTATTTTGTATAAATTATTATACTTGAAGTATTAACATCATACTATGCATATGCTATTTCTCATTTTGTAATATAGTACTATCATGTAATTATATATGTAACATTACATATTTTTTAAACTTTACACATATTTTGTCATAGAGAAAGCACCTTTGTTATTTTGAGAGGGCAACTATAGCTATCTTTTAATTTATTTTATTATTTTAATATTTTACTTTTTATTAAAAAAATAAATAGATAAGAGAATTTTTTTAAAAAAGTTAAGGGGCATTTTTGAAAAATTACTAAAGATTCACAGGAAACTTAAGTATAACCAAACAGAGAAATACAAGTTTTTCAGAAAATGTTAGTTCAAAAAACACATCAATCATAAAGTTCAACCAAACATATTTTGTATATTCTTGGAAATTACAATTCTCATCAATAATGTTTCTAAGAAAATATGATTCCCAGCAATAAAAAACTTTGTCGTATACCAAACGCTCCCTTAGAACAATTTCTCTTTTAGATTTTAGGGTAGCAAAAATTGTTCTCCATATCAATGTCTTGTCAATTCCTCCATAACCATACACAAAGAATATTCCACTTTAGTCAGAATATATACTACACTCATTATTTAGTTGTAGATAAATTTTTTTTCATTAGTAAGAGATTTAATAAGTCATGCATGATCCATTGTCAAAGTGACTTTGGCATAACTCAATTCATCCTCGATAAACTTATTATTTCCTTATGTATCAGAACATCACCTGGAAAAGGCATGCAGTTGTAATCTTTAAGACTTTTTCCATTACTAAGAAGCAATTTTTCAATCTTAATTAGACAACAATTCTTTATCTCATTTTCATTGAGCTATAATTCTACATTAATAAACAGATATTATCACTATGTGAATATGTGTGATAGTGATTGATAATTGATAGTTCTAAACTAAATCAAATTAAATTATTATAACAGGATATATGAAATTAAAAGTGTTATGCTTAAAAATAGTAAATTATTTATTCCTACAAACCTTGGTGATAGAGTAACATTCTTTGCCTATGCAATATATCATTTGATAAATACTTCCAAGTACTTTTCTACACTAAATTTGGTCTAGATAAGCACTATTGGTGAACAATAGAGAAACAAACTATAAATAAAACAAATGAAAATATAGAAAGAAGCCGATTAAAGAGCAAAAGAGACTTGATTAAAATAAAATAAAAATTATACTGCACCCATACCCAAACAACCCAAAGGGGGATCTCCTGAGTAACAGAAAAAAAATGCATGAATGTGGAGTGTTATGAAGATAGCTTGGAAGTAATATGCGTTTCCCTTGAAAATTTTGTTACTTTTTCTTATTGAATGACCATTTGTTATATATATATATATATATATATATATATATATATATATATATATATATATATATATATATATATATATATATATATATATATATCTATTCAAGCAAAAGTGCGCAGAAAAAAATGGTTCAATTTTTTTTAGCAATTGACAAATAAAAGATATATTGTCATCGTTAATCAAGATTACAAGCTTACAATGGTAGAAAAGTAAATTTATCAGATGATGCTAAAAGAGGAAATGCACATTAAGCACATGTAATTAAACACATTAAACAAAGGAATTGCTATTTTTTTTTTTGAAAGAAAGGTCAATGATAAATTTTCTTTCTAGAGAAAGGGTGCTTTAGTAGAGTGTTAAAAAGATACTAATGCATATCAATGCAAAATTTAAAGCAAGAACATAAATTCTTAAGAGGAAAATTTTCTAATTAGTAATAATATGATAGATCCAATACTTTGACTTCATCATTAAAAAAAAAGGACATCATTCCAAAAAAACACATAAAATAAGTTTATACATATATCATTATAGAAAGTATGGAAAACACATGTGACATATTAAAAAATCTCATGCAATCAACTAAAAAAGAACTCACACCCTAATAAGAAACAATTAGACACATACATGTTGTAACTTATTTGTTGTCCCATTCCTATGCAAAATACAGGAAGATTTGTGTTAACCAAATCAATCATCTTTCAAGGTAGATTGGAAGTACCCAACTTCAAGGTGGTTTTCACTCCATTTCAAAGTACATTTAAGAAAATATATTTGTGAAGCACTAAAATCGAATGTGCATAGGTATATATTTGGAAGGTTTATGATTCCCATTGAGAATTTCATTCATGTATTAGATAAAAATGTGGCCAAATATACTTTTGACCTACATCCATAATTTTACTTACAATTCTTTCCTTTGGGAAGAGTAATATAGATATAAAAAAATTCACATATTTATTGAGAAAATTATAAATGGATTAAAATAAAATATAAAGAACACAAAATAAAAAAATGAAACACCACAAGATGGAATGAAAAAAAATTCAAGTAAATGTTCTTATGCTTACCTATAAATTTTCCAGCATCTAAGCATGAGAAAAAACCATCCAATGGAAGACGGTGTATTAGCATTTGAGAAAATAGAGGGAGAAAGAGCTGGCAAGTATGGAAGGAAGAAAATAGGGAAAAGAACACAAAAACAACAAAGGATATATAACGTCAGTTTTCTCACCTAAGGCTGAGCGGTAGATCCCCTCACCCAATACCGGAACTAGCAGTAGATCCCCGCCCAACACTTTGTTGGTAAGATTCTTTATAGTTGTTATCCTCGGCCTAATTCTTTGCAAGTCCATGCCAAGAAATCAAAGGGCAATAATGAAGAAGAAAGAGATATATAAAAAGAAAGATAAAAAAAAAATACACTCCAAAAAAATAGAGAAAATGCAATATACCTTTTATTTGTATCTACAAGTGAAATGGAAAAAGAAGAAAAGGAATCAACGGAAAATTGCAGTATACCGGAAATGTTAGTGAAAAACAATGAGCAACTATGAGAAGCAAATGAGTGTCTATTATATAGTTTTCAAGGATATTATTTTTAAAATTATTTCTCGATGTTGATTGGTCAGTTGGGACAGTAATTTAAGATGTGGGAAAAATTTTCTTGCAAGTAATCATAATCTGACAGATTTAATTTTGGAAAACTTTTTGGTTGAAGTAATAGATTTTTATTGGACATTGCTAGTATGTTTTAATGCCCTCGCCTGACCCAATGTAAATGTTCAAAAAATTTTATTCAACAATTTGAAAAAAATGTTTAAAATTCATTTATCGTCTAAAACAACCATATAGTACACACATGTTTATAGATGCCACACACAGATTTTTCCATGAGAGCTTAGTTCTCCAAAACTTAAATTAGGAGTTCAGCTCAAGTACCAACAAGAAAAAGCACAATAAACCCGCAGATTGACACAATCCTATATGACTTCAAATACTTATATCTGCCAATTTCTAAGCTTTCTTCCTCGAGAATATGCTTGCCTTGTTGTATCGGTGGCAAGCATAATGTTCTAGTATGGGGTGGTTGGGTTGAACTAGAGTCGAAAAGGAAGATGAGGATAATCAAGGTGAGTCGCAGAGAATCAATGAGGTGATACGAAAAATAATACATATAATATTATAAAATCTATAAGAATATCTTTCATGCATATGTAACCCCTTCAAATCATGCCTCCGTATTCTTCATTCCAGTAAATTGCAAATTCAATATAACAAAAATGTTCATAAACATGTTCATTGTTTGGACATTTGGAAATATGCTTGTTGGGATCTATAGACATTTATAAGATGAACCTTATGCCAGTTTTCATAACAAGAGTGAGTTATTACTCCACCTAACTAAATAGGAGTTAGGGGGATTATCCACCCTAGGATTATCCACCTAACTAAATAGGAGTTTAGGGATTCACACTCGACTAATAAGCATGAACCTAGGATTTTCATTCAATACAGAGGTATATCATATTTTCACGTGTACTTTCCATTTCATGAGTTCAGTTGAAAATATTATTTTTCCAAGTATACCATTGTATTTTTTCTCATAACCATTTATGATCCCAAGAAATTTTATTCCAATAATAATTTGCACTTTGCTCTCATTGTACAAATCATATAATTTCAAAAAAAAATTCAATATTAAACTTTACATGCAATTTTTTTTTTCAAGATAACTATAACATTTTTATGACAAAGTAAATATTAAAAAAATAATTATGTTAGGAATGGTATACATACAAGAGGGGGTGAATGAGGTGTTTTCAAAAATTAAAACTTAAAGTGGAAGAAGGATATGAAACTTTGAAAACCTTTTACATAGATAAGAGGCTAAGAAAACATTTTATAGTGTTTAGAATGATGCTGCAAAGATTATAATAGAAAAATCAAAAGTCGAACTGAATGTTTTAAAAAGAGAGAGAATTCAAGAATAAAATACAATCACTTAGAAAATAAAGGGGACAGGGGAAAAAGGCACAAGCAATTTATCTTGGTTCAGCTTAGCCACCAAGTCTATATCCAGTTTTCAAGCCTCAACTTGATATTTTTCACTATATCTACAATACAAAAGAGAACTTGTGAGCCACTACAAAATCACAACTCAAAAGAGTTGGCGACAAGTTTCTCTCCCCCTTACAATGATCTCCCCAATTCTAAACTTCAATGGACATTTCTCTTGAATCAGCTCCTCACGAAATAAAGGATAAAAGTGTGCAAACTCTTTCAAAGAGTGGATGTATACAATGAAAGTACACTATCTCATAAATTCAGAAACACAACAGCTTAATTAGATAGACAAACTTCTTAAGGACAATTTATTATACTTAGATGTTCAATGGAGCTTGGTATTTATAGGGGTTTAATCAAAATAGACTTTGGAAACAACTAAGAGCTGGATTAATGAAAAACATCCACCATCTAGGCAATAGGTGATTGTTGTACGCTTCAAGGACCTGTTGTCACGTTGAACAATTTAATTTTAGGCTTGCAGAACTGAACATGCTTCTATTGTAGGCGCTTATGGATGTGTAAAATAGCTTCTTTCAATTTTTTTTTTCAGAATTGAACAAACGCCTGTTACCTCAAATAGTCACAATAATTGGAATTTGTATTTCCAAAAGCTAACGTGCATAGTTATTGTCAATAAGTGGTTGTTGATTACTAGTTTGTAAAATTGCATTTAATTCTAACAATCAGGTGCCTATTATACTCAACAGGCTTTTATTGATCTTTTAGGTTTTCATATTTAAGCAATTTTACAAACTACCAAGCAAAAATGCATTAGAAAACAATCTTCAAGTTTTTCAAAACATGTTTAAGAGCTCAAGAGTTCTCCAAATATCCTTCACACAAATTCTAAGTCAAGAATACCTATACAAAATAAACATCTTCATTTATTGAGGTTCCATGACTGGGAGTCCATGATAAGCTTGATATATTTCCTAAAAAACTTTTTTTACTAGTTTTTTATCACCAAAACCATGATAGCACATCAATGTTTTCAACAATCTCCCCCCTTTTTATGATAAAAAACAAGTAGAAAGATCGACACATAACTAAGAATTGTTTATATTAGTTGAGGAATAGCTCCCCCTCAAAATATGCATATCGTTTTGCGATAAAAATCACATAGAAGCTATATTATAGAGTTTAAAAACAATAGTTATGTACCTGCTATGATTCAGGAAATATAAAGCAATTTTAGTGCCTTAAGCGCATAACTTATATCACACCACATTGGCCACAATACACATTTTCAAAGTATTTATAATATATGGATAATTTCTACCAAGCAATATGTTGAATGCGCCCCTGAATTACGAAACTACTTATTGACCAAGTTGGAAATTGACTAAGTGTTAAAGTCACTTAAAGCATTAAACTGGCTACATCATGCATAATTGGGGTCCTATTTTGTTATTTTCGGTCCATGTATTGAGAGGAAAGGCAAAAGAGAGAGAATAAGGGGAATTATTATTGAGAGGAAAAGAGAGAGACTTATGCAAGGGGGCAATCAGTTGTAAAAGGGGGAAATAACTATAGGCAATTCTGTATGTAAGTGAAATCACCAAAAAATTTAGCCTATTTATGTAATCCAAGTCTAAAGGTATTTCTTTTTTATAAATCAATTAATATGATCTATAGATAGTGGATGTAGGCTTGTTGGATGAACCACTTTAAAGATCGGTGTTCTTGCAACTGCATTTCACTTTCTTGCAAGCATAACCAGTGTATATGTTTTAGTTAAGTTCTTTTTGCTTGTGTGTTAATTCTAGTTGGTATGTACATCCTCTTGCTTGGATCTGAGGGTGAAACAATTGGTATCAAATATATGGCCGCAATGAAGTTCAACATTGAAAAGTTCAATGGAAGAAACAACTTTGGTCTGTGGAGGGTGAAGCTGAGAGCTCTCTTGGTCCACCAAGATCTTGCTGATGCTTTAAAGGGAGAAAAGAACTTGCTGTCTTCTTTATCAAAACAAGAGAAAAATTACATCTTAGAAAGGGCTCACTGCTCCATCATTCTAAATCTTGGAGATAAAGTCTTAAGAGAGGTGGTAAGGGAGGCTTTGGCTACAGCTGAAATTTGAGAAGCTCTACATGACAAAGTCCTTAGCCAACTGGTTGTATATGAAGCAAAGGCTATACTTATTCAAGATACAAGAGGAAAGATAAATCTTGGACCAAATTGATCAATTCAAAAAAATTTAGGATGATCTGGAAAATATTAAGGTAAAATTGAAAGATAAGCATAAAGCCCTACTACTGCTCAATTCTCTACTTAAAACCTATGAGAACTTCAAGGACACATGGTATATGGTAGAGAATAGTATATTTCCCTTGAAGAAGTGTAGTATGTATTGCAGACAAAAAAGCTATAGAAGAAGAGTAAGGTAAAGAAGGAAAATTAGGATGAATGGCTGCTAATTAGAGGGAAAGCTAACAAGAAATATCACAAGAATAAAAAAGGAAAGAACAAATAGAAAGGGGGAAAGAAACCTCTAGAAAACCCACTTGAAGTGCATTCACTAGAAGGATTGCCTGGAGAGAAATAAGAAGCCATTTGACAAAAGGCCTAACCCTACAAACACAATAGTGGTAGTTGAGGATTATGGCACCTATGAAGTCCTAGCTATTAACAAAGAGGATCCCAACAACGAGTGGATCCTAAAATCTGGCTGCACATTCCATATTTGCTCAAACTATAGTTGGTTTGAGACTTTGGAGGAAGGTGATAGAGGCTTGGTGCTGTTGGGCAACAACAAGCCCTGCAAAGTGATTGGTTTTGGCTCAATTTGAATTTAGATGCATGATGGGGTGGAGAGAACCTTTAGGGGTGTGAGGTATGCTCCTAAACTCAAAAGTAATGTAATTTCTCTAGGTATGCTTGATAAAAGTGGCTACTGATTTAAGTTAAAAAATGGAAATTTAGAGGTGTCTAAAGGACATATGGTGGTAATAAAGGGTGTCATGGCTAAAGAACTATACTCTCCAATTGGTAATACTATAATTGGTAATTCTATTATTGCTATAGGGAATGATAGTGATGAAACCAAATTATGGCACATAAGGTTAAGCCATATTAGTGAGAAAGTGCTACATGATCTATTATGTGGTGATAAAATTTCCAAATTAGAACTTTGTGAATTATGTATTTGGGTGAAAGACACTAGGTTTCACTATGGCACAAGGACATAAACACTTGGGGGTAGTAGATACTTCATAACTATAATAGATGACTATTCTAAGAGGATATGGTTGTATACACTTAAATAGGGGTGAGTATAACTTGAACAAACCAATTGAACCCATTCAAACTCGACAAAAAAATTGCATTTCAAGTGGATCAAATCAGGTTAACATGTTCAAATGGCTAAAGTTTTTTCAAAATTTTAGGTTCATCGGTTTTGGTTGGGTTCAAGACATTTGAATCCAATATAACCCAACCTGATCGATGACTTAAATAAAAAAATTTTAAATTCAAACAATATGGTGGCTAAGGTTTAGCTGTGGGAATGTTTTGCTTGGCCGTGATAGCCTATGTTTGAGCAATGGCATCTTAACTTTATGGTATTTTTTGTACAAAAAAAAAACCAAAACGACATTGTTTTCCCTAGTATATATAACTTTCACTCCTAATTCTCACTCATAAACCTTAAAACCCTACCATCACCCCTCAGCCTCCAAAGTCTAGCTCCAGCCCCCGATTGTCATAGCATCCTCACAAACCCTCGCCCAAGAGAATAGTTTTAGTCCAGATTTAGAGAGCATAGATGTTGCATCCTTCGTAATGTGATCTTCCACCATGTGCCTCAACCTCCACCGCAAGTGACTCATCACAAACTATTAAACCCTCGACCTTCATCATGAAGAAGAAACCAAGGCAACAAACTTTTCCATTCGTGTCAACCTCCATTGAGAGTGAATCCTCACAAACCCTCAACCTACACCACAAAGAATAAGCTAAGACAACAAACTTCTAGATTCGGAGACTCCTCACAAACCTTTCGACCTCCACTATCATTTTTGCGGTAGTTTTTATATTAGATATGTATGTGTATCATCTGTTATATAGAAACTTTGTCTACTGGGTTTATTATGTTATATTGTGAATCAATGAGAAAATTTTCTTTTTGATTATTTTCACTACACTATCTTTCTAGGAATCATGAATGATTTTCATTTTCTGAATCCTTAAATGATTGGATACAGAGATGAACTTATTCCTTTTGCTTTGATGGACTGTTCTAGTGACCTGCCTAACCCAACCATGACATTCCTCTATTTAACCGATCTTGACTTGCTCATATCACTTGAGATCATGGTCAGGTTTAGGTGGGTATTTTGCATCTCGACTACTATTTGGTCGTTAAAATTTTAACTCAACCTGACTGAACCCAACTCGTGCCCAACCCTAAACTTAAACACAAGATTAATGCCTATACGAATTTTTGGAGTGGAATTCACTGTATAAAAATAAATTTGAGAGGAAACTCAAGTAATTGAGGACTAATAATGACCTAGAGTTCTATTTAGAGCAATTCAATAAATTTTGTAGGATCAATGGCATTACAATGCACAAGATAATCAATGGCACCTCTCGGCATAATGAGATTACAGAGAGAATGAATAGAACCATTCTAAAATGGGTGAAATGTATGCTACTAAATGTTTGACTACCTAAGACATTCTTGGGAGAAACTGCTAATACTACAACATATCTTAGAAATAGATTCCCCTCCACAACCATAAACTGCAAGACACCAATTGAAGTTTGGCATGGCAAGCCTATAGATTATAGGAACTTGAGGATTTTTTAGTGTCTAGTTTGTGCCCATGTCAGAAGGGATAAGCTAGACCCCAAGACACTAAAGTGTATTTTATAGGCAACCTTGAAGGAGTGAAAGGCTTTAAGTTGTGGTTCATAGAACTTAGGTAGCAGAAGTTCATAATTAACAAAGATGTGGTATTTGATGAGTCTAAGATGCCAAATTGACTCATCATCTTAGCAGTTCAAATAACGATCAAGTTAAGGTAGAGCTGAGAGAAAAGAGAAGAAATGAGGTGTTTTTGGATTAGTTAAGGCTTTACCAAGTTGAAAATGATGAGGAAAATCAAAATGACCTAAATTTTGTCCAAACAAAAACCACTCAACAGCTTCCTACATAATAGGTAGAGATAGATTTAGAAGGACCATTTAGTAGTTAATCAGATATAGATATATAGAGCTTTTCTCCTATACATTAACACTAGCTGAAGACATAGAATAAAAGCCTATCACTTATGCACAAGTTGTTAGTAATGAGGATAACAAGCACTAGCTGACTGTTATGGTGAAAGAATTGACCTCTTTTCAAAAGAATTACACTTGTGACTTAGTAGATAAGCACAAGAACCAGATAATGGTAGGTTGTAAGTAGATCTTTAAGAAGAATGAAAGCATACCAGGGGTTGAAAAGGCTAGATCTAAGGTAAGATTAGTTGCAAAGGGCTTCACATAGTTGAAACAAGTTGACTATAATGAACTCTTCTCCCTTATGGTAAAGCACTGCTTTATAAGGCAGATCTTGGCCCTTGTAGCAAATTCAGATGTGGAACTAGAGTAGTTAGATATAACCACTACATTTTTGCATGGTGAACTCGAAGAAACCATTTAAATGAAATAAGCAATGGGCTATATAGCATTTAGTAATAGAAACAATGTGTGTCTTTTGAAGAAATCCTTGTATAGGCTTAAGCAAAGTCCAAGACAGTGGTATAGAAGGTTTGATGAGTTTATGTGTAGAATCTAGTACACCAAATGCAACTACGATAGTTGTTTCTACATTAGGAAAGAGCAAGTTAGAGTTAAAGCTTATCTCCGACTCTATGTGGATGACATGCTAATAGCTAGGAAGAGCAAGGTTGAAATTCAAAATCTCAAGGAAATGATCAAGTTTGAATTTGAGATGAAGGAGTTAGAGCTTGCAAAAAAGATAATTGGTATGGAAATAAGAAGGAACATGAAGGATGAAATCTTGTTCCTAACAAAATATTATATTAGAATGTAGAGATTTTCCATGGATGATTCAAAATTGGTAACTACCCCCTTGTCCCATAAGTTTAAGCTATCTTCTTCATAAGCACCCAAAAGTGAAGGAGAGAAGAGACATATGGTTGAAGTTCTATATGCTAGTAGGATGAGGAGTTTAATGTATGGAATGGTATGTAGTAGACCAGACCTACTATTTATAGTAAGTATGGTGAGTAGATTTATGGCAAAACCAGGGAAGGCATATTGGGAGGCTCTAAAATGGGTCTTAAGGTACTTAAAGGGTACAGTAGAACTAGAGTTGATGTTTCAAGAAAAAAGGAGTTGAGTGACTGTATTACGAGGTATGTAGGATTATATTTTGTTGGGAGTTTAGACACAAGAAATTCCTCAACTAGTTTCATATTTACTATGTTTAGGACTATTATGAGCTGGAAATTCAACGTTCAATCAATGGTGGCATTCTCCACTACTAAAGTTGAATATATAGCTGTAACTAAGAAGGAAGCTTTATGGTTACATGGAATGATAGGAGAGTTTGGAATTTAGCAAGACAGAATTGAAGCTTTCTGTGCCAACTAGAGCACTATCCACTTGACCAAGCATCAAGTTTTCTATGAAAGGTCTAAGCACATCGATGTAAAGCTACATTTTGTGAGGAACATCATAGAGAAAGGCTTGGTATTGGTAAAGAAGATTCCCCTAAAGATAACCAAGCTAACATGCTCACAAAGCCACTGTTAGCAGTAAAGTTCAAGCATTGCATGGACCTAGTAAATTCAGTGTAGGCATAAAGCCTTTAAGGGTTGGAAAAGGTAGCTTGGAGACTTGAGAATAATTTGTGGACAAGGTGGAGAATTATTGAATGTATCCTTGAATTACACATTTACTTACAAACGAGGCTAGAAATTGACTAAGTGTCAAAGTCACTTAAAGCACTAAATCGGCTACAGTATGCATAACCGAGGTCCTATGTAGTTTTTCTCAATCCATTCTATTTGCAACTAATACTAGTCTCATGTATGTATATAAGGGTATAGGAAGGTTAGAAAAACATAATAAGAGGCATTACTATTGAGAGGAAAAAGAAAGACTTGTGCAAGGGGTAAATCGAGTGTAAAAGGAGAAATAGCTAAAGGCAATTATGTGTGTGAGAGCAAACACCAGAAAGATGAGACTGCAAGTAAAAAAGGTACATCCATGGATGGACAACAATTATTAGAACTCCATTAAAGTTCCTTTGTATCTCCACAAACTATCCCTTAATAATAGAATTTGTTGATTTTCCAAAGATACACCTTGCACCACCAATTCATCCAAGTGGGTTGTGTTAGAGTCATTACCTGTAGGAGCCACTGTATGGTCGGTGATTACCCTATTGTTAGGTATGACTGGTTCTTCATCAAGCCCAGTGGAAATGGTTCTTATAAGCTTTTCTTCTGCACCAATTACAATGTTGAAGTTTGAGGAGACATTGGGTTAAGCCTTGACAGTGAAAAAATTGGCATTTGGTTCTCATAGACCAAGACTCATTGGAATTCAAGTTTACGAAGGTTGAAGAAAGCTTTGCCTATGATATATCAATGGTGGTGTGAACCTAGAAATTAATGACTAAACCTAATAGCATGTTCAATGTTTAATTTGCTTTCACAAGGTAGTGTGTGATTATGTGAGAATAAAAATGTGTGACTATGACTGTCATCTTTGTAAAGCACTTCTAAATGTAGAAGTTGCCTATCAAAACTCACAATTCACATTCCTATAATAAAATTAGTGTACAAAATTGTCTCATTTCCTTGGTTTCTCAGCTAAAGTTTCAAATATGATTAGAAAATCAATCCCGAAAAAGAAATATGGTTAGGAAATTAACTTTATCAATTATATATTTTTAAAAAAATTATGCACATGATTGCCTAAATAATTTTGTTTGTTTTAGGAAGCTAAATTATATAGTTAAAATTCCCTATTTCAGGAACAAGTCAGTAGGCTTTGTGATCGTCACTAAGCTACCATTAGCTTAAGCGTAGCAAATGTTCCACATTAAAAAAGAAGTGTATCTATGAATTTAGTCTCAATAGGCTTTTGCCATAATTAATAACTTCATAAGCTTCACCTATCAAAATGGGTAAAATCAAATTTAAAAAGAGATTGATAATTGAATAAGGGATCTCTATGAAGAAAGAAAAATTGTGAGTTTGTTTGATTCTATTTTTATTTTTAAAAATTATTTTTGAAAACTATGTTTAAAAATTATTCTAAAGAACAAAAAAAAATTGTTTGATAAACTATTTTAAAAATATGTTATTTTTTGATTTTTTGTGTCCTAGAAATAAAAATAAAAAATAAAAATAATTTTTTCTTATTTCTGTTTTTCTGTTTGTTTTAAAAACAACTTGATTTCGAAACAATAACAGAAAACAATTATTAAATAAGTTTTTTTGTATTGAAAACAACTAAAAACATAAAACTATTTTTAAAACAAGGAAACAAGCATGCCCTGTATTATTGATTTTGATGAGATTTGTATACATAATCTTGTGAAATTTTAAACTTATATGTTAATCCCAAGGTTTTAAGGCATAAATTAATTTATATTTTTGATGATAACAAAGTTATCGAATCTAAATAAGGCAGCTCTTTATCGTCATATTCTAAATTTCTAAGATTTTTTTTAATTTACATTTCAAATTAAACCTGTGAGTATAGAATTAGAATCTGATTGTAAGAGATTGAATCTTGAGTATTTAGAATTATTCTAAGTGCTTTTATGCTATTATTTACAAAAATATGCTAGATTGAAAAGGTCAACACTCTTTTGACCAATTTAGGCAACTATACTATAAGGAAGGAAATTACAAAAGATTTGTTTGGATAGTCAGAATCCTAAGGAAGAAGAAGATGAAAGGAGAAAAGTAAACTAAGATATGAGGAAAATATCAAATGAGCTTGATCAAGTATTATTGACAGGAGCAGTATTGTATATAGAGTTCGTAGTACAACTGTTTTGTTAGTACAGTTAGAAGCATTGTTCGCATAACTAATTGGTCCAGACTTGTTACATTCAATTACAATTTGCTTTTTGGTTATTGAATTGAATTCATTTGTTAAGGAATTGTTTTAATTTATTTATAAAGGAATTCTAAAATTTAATCTATACTCTCAATTGTAATATTTTTATAATTTAAAAATTATTGTAATGTCTCCCTCAATATCATAAATAGCACCCAAAATGAAAGATACCTCTCTCCATTCACAATCTTTGCACAAAACACCATCACGTGAAATCTTGTTCTATACAATGTTTCTATGCTAATAATCTTTGCACAAACACCACCACGTGAAATCTTGTTCTATCCAAAGTTTCTTTGCTGACAATCTTTGCAACTTGAGTTCTTTTATTTGAAAGGTTTCTATTGTTCCCCAATCCTTTAAATCAATCAGGATTTCGAAAGTTGTTAAATTTTTGAGTCTTCAAATTGAAATTATAAGAAGTACGTATGTAATCTTCACTTCAAATTGTTGGGTCTTCACTTTCAGGGGGAATAGTGAGTTCAATAATTAGTTTGAAGTTCGTCCCAGGTGGTCGCAATCTTCCCACTCTTTTGAAGAACTCTAATAACTTGTCCATTGTGACGTTTGCTATAACATTGTTCAGCTATATGTCCACATTATTTGTCTCAATATCTGCAACACCAGAAATTGAAAATTGGTGGAAAGATAATGAGAACTGAAGCAATTACAGATTTTGGGCAACTAAAATAAATTAGTACCTTCTTTCTTCTTGATGCCGTTCAGGATTTTCCTGATACACTCGATGCAGTGCAAACCCACTTTCACCCACAACCTAAGAGACACAAAACAAATGCGTTCAATTCAATATTGACAAAAAAAATATAAATTGAAATTATAAGAGGCATGAATGTAATTTTTAAAATTAAGAGGAATTTAAAGGAATTGGGAGACAATAAGAAATGAAAAATGCCTCAATAAAAAAGATGAAGAATATTTATGTCATTTTATGTATTATTTTTTTTTACAATAGATTCATAAATTAGAGGATTGGGAGTATGAATCAAAGTGGGTAAATACTATTTTTCTTAAATATTTTGTTTTAATTTTGGATATGTAGATGTTTAATTAGTTTATTAAACTTTCTGTAGGTTTCCATGTTTGATTTCTTGGTTTAATTCCTGTCCCTTTGTGAAGGGGTCATATCCCCCAATAATATTTTAATCTTTTACATATATTAATCATATACATAAATTAATGTGACATGTTTTTCGGATTTAGTAGAGAAAAACAGTGAATCATTTTGAGATCTGTGAAATGACAGCTTTATTTAATTTTTTATATTTTGGCACATTTTATTCTTATGTTACAAATTAATAATCATATTTTATACCTAGACCACTACTAGAAAAAACAGATTTAAAGATGGAATTTTTCCGTCTCTAAACAGAAAAAATTCCGTCTCTAACAGAGTTAGACGGAATAATTTTCGTTTCTAATTTTGCCGTCGCTAATTATTTAGAGACAAAATATTTAGATTCTGTCTCTAATAGTAGGATGCAAATGTAGAGGTCTCTTCCATTAGATAAACTTCACAAATAGAACCTTCAACTGTAGCTGTGTTCTTCACCTTGTCTTTTAATGTGCGAATAAACCTAATACACTTAATTGACACATTTAGTACTAGGAATACAATGTCATAATTTATAAGAAAACAAAAAAGATACATGACTCTTACCTTTTAAATTGATATATCCATTGATATTGCACTGGACCTTCAACCCTTGCTTCGTATGGAAAATGAATTGGAAGGTGTTCCATTGAATAAAAAAACTTGGAGGAAAAATTTGTTCTAGTTTGCAAAGAATGATTGGAATTTTTTACTTCATCACATGTAAAGTATCCTCTCGCAACAATGGTGAAGTCAATTCTCGAAAGAACTAACTGAATTCTTTGAGTGTGTTCCAAATAGGCTTTGGTAATGCTTTAAATGCAATTGGGAACAAGCGTTGCATGAAAACATGGCAATCATGACTTTTCATACCAAACAACTTTACCTCTCTCATTTCAATACACCTTGATAATGTAGAGGCATATCCGTCTGACAATTTCAATTTTTTGACCCATTCACACACAGCTAATCTTTGTTGCTTAGTTAATGTGTATTTTGCTTTTGGTTTAATTATTTTGCTATCTCTACCATCCTGCAGCTCTAATTCATTCTGTCTACAAATCTTCACCAAGTCGAGTCTTGCATTAAAATTGTCTTTTGTCTGACCTTTAGTATCCATAACTATGTATAAAATATTCAATAAGACATTTCTCTCAATATGCATAACATCTAGATTGTGTGGGAGAAGATTTGTTTTCCAATATGGTAGCTCTCAAAATATAGATTGCTTGGTCTAGTTGTGAATAACTCCATACCCTGGGATATTTTCATATGTCTCTTTAGTTATGCTAGGCATATATCTTACCCTTTACAACACTTTTTTACCTGTTAACCGAGACAGAGGTAAAGATGTTTCATTATATCTCTTTTGAAAAGCATTTTTATTCCTTTTGTAACAATGATTAAGTGGCAATAATTGTTGATGACAATCAAAGAAAGACGTCTTCCGACTATGTCGAAGGGTGAATGCCTTTGAACACTCCATACATATTGGGCAAGAAAGTTTTTTCATTGTCATTCAACATGAAAGCATCCCATATGCAGGAAAATCGTTAATGGTCCACAACAAGTAAGCTTTCATAATAAAGTTATGCTTTAGTGAAACATCATAAGTCATGACACCAATGTTCCATAAAAGTTTGAGGTCATCTTTAAGTGGTTGCAAATACACATTAATTCTATTCTTTGGATTGGAAAGACCAGGGATTATAATGGTAAAAAACAAGAACTCTCTTCTTATGCACATCAAAGGTGGAAGATTATAAGGGTTAACAATAACTGGCCAACATGAATAAATCTGACCTATTTTATCAAATGGAACAAATCCATCAGTACACAAACCTAACCTCACATTTTGAGGGTCCATTGCAAATTTATGATACTTTTTATCAAATATTTTCCAAGCCTCACCATCAGATGGATGAGACAAAGAGCCTGTCATTCTCACAGTCTCCCGATGCTATCTTATTTAACTTTCAATTTGCATTAAGGAATAAAGTCTTTGTAGCCTTGGAATAAGTGGAAAATACCACATTTTTTCACTGGAAGTTCTCTTACCTTGCCATTTCTGATGACTCTTTTGTAACGATCTTCACCATAAAATTTACGATGACGTAGCTCCTTATCAAGAGGACTATGATACATCATTTATTCGTTTCGACAACAGTGAATTTTTATACAACCTAATCTTAATTGCTCCACTGATTTCTTTGCACTGTAGAGGTTTTTAGGCATACGATTTTCATTTGGCAATACATTTTCCATAAATTGTACCCACTGATTAAAACAATTCTCAGATATATTGAAATCCGAATTGATACCTAAAACTTCTACTACAGCTAACAATTTAGAATAGTTTTTACAACCATCATACAAAGGAGCATGAGCAATTGCTAACATATTAAAAAAAATTGGCTTCTTGATTAGGATTTTCATTCCTCTGTTTGCAATGACTAAAACCTTGTTGCTCTATATAATTACCAATAAATGGTCCAGCAGCATCTATTACCATTTGTTCCCAATCATCAAAGTATGTCTGAAAAGCACTACTTCCATAATATGAGTTTCTTGAAACCATTGATGGAAAAAGAGGTATTGGTTCATAATGATTGGTCCAATAATAGTAATTACTCATAATCCCCTTCATACAAAGGTGGGTTTTCACTTCATCAATAGGAAAATACTTCTGACACTTGCATTTTCTACAAGGACACCTTAACTTTCTTGCTCTTTTAAAATGATCCTAACTACAAGCAAACTCAACAACTCTTGCTATAAATTTATCTGTAACTGTTCTCTTATCAAGACCCACCCTATTATCTATCAACTTACAATATTCAGGAACTTCCATTCTGTTTCTAAGTATACATGAAAAAAAAAACATCTCAATTCAATATGCACTAATTATTATAACATATTGAAGCAATACCAACACAGTAATTAATTTTCTTTTAAACTCTACAAACTCAACAACTACTACTTTCTCTTTTCCCACTCTTCCTCCCTAACAAGTTTAGCACAAAGAAAAACTCCTTTTACATTGCATTAAAATTAGAATTGTAACTATAGATTAGAATTAGAATTGTAACTATAGATTGATGAGGTTTTAACTATATCTACAAAAATTTAATGGATCATATTAAAATTCATATGCCAAAGTATGATAAACACACAAAAGATCTAATGCTTTTGTTTCTAACTAAAGATTGATGTGTTAGTACACTTGAAGTTAACATGAATTTCACAATTCAACTTAAATTTTGAAAGTCATTTATTAGTAAATTCATCTGCCAAATGTCAAGTTAAGAAAGATCATTAAGTATCAAGAATATTAAAAAGAATATAGTCATCTAAGTTGAACAAGCAAGCTTTTGTTTGTTTAATAAAATTAAGTTTTCCTTTTTGGTCATTGAATCCCTTATCACTAGAGTCACTCAAAAGTGATTCATTGACGACCTACTAGATGACAAGCTCACAACCCACAAAAATTGCCTATTAAGTAATGCATGCGCATGAAGAACGGCTCTGCTTCTTAATGACAGTAAACCTATGCACCCCTCCTCTAGTTAAGCAGAATAATTCAGTGCGTATACCAAACCAAATAACACATGACAAGGGAACTAATATTGCAATAAAACCACAGCAAAATATTGCAATCAACCTTATGAGTGAGTTTTATAACCATAAATTAAATACTTTCATCTTAATTGTTTGTCATATTTAAGCACTTATTTTTTGTATTTATCTCTAGTTTTATGCATCATCTACAGATGGAGAATAAAATAGAAAATTGACTCAATTAGAGAAATCAAAGTTAAATTGTAGTTCTTTAAAAATAATGTCTATAAACCAAACGGTTAGGATGAATTCATTAAGGATGACTGAGTAAGGAGCAATATCTTTTTTACTCCTGAGACGCATCCTAATGGATATGTACATCAATTCAATCTTGATTTCTGACTATATTTTCAAAAGAACTTAAATATAAAGATTCAAGAAATCTCCAATGTTGAAAATCTGTTTGCTGTTTATTTTTCTGCTCTATCTTACTCCAGTATTTTAATCATAAGTCATAAATTACATATCCAATATACATGAAATTTTGTAAGTGAATAGATAACACCATTTTCTACAACTTTTATGTTTACATGATTAGCTAATTCGGAAACTAAGAGGGCGAATATTGGGCTAGAAAAAAATATGCTTGCTAGTGCAGTCCAGCCCAACCTTGCTGTGGTATTTGGGCCGTATCTTATAAAATACACAGTCAATGTATACAAAATTGGGCAGGTAGATAGCTGACACAATTTGCTACACCTTTACGTTTCATATGGGCAGCAAATTCAGTGGCTATCAAAGAGGAATATCATGATTACTTTCAGTGGACTTAGTGCAATCCAACCTGTCAACTTTAGTGCAACTTGCTTTGTCACTTACCTTACTAGTTGTATCTATAAATAGAGGGGTCTTGTGAGCTAGAAGGAGGTCGAGTTGAAGAGAGTGTAGTTTTGAGACTATAAATTTTAGTTCTTTAGTATTGTAATGTTCTTATTTCTTTAGATAGTTTGTTAGCCCTTCATAATATCATCATGTTTGTTCATCTTCATTTTTACTTTCTTAATTTGAATATGGAGAACTAATCTCCTTATGCTAAGGTAAAGGGTGAAACTCTTGGTATGAGAATAATAATTAATCTAATTCTTAATCTTAATGTTTATCTTTGATATTGTATTTACCTTCTTATTTCTTTTCACATGTTATTTCTTAATGGCTGGTTTTATCAAACCGCCGATTTTTGGTTATTTTTATTGGCTGGTTTTACCAAATCACCTATTTCTTGTTATATTATGTTATTTTGTTTATTTTATTTCTTCTTATCTCTTGTTATCTTATTGGCTGGTTCTATCAAACCGCCTATCTCTTATTATGTTTATGGTTGGCCTCGCCACCTATCTCTTGTTATGTTTCTTTTTCGTACCTCTTTTCATTTTAATCTTGTAAGGTGTGAACCTTGATACATTGTACACAATTTTTGACACAATAAATTCTTGAATCAATCTTGATTTATTGTAGACAATATGATAATTGGCACAATGTATACTTGAATCCATTTTACAAGCATGTATTAATGGTGTAAAAGGAGGTAAATATAATTCATGTATAAACAAAAGTGAGCTCAAAGTAATACATTTTTTGATTGGAACTTTATTCATGTGAGTATTCCAATTGAGTGATAAAAGAGTTAAATTTATCATTATTCATACCAGGAGTGGATCCCCTAACCTAAGCATTCTTTTTACCTTGAATACATTTCAATTTAATTTGAGTATATCAATTCCCTGCACACTTGATTTAATATTCTCCTCACAAAACAAATATTTTGACAACTAGGTTAGAGTTATTTATTTGGATTTAAATTAGAGTTTCCTATCAATTGGCAATCCTCGTGGGATCGATTTTGCATACCATTAAATCTGTACTCCAACAGATTCATGTGCTTGCGAGTTTAATTAAAACAACAAGTTTTTGGCGCCGTTGCCGGGGATTACAATGGAAAAGCTAATTAGAGTCAGGTAAGTATAATTCTTCCACTAGTTATAATTTAGAATATTTATTTATTCTTTGTATAGGAAATTTTCTTTGTAAAAAAAAATTATGTATTATGTATTTATTTTCATTTTGTTAGGAATTATGTTGTGTGATATTAGAAACATTTGTTTATAATTTTATTTTTAGTTTATGCATGGTTGGAAACGTGATAAAGATAAGGGTTTGGTTAGGAAAAGCTTAAGGTCACCCATTGATCTCACAATTGCGACATTAGATTTCGTTGAATCGCCATTAGAAAAGGAAGAACAAGTTGTGCATATGAAAACTCTAATGGAGTACTTCTCACCTGTTGTATCTAATACTCCATCTTGCATAGTGTTACCACAAACTGCTGCAGCCCATTTTGAACTCAAACCAGCCATACTCTAACTTTTACCATTATTTTATGGTCTGAAAAGAGAAGATCCATACTTGCATGTGAAAGAATTCCTTAAAATTTGTTCAACTTTTCGATTTCAAAATTTTAATGATGAGCAGTTACGCTTAAAATGTTTCCTTTCTCATTAAAAGATAAAACTAAAACTTGGTTGAACTCCCTCCCTACAGGAACTATTACTAGTTGGAACTAATTAGTAAACAAGTTTCTGTCAAATTTTCCCATGTCTAAAACTAATGCCTTTCGAAAGGAAATTTCTGATTTTTCTCAAAAAGAGGGTGAACAATTTTTTGAATGTTGGGAAAGATTTAATTATCTTATTTTAAAATGCTCTTATCATGGTTTTGAAACTTGTAGACTGGCAAAATATTTCTATGATGATTTTTCCATCTCTAAATTTCGTTTTTATGCTTAAAAATTCACAATTCATCACTAAATTTTGAAATCCGTCTCTATTTCTGTCTCTAAATCGTCATTCTCTAGTATTGACATATGGAAAACTCTATAACTCCAAGTTATAGATTGGTTAAATTATCTGTCACAATTTATCACCTTTCTCACATGCAGCGGCAAACACAAGACTGTTTAAAATTCTAAACCTAATCATTTAACGGTAAAACCTTTAAAACGATAATAATAATAATAAAAGATTGGTACGTCACTCTTTGTTTTAATATCAACACGTGGAAAGATGAGAATACAAAAAATGAAATGTTAAATTATGAGTTAAATATATACAAAATTGATCATGGCAATGTACTTAATTATGTTTTATTTATAAAGGCTAGGAGTATATTGAGTTTGATTGGACTAACTTTTTTTTCAAACCATTTTAAAAGGACACTCTCTTGTATTAATCTAATTTAAATAATTTTTATAAATAAAAGATAATGTAACTTTTTATTAGTTAATACTATTTTTTTTAATTCTTTCTGTATAATATTGATTTTGTTCAAGTTATCAAAATTATTTTTTCTTACAATTATTATTTTTAATTCCTGACATAATAAAAGTCTATTCACTATTGAATTCAATATTGCTTAGCACTTAAAATAAGAACACGTGGATATTAAATAATACAACTTAATCATATTTAATTTGGAAAGATTATAAATGACATTTTCATTAACAGCAGTGACACGTGTTTTCAGAAAAATATTTTCATAATTTGCGGTAGGTGGTATCCTTGTCTATATCGTCATATTTTCACGTGACACAAACCTTGAAGACCGCATTACTTGCATTCTTAGAGTTGATGATCACATCACCGGAGCTCTATATATTGAAGCTCCTAATGCTCATTTACGCACACCCAAAATCAAAGCAAAGCCTTCCATAGCCATACCTATCAAAGAATGAAGACTGTGTTGCTTGCATTCTTCTTCTTCCTCCTCTTCGCCTTCACCACCATGGCTGAGTTTGTGTATGACACAGATGGTGAGCCACTGAGAAACAGTGGCAAATACTACTTCTCGCCACCGGATCCTATTGGAGGTGCTGAGGTTACATTTGCAGCTCTTGGGGGAAAATGGAGAGTGCCCAATCGCCGTCGTTCAAAAAAGTTACATCCATGGATGGCCAACGATTATTGGAACTCCATTAAAGGTCCCTTTTATCTCCACAGACTTTCCTTTAATAATAGAATTCGCTGATTTTCCAAAGATACCATCCTGCACTGCCAGTTCATCCAAGTGGGTTGTGTTGGAGTCATTACCTGTAGGAGCCACTGTGAATGTCGGCGATTACCCTGTCACTAGGCAGGGCTGGTTCTTCATCAAGCCCTACGGAATAGGTTCTTATAAGCTTGTTTTCTGTAGCAATGACGATGCCGAAGTTTGTGGAGACATTGGGGCGCGTCTTGACAGTGAAAAAAATTGGCGTTTGGTTGTCACAGATAAAGATCCACTGGAATTCAAGTTCAGGAAGACTGAAGAAAGCTTTGCCTCTGATATAGCAATGGTGGTGTGAACCTATAAATTAATGACCTAATTGCCTGTTCAATATTTAGTTTGCTTTCTCAAGGTAGTGTGTGATTCTGTGAGAATAAAAATGTGTGACTATGACTGTCATCTTTGTAAAGCATTTCTAAATGCAGAAGTTTCCTGTCAAAACTCAAATCGTGTTCCTATAATTCACTACAAGAAATAGAGATTTCAGTGGCGAATTTTTTGTGGTGATCAGCAAAGTCGCCACTGAAAATTACTTTTAGTGACGACTCATCAAAGTCATCACTGAAAAGTTAACTTTCAGTGGCGACCTCCTTGAGATCGCCATTAAAAGAGAAAAAAAAGTTTTATCAAGATTTTCTGTGGCGACCCTATCGCCACTAAAAGAGAAAAAAATTTCATCAAGACTTTCAGTGGCGACCTAGGGTCGCCACTAAAGGAAAAATAAATTTACTTTTTCTTTTTTTCCCCTCTATTTTTCATATTTTAACACATTTAAGTAAAATATGTTGATAAAAAATATGCTAATAAAATAAATTTAAAAACTTTTATAACATAAGTTAGTTTTTAATTAAATACTAAATTGATTTCGGAAATTTTTAAAAAATAAAATTAAAAATGTATATAATTTTGAAAAATCAAAAACATTATTTATTTAAAAGCATATGATAAAGGAAATTTTTTTATTGTTATTAAAATAAATTAAAGATAAATTTTTAAATATATATATAATAAAAAAGTGACTTTACAATATTTAATCAAGATTAATGAAGTTTATCAAACTCAAGAAGTACTTTAGTTGGAAAAAATAAATTATTGAAAAAATTTAGAAGTAAAATAAATAAATTATTAAGAAAATTTAAAATAAAATAAAATAATATATATATATATATATATATATATATATATATATATATATATATATATATATATATATATAAGAAGTGAAATAAATAAAAAATGTACAAAAAAAAATCAATCGGAAGAAGCACACACAGCGCTAGGCAAAACAGAGACATCTAACTACTGGAGGCGTTGTTCCTCAATCCCGCGCACAAGAATCCCCAAAATTTATTTTCCCGCAACCCCCAAAATTCCCTTCACCAGTGATGCTACTTATGTAAAATATATGACGATTTTATTATTTAAAGACTGCTAGTAAAATGAACATGCCAGACTACATCAGCAAGGACTCAAACTTGTGTTTGTAAAGTGGCTTTTGTGCATTTTGCCACTGGATCAGTAGCGCTTGTTGGGTCAGAAACTTTCAGAAATTATTTTTAACGGTTCGTTTAGGGTAGAATTACATTTTTACCAATATTTTTTTGCCACGATTTATAATTTTTTGAATTATTTTAATTTTATGTACATATATTATTATGTTATTTTATATATGCAATTTAGATTAAATACTCATATGATGCATTAATAAGTGTTATGTTTTATTTTTCATGCTATTAAGAATTAGTTTATTTTTTTTCATAATATTATGGTTTAATTATGCAATTTTATTTTATTTATGAGATGTTTATTTTTATATTCTCATAAAACTTAATTTTTTCATAAAAAATTTAATATGTCTAGTGATCCTTATAATTTTAACTAATTAGGGATTAGCCACAAAATATTTAATTAATTAAAATTATATATTAAATTTTGTTTAGGATCACATAAGAAATTAGACATAGTATTGTGATTAATTATACTTAATATAATAAATTTTATCTCACAAGAATTTTTATTATATTTATATAATTAATTATGATAAAATGTCAAATTATTTTTATAATTTACCTATAAGAGTTATGAATTGGTATATAATCTGATAGTTTTATCATAAAGCAAGATATTTGGATAGAAAATCAAATTATTTTCATAATGTATCCATAAGATATGAAATTAAGTATATAATTTGATAATTCTATTATAAGGTATAGATGGATCTATTTAAATTAAAAATTTAGTCCACATGCAATTTCTTTGTCACTAGATTTATTTATACATGTTTACATTGGTAATACATGTATTTTAGACCAATAAGCCTCAAAATTTTGACATAAGCTTTTGAATTTTATACAACTTTTTAGTTTGTTAGTTTCTCTGATATCCAATGTGATATTCCCAAACTTAGAGAAGATAACTATAACGTATGGAAAGAGAGAATTCTCTTTCATATAAACTGGATGGACATAGATTATGTTATTACGAAGGACGAACTACCTGCGATCTCTAATGAGAACCCTTTGGCTAAATTTGCACTATACGAGCAATGGGAGTTATCCAATCATCTCAGCGTGATGTTTATCAAGACAAATATCACTCGCGGTATACATGGTTCTGTCAACAAGCATAAGAAAGTTCGAGATTCACTTAAAGCCATTAACGAACAATTCGTCACTTTTGAGAAGACATTAGCAAACACCCTGATCATGAAGTTTTTTTCTCTTCGACTCACCAGTGTAAGAGGTGTATGCAATCACATAATAAAAATGTGTGACATTTTAGCTCAACTTAAGAAACTCAAAGTTGATATGTCGGAGTCCTTCTTAGTGCACTACATTCTGAACTCTCTTTTGCAAGAGTATGTGCATTTCAAGATTTCTTATAACACACATAAAGACAAATGGTCAATCAATGAATTAGTGACCATGTGTGTTCAAGAAGAAGAAAGGCTAGTGATGAAATTGGGTGAGAGTGCATTGCTGGCAATAGCTCGTGGGAAGAATGAAGTTAAAAAACCTGACAAATCTCAAGTTAATCAAAAGGAAAAAGGTAAAATATCACCTCAAACTAATATTGAGAAAGAAGCAAAGTGTTTCTTCTATAAAAAGAAGGGGTACATGAAGAAGGAATGTTCCAAATTTCAAAAATGGCTTGAGAAAAAAGGTAATTCAATCTCATTTATTTATTATGAATCTAACATGGCTAATGTTAATATTAACATTTGATGGATTGACTCTGGATCAGCAATTCATGTTGCAAACTCATTGTAGGATATGCAAAATCTAAGAAAAACAGTGGAAAGTGAGCAAACATCTTATCAGGCAACAAGATAAGCTCAAATATGGAAGCAATAGGAACTTGCATTTGAACTTTAAGTAGTGGCTTTGTTTTAAAGTTGGAAAGAACCTTTTATGTACCAAGTGTTGTTGTTTTAATTAAAAATCGCAAGTGCACGAATCTATTGGAGTATAGATTTAGTGGTATGCAAGGTCGATCCCACAGAGATTGCCAATTGAGAGAAAATTCTAATATAGATCTGAAATAAGTACTTCTAACCTAGTTTCCGATGTCTTGTTTTGTGAGAGGAATATTGAACAAAATATGCAAAGAACTAATATACTGAAATTAATGAAGATGTATTCAAGGTAAAGAAGCATGCTAAGGTTAGGGGATTCACTCTTGGTATATCGAATAAAAATAAATTTAACTCTTTTACTACTCAATTTGAATCTTTACACGAATAAAGTTCTAATCGGATGATATGTTAATTTAAGCTCAACTTTGTTTATACATGACTTATATTTACCTCCTTTCTAATAATTAAGACATTCTTGTAAAATGGATTCAAGAGTTCATTGTGCCAATCACCATATTGTCTACAATAAATCAAGAGTAATTCAAGTATTTATTGTGCCAAAAATTGTCTACAATGTATCAAGGTTTACACTTTACAAGATTAAAAATACAAAGATGCAAAAGATAACTTGTAAATGGATTCAAGCATAAATTGTGCCAATCATTATATTGTCTACAATATATCAAAATTCACATTTTACAAGATTAACGTATGCAAAAAAAATGAAAGGTAAAAAATTAATTAACATAACAAAATAAAATGAAATAGAATCGGTGGCAAAGCCATCCAATAGTAAAATAAAATAAAGTAGGTGGCAAAGCCAACCATGAAAATAATAAGAGATAGGCGGTCTAATAAAACCAGCCAATAACATAATAAGAAATCGGCGGTATGATAAAACCAGCCATTAAGAAATAATTATGAGAAAAGAAATAGGAAGGTAAATACAATATCAAAGATAAACATTAAGATTAAGAGTTAGATAAATTATTATTCTCATACCAAGAGTTTCACCCTTTCACCTTAGCATTAGGAGATTAGTTCTCCATAATCAAGGCAAGAAAGTGAAATGAAAGATGAAGAAACATGATAATATTACGAAAGAAAATGAAAAATACAAGATGTCTAAAGAGAGAATAACATTACAAGTTCGTAGAATTCCAACAAAGTTTTCCCAAGCTCTATCCAAAGCTCTCCCTAAAACTCCTCAACTCACCCCTCAAGCCCTCTATTTATAGATACAATTAAGTGTGGTTGGTGTGGTAATTGTCAAAATTGTTAGGTAGGAAGTTGTACAAAGTTGACAATTTGAATTCCATCATGTGCACCGAAATTGATCCTTGAATATCGTCTTGAAAACCGCCAAATTTTCTGACTTCATCAACACCAAAGTTGTAGACAATTTCATTAGCTTTCCGTCAAGACAAATTGTGGACAAATTGGATATGTAATGTGTGATTTATGATCAAAATACTAGAGCAAATTCGGGCTGGACTACAGCAGTAGTCAGATTCTCTTCTAGCCCACTTTTGGCCCGTTTAATGTCCGTATTTTCTGACCACTTGAACATGCAAGTTGTACCCAATTGTGTCAGCTACACACCTATCAAATTGCATACATATTGGATATGTATTTTCAGAGATATGGCCCAAGTACTACAGCAAGGTTAGGCTGGACTGCAACCAGCAAACATATTCTCAACATTGGGTGCTTTGCCTTGAATCTTTATGTTTTAGTTCTTTTGGAAATGTAATCATAAATCAAGAATAAATTTGTGCATATATCCATTAGGATGCGTCTCAAGAGACAATATGATAATACTCCTTACTCAGCCATCCTTAATGAATTTGTTTTATTTGCTTGATTTATAGACATCATTTCCAAAGAACCACAATTTAACTCTGATTCCTCCAATTAAGTCCATTTTCTACTCTTCTCTCCATCTGTAAGAAAGACATAAAACTGAAGACAAGTAAGGGAGATTTATGCTTAATTATGGCAAAAGATAAGATGAAAATATTTAATTTATGAGTATAAAATTCACTCATCAAATACCCCCAGACTTAATCTTTTGCTTGTCCTCAAGCAAAACACACAAACTTCAAAATTCAAATGATGAGTGAGTGATGAATTGTTTTTGACTTACTAAGCATTCCTCAAGGATTTAAAATGTGCAACCAAGAAAGATATCAGAATTCTAAGGTTATGTAGAACTTTTATTCAAATGCAACATATGGTTTACTCTTGAATCTCAAGTGTGTGTGTGTAGTAATCTTATGACATTGGACTTTTTGCATTCAAATAAATTTATGTAATCAAATATTTAAAACAGATCTCTAGATATATGCATTTGAGACTCCATAAGCTTATTTTTCATGTCACTCTCCACTAATGTAGACTAATCATAACATTCAAGATCATTAGGACTTTCATTAGGCTTGTAATGTATGGCACAGGTTAAAGGTGGATAAAATGATATGAATGAAAGCTCAACTCACTCTTCGACGTACATAATCATTTAAAGCCTCCCAAATACTTTTGATATTATACTGTGAATTCTATCTCCAACCTTTTCGTCATCCTTTTTTTTTTAAACTTCTACCATCCACCCTTGAATCATAACTTTTCAAATGATCATGCCTGTGAGTGAAAGGTAAGAGTTAGACATATTATTATTTAAAGGCTAGATAGAAATATAGGTGTTCAAGAAAGGATAAATATAAGCTCAAGATAGGTTGCTAGGGATATCATCATGTATAGGTTGGTTTGAAAGGCTCAAACAATTCCAAAAATGCCTAATTCATTTCTTAAATGGAGAGTAGTCTAGGATTTCGCCTCAAGTGACAATCGAATAAGTTCTAGAGTCTTATAAGATCAATTAACATATCTAAATGACATAAATCTTTTCTGAATAAACAATCAGTCAAATGTAAAAGATTAAGTGCACCAGATATTAGGATTCTCAAATAAAACATAAGTTACATTAGAGTTCAAGTTCACACATAACACCCAGAACTCATCAATTTTTCAAAGGTTACAAGCATTTTAAACCATTTTCATCATTGGTGCTAGCTTTGCCTAATCCCAAAACATCACTCAATTTTTTTTTTGAAAGATGAAGAAACACAAAATAAACAATAAAGATTAAAAGAGATATTACCTGGAAGGAGATCTAAGAAAAGATGAACCTGCAACAAACTAAATAGAAAATAAAAATTTACTTAAGCAAATAAAAGGTTTTACAAATGAAGATATAAGTCCAGTTTGCGCTTTCTGCGGTGTTCTGTTGTCCAATCTATTTGAGCTATAACTGGATCAGGTACATGAACAAATGCTTGTAACGCATCAATCAGCTCGTCAGCATTTGAGGCCGAGATGAGAATTCGACGTGCTGAGTGCGAGATAAACCTTTGCTCTACAGCATGATCAAGAAAAGACAACAAACCATCAAAGAAATGGTTAACATTCAACAAACCTATGGGTTTATGGTGCATGTTCAGTTGTGCCCAAGAGACGATTTGAAAAATTTCCTCTAGAGTACCAAAACCTCCAGGTAAGGCAATGAAGGCGTTAGCATTGCACATCATTTTAGCAATTCGTTCATGCATGGAGGATACCCTACATTCTTCCTCAATTATTTTTCCTACTATGTTTGATGCAGCTAGAGCTGTAGGAATAATACCAAGAACTTGGCATCCTCCTAGATATGCAGATCCAGACACACTCCCCATTAACCCTCGACAACCTCCACCATACACTAAATGAGTCTTTCTCTTGGCTAGTACCATACCCAAAGTTTGTGCTGTTTTACATACTCTCCTTTTTTCCAGGACTAGAACCACAAAAGACACAAATATTACGAAAGTGACGAACTACGATTCCTTCCATATCTGCACTCACCTTGACTTTGATTATGAGGATGAAGATAATGAGGTGTGCATTTATAAGACTCAAATAAGGGCATACTTATAATAGCTATGTGCATAGGCCGGGGGCATAATTTCCATAGCTATAAGAGTAGGCCGAAAAATGTCAGCTAAATTAAAGGTGAAAAATTCAAAAATGACGGCATGCATGTATATGTACAGTAGTTGTGATTGTGGCTCACATCTTCCTCTGGTTTTACGTCCAGTAACGGCTTAAACGCCCTCTATGGGTCGAGGATATGCTTCCCATTCAATTTTCTTATAAATTGGCAAACAGGGTCTTTTAACGTCAGATTCCCAAGACTGTACCGTTTATGTTCTTTTTTGAAATGGGGCCATAGACCGACAATATTGATATGCACAGATCCACTAGGATGTGTCTCAAGAGACGTTGGATGAAAGTCATCATCCAATGACTCCTTACTCAAGCCATCCTTAATGAACTTAATTTTGTCTTCCCGATTTACAGACACCCAACCCAAAGAATGTCAACGTTTGTTACAAGTTTCACGTTCACATTTGTAACAAACACCCATTCGTTTAGCTCTGCGCTTTTTAGCAAAACTACTTTATCCTAAACCAGGCATGTAAGAGATGAAATCATTTGCAGACTCACCTGATAACCGTACCTTAGCTTCAATCAGCCAACGAATATCAGCAGGTATTCCCATGATCATCATTAACCTCAATCTTTCAACCCGTGCTTTGTAAATTTTTGTCAATGCATTGGGTGGAAGAGAAGGAAAATGATTTTTCAATTGTGCGAGAACGTCCTCCATTATCGACTCAAAATTATTTTTTTGTTTTTTTTTTGTTTTTTGTGAAAGAGAGGGAAAAAAACAACAAGAGCAAGGAAACAATAGAAATTCAAAAGAAGATTATAGTGAGAAAACCAATTAATGCAAGTTAAATAAAGAAAGATCTTACCTAGATAGCGTGCACGACAACCTTTAATAACAGAGGCGAATCAATCCTGGTAGACGGGATCACGCAAATGTGTCTCCTCTATCTCTGGGTTATGTAATTCAAAAAATGCTTTCAATCTTTGACCATTTACTTTAAACACATCACCGTTCTTGGGATTTTCGATCTCTACTGCACCATGTGGGTAAACAGTATGAACAACAGATGGCAGTGGAACTGACTCAAAAGGTGAGACTTTTTCTTTTTTGGCTTTCCATTTATCAGTATCCATTAGTGGAGTTGTCTCTAACAAAGAGTCTACTTCACGAACCAGATAATCCTCATTTTTATCCTTATCGAAATGAATCAAATATTTTTCTAGATGATCATTACTAAAGGAGTCTAAAAATGAATCAGCAATGGCACTTTCAATTAGGTTAACCTCACATAAATCATCCATGTCCACAGGTTAATGAGAGACATTAAACACATTTAATTCCACAGTCATATTTCCAAAAGATAAATTCAAAATTCCATTTCGACAATTAATGATTGCATTGGATGTTGCCAGAAATGGTCTACCCAAAATGACTGAAATTTGTGTCTCTGTATTCTCGACAGGTTCAGTGTCAAGAACAATGAAATCTACTGGAAAGTAGAATTTATCAACCTTAATGAGCACATCCTCTATGACACCTCTAGGAATTTTTGTAGATCTATCAGCTAACTGAAGGGTCACTGGAGTAGGTTTCAGTTTTCCTAACCCAAGTTTCTCATACACAGAGTAAGGCAGCAGATTCACACTTGCTCCTAGATCAAGTAAGGCTCGGTTAATCACATGGTCACCTATAATACAAGAAATTGTAGGACAACCTGGATCTTTGTACTTGACAGGAGCTTTTTGCTGAATTATAGAACTTACTTGTTCAGTCAAGAATGCCTTTTTTGGAACATTAGTTTTTCTTTTCACCGTGCAAAGATCTTTCAGGAATTTTGAGTAAGCAGGTACTTGTTTGATAGCATCAAGAAAAGGGATGTTAATGCTTACTTGCTTAAACACCTCTAAAATGTCACTATATTGAGTACCTTTCTTATTTGATGCAAGTCTTTGAGGGAAAGGAGCTTTGGGGGCATAAGAAATCTGTTCACTTTTCTTTTCACTTGAGTCATTGGTTTGAGACTCATGTTGACTCTGTTCCTCATTTTCTGGCATATAAACATGATTATCAATAACCTTTCCAGATCTAAGGGTTGTAACAGATTTTACTTCTTCCTTAGGTTTTGCTGATGATCCTACTTCAAATTGACCCTTAAGATTAGGAATAGGTTGACTGGGGAATTTTCCTTTTTCTCTCTCTCCTACAGCATTGGCTAATTGACCCAATTGTGTTTCAAGCTTTAAAATAGCTTGAGTGTGAGATTGCAGGACTTGTTGGGTCGATTGCATGAATTGTTGCAAGGTATCCTCCAAAGAAGGTTTTCTTTGTTGAGATACCCCGAAAGGAGGAGCATGTTGAGAAACGTGAGGGTATGAATTGGAAGAGGAAAATTGTTGCCCATTTTGATTCATTGCAGGTTGATTTTGCCTCCATAAAAAATTTAGATGATTCCTCCAATTTGGATTATATGTGGGTGCAAATGGATTATCTGATGATTTTCCATAAGACTGAAGAGAATTAGCTTGCTCAGAAAATGCTTCTTGGTAAGCTAGTATGGATGGACAAAATTGTACAATGTGAGATGTACTAGAACATAAGGAACATGCCTCTATCCTAGTATTGGTAGAAGAGTTCAGAGTATGACTTAAAGTTAAAGCTTCTACCTTTCTAGTTAGGCTAGCTAAGGCAATTCTCACATCTGTGTCATCATTCACTTCGTAAATTCCTCCTTTTTTTGTATTTGAGACTTCTTATCCCTGAGATCTATGCAGTTCCAATGCTGAGAATTTTCAAATAAAGATCCTAAGGATTCCCAAGCTTCCCCCTCATTCAATTGTAAAAATCTCCCACCATGCATGCTTTGGATCATTTGACGGTTTGATGAAGTTAAGCCATCATAGAAATATTTCACCAATCTCCAAGTTTCAAAACCATGATGAGGACATTTCAGAAGAAGATCATTAAATCTTTCCCAACATTCAAAAAATTGTTCACCCTCTTTTTGACAAAAATAAGAAATTTCTCTCCGAAGGGCATCAGTTTTAGACATAGGGAAAAATTTTGCCAGAAACTTATTTACTAATTGGTTCCAACTAGTGATAGTTCCTGTAGGAAGGCAGTTCAACCAGGATTTAGCTTTATCTTTCAATGAAAATAGAAACATTTTGAGCCTGATTGACTCATCATTAAAATTTTGGAAGCGAAATGTCGAGCAGATTTCAAGAAACTCTTTAATGTGCATGTATGGATCTTCTCTTTCCAAACCATAAAATGATGGTAAAAGTTGGAGTATGGATGGTTTGATTTCAAAATGAGTTGCATTAGTTTGTGGCAAAACTATGCAAGATGGAGTATTGGCTAGGACAGGTGAGAAGTACTCCATAAGAGTTTTATTATGCACAACTTGCTCTTCCATTTTTAATGGTGATCCATCAGAATCTAATGTCTTTATTGTACAATCAATGGTTGACCCTAAACTTTTCCTAACCAACCGCTTATCTTTATCACGTTTCCAAGCACGCATAAACTAAAAAAATGCTTTCTAATTATGAAAAAAAAAGAATCTAACTACACAACGGCACCAAAATGCAAATACCACAAAAAAATCACAAAATTATACAAACTCTTTTTTTTTTCAAAGTGTTAGTAATAATGGGTAGTATTTAATCGGTAGACTTCCCAGGAAAATATGGAGGAATCACAATGGTTTCACTTAAAACCCATATTCCTTAGGTACTTTTAGCCTTGTTGATAGAATCCACCAATTTTATACAACCAAATTACTACACCAATTTTTAAGAAACAATTCTAAAGAATTTCTATACACAGAATAAACAAATGTTCTAACTATAACTAGTGGAAGAAAAGTACTTACCTAGATCCAAATAGCTCTTCCGTCGCAATCCCCGGCAACGGCGCCAAAAACTTGTTGTTTTAATTAAAACTCGCAAGTGCACGAATCTATTGGAGTATAGATTTAGTGGTATGCAAGGTCGATCCCACAGCGATGGCCAATTGAGAGAAAATTTTAATATAGATCCGAAATAAATACTTCTAACCTAGTTTCCGATGTCTTGTTTTGTGAGAGGAATATTGAACAAAATATGTAAAGAACTAATATACTGAAATTAATGAAGATGTATTCAAGGTAAAGAAGCATGCTAAGGTTAGGGGATTCACTTTTGGTATATCGAATAAAAATAAATTTAACTCTTTTACTACTCAATTAGAATCTTTACACGAATAAAGTTCTAATCGGATGATATGTTAATTTAAGCTCAACTTTGTTTATACATGACTTATATTTACCTCCTTTCTAATAATTAAGACATTCTTGTAAAATGGATTCAAGCGTACATTGTGCCAATCACCATATTGTCTACAATAAATCAAGAGTGATTCAAGTATTTATTGTGCCAAAAATTGTCTACAATGTATCAAGGTTCACACTTTACAAGATTAAAAATACAAAGATGCAAAAGATAACTTGTAAATGGATTCAAGCACAAATTGTGCCAATCATTATATTGTCTACAATATATCAAAATTCACATTTTACAAGATTAACGTATGCAAAAAAAATGAAAGGTAGAAAATTAATTAACATAACAAAATAAAATGAAATAGAATCGGTGGCAAAGCCATCCAATAGTAAAATAAAATAAAGTAGGTGGCAAAGCCAACCATGAAAATAATAAGAGATAGGCGGTCTAATAAAACCAGCCAATAACATAACAAGAAATCAGCGGTATGATAAAACCAGCCATTAAGAAATAATTATGAGAAAAGAAATAGGAACGTAAATACAATATCAAAGATAAACATTAAGATTAAGAGTTAGATAAATTATTATTCTCATACCAAGAGTTTCACCCTTTCACCTTAGCATTAGGAGATTAGTTCTCCATAATCAAGGCAAGAAAGTGAAATGAAAGATGAAGAAACATGATAATATTACGAAAGAAAATGAAAAATACAAGATGTCTAAAGAGAGAATAACATTACAAGTTCGTAGAATTCCAACAAAGCTTTCCCAAGCTCTATCCAAAGCTCTCCCTAAAACTCCTCAACTCACCCCTTAAGTCCTCTATTTATAGATACAATTAAGTGTGGTTGGTGTGGTAATTGTCAAAATTGTTAGGTAGGAAGTTGTACAAAGTTGACAATTTGAATTCCATCATGTGCTCTGAAATTGATCCTTGAATATCGTCTTGAAAACCGCCGAATTTTCTGACTTGATCAACACGAAAGTTGTAGGAAATTTCATTAGCTTTCCGTCAAGACAAATTGTGGACAAATTGGATACGAAATGTGTGAGTTATGGTCAAAATACTAGAGCAAAGTCGGGCTGGACTGCAGCAGTAGTCAAATTCTCTTCTAGCCCACTTTTGGCCCTTTTAATATCCGTATTTTCTGACCACTTGAACATGAAAGTTGTACCCAATTGTGTCAGCTACACACCTACCAAATTGCATACATATTGGATATGTATTTTCAGAGATATGGCCCAAGTACTACAGCAAGGTTGGGCTGGACTGCAACCAGCAAACATATTCTCAACATTGGGTGCTTTGCCTTGAATCTTTATGTTTTAGTTCTTTTGGAAATGTAATCATAAATCAAGAATAAATTTGTACATATATCCATTAGGATGCGTCTCAAGAGACAATATGATAATGCTCCTTACTCAGCCATTCTTAATGAATTTGTTTTATCTGCTTGATTTATAGACATCATTTCCAAAGAACCACAATTTAACTCTGATTCCTCCAATTAAGTCTATTTTCTACTCTTCTCTCCATCTGTAAGAAAGACACAAAACTGAAGACAAGTAAGGGAGATTTATGCTTAATTATGGCAAAAGATAAGATGAAAATATTTAATTTATGAGTATAAAACTCACTCATCACCAAGTTTCTCATGAAACTTGATTTTTGTTTTTAGACTTGTACCATTTAGATATTCCTTTAATTTTAAAGACACACCATTTAGTTTATTATATAATTTTGATTGTGTTAGGAATGATATTTTGTCTAATGGTCTTTATCGTCTTAATTTATAAAGTGATAGTACTTATTGTTCAATGCAAGTTCATGCTAGTACTAAACAGTAGAATATTAATGAGGATCCTTCTATGTTATGGCACTAGAGATTAAGACACATATCCATAGAGAGAATTAAGATGTTAGTAAAAGATGTAATACTTAATACTTTAGATTTAACAGACTTTGAGACTTGTGTAGACTACATTAAGGAAAGCAGACCAACATATCTAAAACATGTTCCAATAGGAGTTCGAACATATTTAAGATCATTTATATTGATATATGCTGTCCAGAGATGGATGCGCATGATCAGAAATATTCCATCATCTTTATAAATGATTACTCACGATATATGTATATCTATTTGCTCATAATAATAAAAAAAAGTATTGGATGACTTCAAAGTCTTTAAGGCTGAAGCTGAGAACCAATGTGAAAAGCAAATAAAGATAGTAAGATTAGATAGAGGTAGACAATATTATGGTAGATACATTAAAAATGGACAAGCATTTGATTCCTCTACTAAGTTTCTTCAAGAGCATGGGATTGGTGTTCAATATACTATCTCTGATTCTCCATATCATAATGGTGTTGTGGAAAGAAGAAACCAAACATTATTGAACATGGTACGGAGTATGCTTAGTAACTCCAATATTTATAGATTCTTGTGAACTAAAGCACTAAAAACAGCTGTATATATATATATATATATATATATATATATATTAAACTGAGTTTTGATAAAAACTATCCAAAAGACACCATTTGAATTATGAAAATGTTGAAAATCAAGTTTGCAACATATGCGCATTTGGGGATGTTCATATGAGGTGAGGATATATAACACACAAGAGAAGAAACTGAACCCGAGAACCATTAGTGGATATTTTATTGTATATACTGAAAGGTTCAAAGGTTATAGGTTTTGTTGTCTATCTCACACTACTATGATTGTGTAATCAATAAAGACTAAGTTTTTTTAGAATGACTTGATCAGTAAGAGTGACCAGTTCATGAATTTAGTTTATGCACATGATCATATATAGTCTCAACCTTTTAATTCAAGTGATAGATTGATTATTGTTCATAACACCCCTCAAGTACAAACCGGTACTAAATAACCAGTCATTGAATTTTCATAAGTTGATCAATTAGAACAAGATTTTAGGAAATTATTTGTAGTTCTTGAATTAGATGAACCACAAATTCTTCAGGGAGATGAGTTTACAACACCAAGAAGATCTACTAGAGAAAAAATATTAACTATTCATAATGATTTGATAATGTATCTATAAGAGTCTGACTATAATATATGAGCTAAAAATGATCCTGAAACTTTTTCACAAGTTATAAGTTGTAAATAGTCAAATTTGTTATATGAATCTATGAAGATGAGACGAATTCCATAAAGAGTAATGGAGTATGGGAACTTAAAGAGTTGCCTAATGGGGCAAAGGCCATTGGTTGTCAATGAGTCTTTAAGACCAAGAAGGATTTATTAGGAAATATTGAAATATACTAGGCGAGACTTGTTGTTAAAGGATTTACTAAAAAAAGAGTCGATTATATGGAGACTTTCTCTCTTGTATCTAAGAAAGATTATCCTCATATTATTTTGACATCAGTTGCTCATTTTGACATTAATTTGCAACAAATGGACGTTAAAACGCATTTTCTTAATAGTGATATAGAGGAAGAGGTTTATATGAAACAACCTGAAGGTTTCTCCTCTAGTTATAGTAAGCAGTTGGTTTACAAACTTAAGAAATCCATATATGGTTTAAAAAAAACCTTTCTTCAATGGTACTTTAAATTCCATGGGGTAATTTCTTCATTTGGATTTGTTGAAAATCTCATGGATCAATGTATATACCAAAAGGTCAGTAGGAATAAAAAATATTTTCTTGTTTTATACATGGATGATATTTTACTAGCAACCAATTATAAGGGTTTGTTGTATGAGGTGAAACAATTCCTCTCGAAAAATATTTACAAAAAAGATATGAGTGAGACATCTTATATCACCAGCATTAAGATCCATAGGGATAGACTTCGAGGTGTTTTAGTTTTGTCACAAGAAACCTATATCAATAAAGTTTTATAGAGATTTTGGATAAAAGATTGTTCACCAAGTGTTACTCCTATTGTGAAGGGTGATAAATTCAATTTGAACCAATGCACAAAGAACAACTTTGAGAGTGAATCTATGAAGAACATCACATATGCTTTTGTTGTCAGAAACTTTATATATGTTTAGATTTGCACTAGACCTGACATTGCATTTATTGTGGGAATGCTCAAATATATCAGAGTAACCCAACAATGGACCACTAGAGAGTTGTAAAGAAAGTTATGAGGTACCTACAAGGAACCAAAGACTACATGCTTATAGATAGACGTACAATTTAAATGTGATCAACTATTCAGATTCAAACTTTGCTAACTGTGTTGATTCTCACAAGTCAATATCATAATATATTTTCATGATTTTCGGTAGAGTTATTTCTTGGAGAAGTATTAAGTAGACATTGACTGATACTTCTACTATGGAAGACAATTTTGTCTCCTGTTTTGAGGTAACTTCACATGGTATATGGTTTAAGAATTTTATTTTAAGGCTTAGAGTTATGGATTCTATTTCTAGGCCATTGAGAATTTTTTGCAATGATTCAACTGCTATTTTCATGGCTAAGAATAATAAAAGTGGAAGTCAAAATAAACACATGAACATTAAGTAATTAGCCATTAGAGAACATGTAAAAGAAAATAAAGTGGTCATTGAGCACATTAGCACTGAATTGATGATCGCTAATCCTTTGACTGAAGGTATGCCACCGCTAAAATTCAAAGATCATGTAGAAAAAATGGAACTTGGTTTCACTTTATGATTGTATACATACAATTTTTTAATAAAATTCTTATATATTGTGATATTTTCTCATATTCATGTGCACCTTAATTCACTTGAGAAAAACATATTTGTTCTTGGACAAAGAATAAACATAGGGTTTATTCATTAAGTTTTTGTTACCATATTAAGTATAATACTTGAGAAACGAAAAGCATTGTAATACATGGTTGATGTTACTCGATTATAAAGAACCTATCACTATGATTTATATATTTATTGCTTGAGAAAGTTGTTTGATGATTCATTTAAGTCACTAGGTTAAACATATGGACCAAGTGAAAGAATGTAACAATGTCATATTCAAGAATATTCAAAACCCATTATTCAAGTTAATAGTCCAACGTTTTAAGATTAGATGAGTATTATTCAGGAGATTGAATGGCCATAAAAAGCCATTATTTGGTGGTAACTTCTCTATTATTGTTCTTGACGGTAGAACAACTTTATAAGAGAGTTTTGGTCCTTAAGCCTCTCTTTTTTCTGTTAACTAATTCTACACCATATTTAGTGTGGGCGATAAAGCTCAGAAGAGCCAACACTAGAGAGAAAGTCAGAAAACTTGTGAAGAAAAGTAATGACGAGATGTTGATAATTCTTTCTAATTATGCATTTGATCGTTTTAAGCACGTAATTTTGAGTTTAGAAGAATGTTTAGATCATTTTCAATATCTATCAAGCTCCACCTATCAAAGTGGGTAAAATCACTTTTGAAAAGAGATTGATAATTGAATAAGGGATCTCTATGAAGAAAGAAAAATTGTATTATTGATTTTGATGAGATTTGTATATAGAATTTTGTGAATTTCTGAACTTAACTTTAATCCCAAGGTTTTAAGGCATAACTTATTTATATTTTTTTATGATAAAAAAATGATTGAATCTAAATAAGGCAACTCTTTATCGTCATATTCTGAATTTCTAAGAGTGTTTTTTTAATTTATATTTCAAATTAAGCTTGTGCGTATAGAATTTGAATCTAATCGTAAGATATTGTTGAATCATGAATATTTAGTATTATTCTAAGTGCCTTTATGGTATTAGTTTTCAAACTATGCTAGATTGAAAAGCTCAGCCCTCTTCCAAGCAATTTAGGAAACTAATGCTATAAGAAAGGAAATTACAAAAGAATTGTCTAGATAGTCAAAATCCTAACAAGATAGACGTAGAAAATTAGACTAAGATCTGAGGAAAATATCAAACGAGCTTGATCAAGTATTATTCACAGGAGCAGTATTGTATTTAGAGTTTGTAGTACAACTGTTCTGTTAGTACAGTTAGTAGCATTGTTAGCATAACTAATTGGTCCAGACTTGTTACATTCAATTACAATTTGCTTTTTCGTTATTGAATTGAATTCATTTGTTAAGGAATTATTTTAATTTATTTATAAAAGAATTCTAAAATTTAATCTATACTTTCAATTGTAATATTTTTATAATTTAAAAATGATTGTAATGTCTCCCTCAATATCATAAATAGCACCCAAAATGAAAGAAACACCTCTCGATTCACAATCTTTGTCCAAACACCATCACGTGAAATCTTGTTCTATCCAATGTTTCTTTGCTGACAATCTTTGCAACTTGAGTTCCTTTTGTTGAAAGGTTTCTGTTGTTCCCCAATCCTTTAAATCCCTTAGGATTTCAAAAGTTGTTAAATTGTTGAGTCTTCACTTCAAATTGAAATTATAAGAAGTATGTATGTAATCTTCACTTCAAATTGTTGGGTCTTCACTTTCAGGGGAATAGTGAATTCAATAATTAGTTTGAGCTTCGTCCCAGGTGGTCGCAATCTTCTCACTCTTTTGAAGAACTCTAATAACTTGTTCCATTGTGACGTTTCCTATAACGGTAACCTTGTTCAGCTATGCCTATATGTCCACATCATTCGTCTCGATATCTGCAACACCAGAAATTGAAATTTGGTGGAAAGATAATGAGAATTGAAGCAATTATAGATTCTGGGCAACTAAAATTGATTAGTACCTTCTTTGTTCTTGATGACCTTCAGGATTTTCCTGATACACTCGATGCAATGCAAATCCACTTTCACCCACAACCTAAGAGACACAAGACATGCGTTCAATTCAATAGCAGCACAAAAAAAAATGAAGTAGGTGATTCTAACATAAATTGAAATTACAAGAAGAATGAATGTAATTTTCAAAATTAAGAGTAATTTAAAGTTACCGGGGGACAATAAGAAACGGAAATGCCTCAATAAAAATGAAGATGAGGAATATTTATGTTATTTTATGTATTTTTTACAATAGATTCATAAATTAGAGGATTGGGACTATGAATCAAAGTGGGCAAATACTATTTTTCTTAGATTTCTTTTTAAAATTTTGGGTATGTAGATGTTGAATTAGTTTATTAAACTTTCTGCAGGTTTCCATGTTTGATTTCTTGGTTTAATTCCTGTCCCTTTGTGAAGGGGTCATATTCCCCAATAATATTTTAATCTTTTACATATATTAGACATATACATAAATTAATGTGACACGTTTTTCAGATTTAGTAGAAAAAAACACTCGAACTTCAAAAAGAAAAAAAAAGTGAATCATTTTGAGATCTGTGAAACCATTAATAATTTAAAGGTAAAACCATTAAATCGATAATAATAATAATAATAATAATAATAATAATAATAATAATAATAATAATAATAATAGATTGTTACGCCACTCTTTGTTTTAATCTAACAACACGTGGAAAGATGAGAATACAAAAAATGAAATGTTAAATTATGAGTTAAATATATACAAAATTGATCATGACAATGTACTTAATTATGTTTTATTTATAAAGGTTAGGAGTATATAGATTTTGATTGGATTAAATTTTTTTCGAATGATAAATAAAAGATAATGTAACTTTTTATTAGTTAATATTATTATTTTCTTATTTTTGTGTGTATAATATTAATTTGGTTTGAGATATCAATTTTTTGTTTTACAAAGTTCAATTCCTCATATAATAAAAACCTCTTAACTATTGATTTCAATATTGTTCAGCACTTAGAATAAGAACATGTGGATATTAAATAATATAACTTAATCAGATTAAATTTGGAAACATCATAAACAACATTTTAATTAACAGCAGTGACACGTGTTTTCAGAAAAATATTTTATACATTTTCAAGTAAAAAGAAGCAAAAAAAATATTTTCATAGTTTGCGGTAGGTGGTATCCTTATCTATATCGTCATGTTTTCACGTGACACAAGCCTTGAAGACTGCATTATCTGCATTCTTAGAGTTGATGCTCACCTCATGGGGGAGCTCTATAAAATAAAGGTCCAAATGCAGATTTACACACACCCAAAATCAAAGCAAAGCATTTCATAGCCATACCTACCAAACAATGAAGACTGCATTGCTTGCATTCTTCTTCTTCTTTCTCTTAGAATCCACCACCATGGCTGAGTTTGTGCATGACACAGATATAGTTTGCGGTAGGTGGTATCCTTATCTATATCGTCATGTTTTCACGTGACACAAGCCTTGAAGACTGCATTATCTGCATTCTTAGAGTTGATGCTCACCTCATGGGGGAGCTCTATAAAATAAAGGTCCAAATGCAGATTTACACACACCCAAAATCAAAGCAAAGCATTTCATAGCCATACCTACCAAACAATGAAGACTGCATTGCTTGCATTCTTCTTCTTCTTTCTCTTAGAATCCACCACCATGGCTGAGTTTGTGCATGACACAGATATAGTTTGCGGTAGGTGGTATCCTTATCTATATCGTCATGTTTTCACGTGACACAAGCCTTGAAGACTGCATTATCTGCATTCTTAGAGTTGATGCTCACCTCATGGGGGAGCTCTATAAAATAAAGGTCCAAATGCAGATTTACACACACCCAAAATCAAAGCAAAGCATTTCATAGACATACCTACCAAACAATGAAGATTGCATTGCTTGCATTCTTCTTCTTCTTTCTCTTAGAATCCACCACCATGGCTGAGTTTGTGCATGACACAGATATAGTTTGCGGTAGGTGGTATCCTTATCTATATCGTCATATTTTCACGTGACACAAGCCTTGAAGACTGCATTATCTGCATTCTTAGAGTTGATGCTCACCTCATGGGGGAGCTCTATAAAATAAAGGTCCAAATGCAGATTTACACACACCCAAAATCAAAGCAAAGCATTTCATAGCCATACCTACCAAACAATGAAGACTGCATTGCTCGCATTCTTCTTCTTCTTTCTCTTAGAATCCACCACCATGGCTGAGTTTGTGCATGACACAGATATAGTTTGCGGTAGGTGGTATCCTTATCTATATCGTCATGTTTTCACGTGACACAAGCCTTGAAGACTGCATTATCTGCATTCTTAGAGTTGATGCTCACCTCATGGGGGAGCTCTATAAAATAAAGGTCCAAATGCAGATTTACACACACCCAAAATCAAAGCAAAGCATTTCATAGCCATACCTACCAAACAATGAAGACTGCATTGCTTGCATTCTTCTTCTTCTTTCTCTTAGAATCCACCACCATGGCTGAGTTTGTGCATGACACAGATATAGTTTGCGGTAGGTGGTATCCTTATCTATATCGTCATGTTTTCACGTGACACAAGCCTTGAAGACTGCATTATCTGCATTCTTAGAGTTGATGCTCACCTCATGGGGGAGCTCTATAAAATAAAGGTCCAAATGCAGATTTACACACACCCAAAATCAAAGCAAAGCATTTCATAGACATACCTACCAAACAATGAAGACTGCATTGCTTGCATTCTTCTTCTTCTTTCTCTTAGAATCCACCACCATGGCTGAGTTTGTGCATGACACAGATATAGTTTGCGGTAGGTGGTATCCTTATCTATATCGTCATGTTTTCACGTGACACAAGCCTTGAAGACTGCATTATCTGCATTCTTAGAGTTGATGCTCACCTCATGGGGGAGCTCTATAAAATAAAGGTCCAAATGCAGATTTACACACACCCAAAATCAAAGCAAAGCATTTCATAGCCATACCTACCAAACAATGAAGACTGCATTGCTCGCATTCTTCTTCTTCTTTCTCTTAGAATCCACCACCATGGCTGAGTTTGTGCATGACACAGATATAGTTTGCGGTAGGTGGTATCCTTATCTATATCGTCATGTTTTCACGTGACACAAGCCTTGAAGACTGCATTATCTGCATTCTTAGAGTTGATGCTCACCTCATGGGGGAGCTCTATAAAATAAAGGTCCAAATGCAGATTTACACACACCCAAAATCAAAGCAAAGCATTTCATAGCCATACCTACCAAACAATGAAGACTGCATTGCTTGCATTCTTCTTCTTCTTTCTCTTAGAATCCACCACCATGGCTGAGTTTGTGCATGACACAGATATAGTTTGCGGTAGGTGGTATCCTTATCTATATCTTCATGTTTTCACGTGACACAAGCCTTGAAGACTGCATTATCTGCATTCTTAGAGTTGATGCTCACCTCATGGGGGAGCTCTATAAAATAAAGGTCCAAATGCAGATTTACACACACCCAAAATCAAAGCAAAGCATTTCATAGCCATACCTACCAAACAATGAAGACTGCATTGCTTGCATTCTTCTTCTTCTTTCTCTTAGAATCCACCACCATGGCTGAGTTTGTGCATGACACAGATATAGTTTGCGGTAGGTGGTATCCTTATCTATATCTTCATGTTTTCACGTGACACAAGCCTTGAAGACTGCATTATCTGCATTCTTAGAGTTGATGCTCACCTCATGGGGGAGCTCTATAAAATAAAGGTCCAAATGCAGATTTACACACACCCAAAATCAAAGCAAAGCATTTCATAGCCATACCTACCAAACAATGAAGACTGCATTGCTTGCATTCTTCTTCTTCTTTCTCTTAGAATCCACCACTATGGCTGAGTTTGTGCATGACACAGATGGTGAGCCACTGAGAAAGTGGCAAATACTACTTCTCGCCACCGGATCCTATTGGAGGTGTTGAGGTTACATTTGCAGCTCTTGGGGGAAATGGAGAGTGCTCGATCGCCGTCGTTCAAAAAAGTTACATCCATGGATGGCCAACGATTATTGGAACTCCATTAAAGGTCCCTTTTATCTCCACAGACTTTCCTTTAATAATAGAATTTGCTGATTTTCCAAAGATACCATCCTGCACTACCACTTCATCCAAATGGTTTGTGTTGGAGTCATTACCGGTAGGAGCCACTGTGAATGTCGGCAATTACCCTGTCACTAGGCACGGCTGTAATGGTGATGTGGCAGCTGACTCATACTACATGTTTATCTAAGATACTAATATTCTTTCTATTGCTATTATCTTGTAAGCTGTTCTAGGTTTAAATTCAAATGTAGTTTCAGAGTTATCTTCTCATCCTTACGTATCTTCACGTATATATATATGTTGTATCGAACTGAATAATATTAAGGGTTGTTTTCTCCAAGCATTCTTTATCTCTTTATGGTATAAGAGCTACCAAGCTTTCACCAGCAAAATCGATCCATGGCTACCTCCTCTACTGCACAAACTACAGAGCAAACCCTAGCATCCAAAACTTCTGATCTTTCAGATCTTGTTACCATCAATGTCTCAAACCTTGTTATCAAACTCATTCCCACCAACTATGCTGCTTGGGCCAAGCAAATTACTTCCATGCTTATTAGGTACGGTCTTTTTGGGCACATTACTGGCTCTAAACCTTGCCCTCCTCCCATTATTACCCAGAATGACGAAGAAGTTGAAAACCCGTTATACACTCACTGGATTCGGCAAGACCATTTTTTGCTACTTGCTATTATGGCCTCTTGTGACACTGACACTCGTGCTGTCATCTCTCAGGCAGAATCATCTCAGGAGGCTTGGGATCAACTACGTCGTGCATTTGCCCATCGCTCTAGGTCACGCATATTGCACCTTAAGGAGCATCTTTCAGCTCACACCAAGGGCACTTCTACTGTTTCTAAATATCTGCACACCATCAAGAGCATTGCTGATGAACTTGCCTTGATAGGTCATCCTCTAGATGAGATTGATCTCATCTTGTATTGTCTAGGTGGTCTCGGTGCTGACTACAAAGAAATTTCCACTGCTCTTCGTATTCGTGAATTACCAGTCTCTTTTGATGAATTATATGAAATACTTACTGATCATGAAGCACACCTACAGAAAGTAGAGCCACTTGTTGCCTTCCCTACTGTTGCCAACTATGTTCGCAAGTCCTTTTCTCATGATAAACCCTATCCTCGACGTACTTCTCATCCACAAGCTACATCACATGTCCAAACTACTGATCTCAATCGCAGGTCATCACCTCCAGTCTGCCAATATTGTAATTGACGTGGTCACATTGCCAAGTACTGTTATAAAATCACTAATAATCCCAATGTGGTTCCTCGTGCTAATGCTGCCACCTTTGTGCCCCGTAAAAATGCTAACTGGTTGCTTGATTCTGGTGCCACACACCATATTACCAACGAGTTTGGCAATCTTTCTCTTACTTCTGAGTATGATGGCCCTGACAATCTTACAGTTGCCAATGGTAATACACTACCTATTACTCACAAAGGAACCACGATTTTATCTCCTTCTCTTAAACTCTCTAATGTTCTTTATGTGCCTGCTATCAAAACTAATTTAATTTCTATATCTCAGCTTTGCAATCAAAACAACGTTTAAGTTGAGTTCTTTCCCTCTTCTTTTCAGGTCAAGTCATTAGCCACGGGCCAGCCTTTGCTGCAAGGACCGAATGAGAGCATCATACTTACACTCTTCCCATGCCTTCTTCTTCTCCCTCATCTCAGTTTTCTACTACCGTAACCATGTCTTCTAGCACTATGCGTTGGCATCATTGACTAGGCCATCCATCCCCTGCCACTCTACGTCACATCCTTGCTTCTCAGCATATTTCAACCTCGTCTCTTCATAGTTTCTCTTGTGTTGATTGTTGTTTAAATAAAAGTCACAAGCTTCCATTTGCTACGTCTAGTTTAACTAGTCATGCTCCTCTTGAACTTGTGTACTCCGATGTGTGGGGACCTACTTATCTTAATTCAGTTTATGGTTATCGTTTTTACGTAATTTTTATTGATCATTTTTCAAGATATGTCTGGCTATATCCACTTCAGCGTAAATCTGATGTTTCTCTCATATTTCCCACTTTTAAAACCTTAGTTGAAAAGCAATTTAATTCAACCATAAAAACATTATACTCAGATAATGGTGGTGAATATATTGGTCTTCGTCCCTTTCTTTCTAAACATGGCATCTCACATTTAACAACATCCCCTCACACTCCTGAGCATAATGGCTTATCTGAACGTAAACATAGACATTTACTTGAAACAACACGTTGTCTTCTGAATCATGCTTCTCTTCCCCCATCATTTCTGGACATTTGCTTTAAAAACAGCTGCTTATTTAATAAATCGAATGCCTACTCCAGTTTTGCAAAATAAGTCTCACTTCTCTCTTTTATTTTCTACTTCTCCTAATTACGTTAAGCTTCGGACATTTGGTTGCCTTTGTTTTCCTTGGCTTAAACCATATACAGCCTCTAAACTACATCCTCGCTCTATTTCTTGCATCTTTTTAGGATATTCCACCACCCAAAGTGCTTATATTTGTTGGGACTTCACAAATCACAAATCCTATCTCTCTCGGCATGTTGAGTTCTTAGAAGACTCCTTTCCTTTTTCTTCACCGTCCCTTTCTTCTTCCATTTCTCCTCCCTCTTCTCCCCGATCAGCTACTTCTCATGACTTGGTAGTTTTTACTCCTCCTTCTACTCCTTCCCACCTTTCTTCTGACCAAAATCATCCTCCATCAACCTCCACTCCACCTCTCCTGGAGGATACTTCAGTTCATCCCGTTCCAGCACCAGTGGATTTGCCTTCTCTGACTAATGCACTTGACCCAGGTACGTCTCTCTCTTCCCCTACTAATACCCATCCAATGATCACTAGGGCCAAGAACAATATACACAAACCTAAGCGTGTCTTTTCTGTCACCAAATATCCTCTCCCTGCCACTGTTGAACCCACCTGTGTGAGTCAAGCCTTAAAATCCCCTTACTGGCGCCAAGCAATGTCTGAAGAGTTTAATGCCCTCATGAGTAATGGTACTTGGGAGCTTGTTCCTTTTAACTCTCAGTGGAATATCATTGGCAATAAATGGGTTTTTCGTGTGAAGAGAAATCTCGATGGCTCTATCTCACGTTATAAAGCCAGGTTAGTTGCCAAGGGATTCCATCAACGTCCTGGCCTCGATTACTTTGACACCTATAGTCCTGTTATCAAGCCTCAGACTATCAAGGTTGTCTTATCTATTGCTCTCTCTCTTCGCTGGCCACTTCGACAAATGGACGTAAATAATGCTTTCTTGCAAGGATCTCTCTTTGAAGTTGTGTATATGCAGCAACCTCCAGGCTTTGTTCATTCACAATTTCCATCTCATGTGTGCAGGCTCAAAAAGGCTTTGTATGGCCTTAAACAGGCTCCTCGTGCTTGGTATCATGCTCTTCGGTCTTTCCTTATTTCTCATGGTTTTCAGAATTCCAAAACTGATGCTTCACTTTTTATCTACAAACAAGGTTCTGTACTTGCCTACTTTTTGGTCTATGTTGATGATCTCTTGCTCACGGGTAATGATACAGTTTTCCTTCAGCAGTTTATGGAATCTCTTGCTTCTAAATTTTCATTAAAGGATCTTGGGTTCCCGAATTATTTTCTTGGTATTGAGCTCATTCCTTCTTCCATGGGCTTATTCATGACTCAACACAAATACATCCGCGATTTACTAGATAAATTCTCCATGCAAGGAGCCAAGCCTGTTACCACGCCTATGTCCACCTCTTGTAAATTTTCTTCCACATCTCCTTCTTCAGATGCTTTCCTTTATCGTCAAATGATTGGTTCTCTTCAGTATCTCTCTCTGACAAGACCAGATGTTGCCTTCCCAGTCAACCGTCTAGCTCAGTATATGTCTGCCCCATCGAATGATCATTTCCAAGCTCTTAAACGGTTACTTCGGTATCTCAAGGCCACGGTGAACTTTGGCATTCAGCTTTGCTGCAATCCTTCCATGTCTCTTACTGCCTATTGTGATGCTGACTGGGCTGGTGACACTATGGATCGTAAGTCTACGGGCACCTATCTTATTTACCTTGGTTCTATTCCTATTTCCTGGTGTTCCAAGAAGCAACGTACCGTTGCTCGTTCTTCTACCGAGGCTGAATACCGTGCCATTACCTCCATTTCTACCGAACTTCTATGGCTTCAACAACTACTTCAAGAACTTAGAATCACACTTCCTAGCTCACCTACTATTTACTCGGACAACATTGGTGCCACCTATCTGTGTGCCAACCCTATCTTTCATTCCCGTATGAAGCATTTATCTATTGATTATCACTTTGTTCGGGATCTTGTCTCCAGCAACTCCTTGCGTGTCTCTCATGTTCTTTCTTCTCATCAACTTGCTGATCTCCTGACCAAGCCACTATCTGGGCCCCGGTTTCAGTTTCTTTGCTCCAAGATTGGCGTCGTTCCTCCTCCATCTTGAGGGGGCGTAATGGTGATGTGGCAGCTGACTCATACTACATGTTTATATAAGATACTAATATTCTTTCTGTTGCTATTATATTGTAAGCTGTTCTAAGTTTAAATTCAAATGTAGTTTCATAGTTATCTTCTCATCCTTACGTATCTTCACGTATATATATATGTTGTATCGAACTGAATAATATTAAGGGTTGTTTTCTCCAAGCATTCTTTATCTCTTTAGGCTGGTTCTTCATCAAGCCCCACGGAATTGGTTCTTATAAGCTGGTTTTCTGTAGCAATGATAATGCCGAAGTTTGTGGAGACATTGGGGCACGCCTTGACAGTGACAAAAATTGGCGTTTGGTTGTCACAGATAAAGATGCACTGGAATTCAAGTTCAAGAAGGTTGAAGAAAGCATTGCCTCTGACATATCAATGGTGGTGTGAACCTTGACATTAATGACCTAATTGCATGTTCGATATTTAGTTTGCTTTCTCAAGGTAGTGTGTGATTATGTGAGAATAAAAATGTGTGACTGTGACTGTCATCTTTGTAAAGCATTTTTAAATGCAGAAGTTGCCTGTCAAAACTCAAATCATGTTCCAATAATAAAAACAGTGCACAAAACTGTGTCATCTCCTTGGTTTCCAAGCGAAAGTTTCAAATATGATTAGAAAATTAATACCAAAAAATAAATATGATTAGGAAATTAACTTTATCAATTATATATTTAATGAAAAATTCAGCACATGGTTGCCCAAATAATTTTGTTTGATTTTGGACGCCTAATTGCATATTTAAAATTCACTAATCCATAAACAAGTCACTAGGAATTTTGATTGTTGCAAAGCTACCATATTAACCTCAGCTGAGCTAGTGCTCCATCAAACTCACTAGGCTTTTGAGGTCATTAATCTCTTTGTAACCTTTGTAACAGTTTCATATTCAAGCATATTCAAAACTCAGTATTCAGATGAATGGTCTGACATTTTAAGATTAAATGAGCATTATTCAGGAGATTGAATGACCATGAAAATCTATTAGTTGGTGGTAACTCCTCTATTATTGTTCTTGATGGTAGAACAACTATATAGGAGAGTTTTGGTCTTTAACCCTCTCCTTTTCTTTGTCAACGAATTCTACACTATCTTCAGTGAGGGAGACAATGATTAGAATAGTCAAAACTAGAGAGAAAGTTAAAAAAGCTTGTGAAGAAAAGCAATAGTGGGATGTTAGTTTAATTCTTCCTAATTCTGCATTTGGTCGATTTAAGCATGTTGTTTTGAGTTTAAAATTATGTTTAGATCATTTTCAATATCTACCAATTGGCATTAAAGCATGTATAGCCTCTGCTTTGCTTCTTTTATGTTTGATGATACTGTTCAAAATTTTCTCTAAAATTTTTGGTGTTTTTGATAAAAATTGAAATTATAAACAATAAAAAATTATTTTCTAAGCATTTCGGTATGTAGAACATCAATTTTGGTCATTTACTTGCGGGTTGAAACTGGGTCAAGATGACCTAGTTGGAGGATGAAGACGATGAACAGTGGAAAACAATTTCTCTGGGCTACAGGTTTATCGTCTTGAACCCCCAGCCTCATGGTTGAGGTTGCATGAGTTTTAGCCATTGGACCAAGGATGCTAATTGTGTAAAGTATGCGTTGAATTTATTATTTAAAGACTACTAGTAAAATGCACGTGCCAAACTACACCAACAAGGACTTGAACCCACATTTGTAAATTAGCTTTTGTGCATTTTTCCACTGGACCACTGGTGCTGTTGGTTTAGAAACTTTCAAAAATTAATTGTAAGGGTTCTTTTTGGGTAGAATTACATTTTTACCAATATTTTGTTGACATGATTTATAATTCTTTGAATTAATTTAAGTTCAAGTACATATATTATCCTGTTATTTTATATATGCAATTTTAATTAAATATTCATATGATGCATGGAGAAATGTTATTTTTATTTTTCATGCTATTGAGAATGACTTTATTTTGTGCATATTATTATGGTTTAATTATGCAATTTTTTTATTTATTTATGAGATGTTTATTTATATATTCTCATAAAACTTAATTTTGTACATAAAAACTTTAATATGTATAGTGATCCTTATAATCTTAATTAATTAGGAATTAGCCACAGTCTCTTTAATTAATTAAAATTATATATTAAGTTTTGTTTAAGATCACATAAGGAAATAGTCATAATATTGTGATTAATTATACTTAATATAATAAATTTTATCCCACAGGAATTTTTATTATATTTATATAATTAATTAGGATAAATGTCATATTATTTTCATAATTTACTTATAGAAGTTATGAATTGGTACATAATTTGATAGTTGTATCATAAAATAATATATTTGGATAGAAAATCAAATTATTTTCATAATATATTCATAAGATATGAAATTAAGTACATAATTTAATAATTATATCATAAAGTTCATATGGATCTACTTGAATTAAAAATTTAGTCCACATGCAATTTTTATGTCACTGGATTCATTTATGTCTGTTTACATTAGTAATACATGTAATTTAGACCCATAGGACTCAAAATTTTGACATAAGCCTTTAGATTTTATACAATTTCTCAATCTACTCGTTTATCTAATATCTGGTGTGATAGTCCCGAATTTAGAGGATATAACTATAAGGTATGGAATGAGAGAATTATCCTCTATCTAAGGTGGATGGACATATATTATGCTATTAGGAAGGATGAACCACCTAAGATCTTTGACAAGAACACTCCAGCTAAGATTGCTCTATATGTGCAATAGGAACGATCCAATCAACTCAGTGTGATGTTCATCAAGACAAAAATCACTGTCAATATACGTGGTTCTATCGATTAGCATGACAAAGTTTGAGATTTGCTAAAAGCCATTGATGAACAATTGCTCACTTTTGAGAAGGCATTAGCAAGCACCTTGATCATGAAGTTATTTTCTTTCCAACTCACTAGTGTAAGAGGTGAGCGCAAGCACAAAATGCAAATGCATGACATTTCAGCTCAACTTAAGAAACTTGATGTTGATATGTCGAAGTCCTTCCTAGTGTACTACATTTTGAATGCCCTTCCATAGGAGTACGTGCCTTTCAAGATTTCTTATAACACACATAAAAATGGTTAATCAATGAATTAATGACCATGTGTGTTCAATAAGAAGAAATGTTAGTGATAGAATTGGGTGAGAGTGCATTATTGGCAACAACTCGTGGGAAGAATCCTGAAAAATCTCAAGCTAATCAGAAGGGGAAAGGTAAAATACCAGTTCAAGCTAATATTAAAAATGAAGCAAAGTGTTTCTTCTGTAAAAGGAAATGACACATGAAGAAGGAATGTACCAAATTCCAAAAATGGCATAAGAAGAAAGGTAATTCGATCTCATTTGTTTGTTATGAATCTAATATGGCTAATATTAATATTAACACTTGATAGATTGACTCTGGATCAACAATTCATATTGCAAACTCCTTGCAGGGTATGCAAAATCTAAGCAAATGAGTGGGAAGTGAGTAAAGCATTTTATTAGGCAACAAAATGGGCTCTAATTTGAAAGCAATAGGAACTTGCACTTTAATTTTAAGTAGTAACTTTGTTTTAAAGTTAGAAATGACCTTTTATGTACAAAGTTTATCACAAAACTTAATTTTTGTTTCTAGACTTTCCATTTGGATATTCCTTTAATTTTAAAAACATATCATTCGGTTTATTATATAATTTTGATTGTGTGGAGAATGATATTTTGTCTGATGGTCTTTAGGTCTTAATTTACAAAGAAATACCACATATTGTTTAATGCAAGTTTAAATTGGTACTAAATGGTGTATTATTAACAATGATTCCTCTATGTTATGGCACTAGAGATAAGGACACATCTCCTTAGAGAGAATTAAGAGGTTAGTAAAAGATGAAGTACTTAATATTCTAGATTTTAAATACTTTGAGAGTTGTGTGGACTGCATTAAGGGAAAGTAGACCAACATGTCTAAAAAAGGTGCCAATAGGAGTTCGAACATATTAAAGATCATTTATACGGATATATGCTGTCCAGACATAAATGTGCATGGTCAGAAATATTTTATCACCTTTATAGATTATTACTCACAATATATGTATATCTATTTGCTTCATAATAAAATTGAAGCATTGGATGCCTTCAAAGTCTTTAAAGTTGACATTGATAATCAATGTGGAAAGCAAATAAAGATAGTGAGATCAAATAGAGTTGGAGAATATTATGGTAGATATATTGAAATAGACAAGCACCTGGTTCCTTTACTAATTAAGTTTCTTCAAGAGCATGGAATTTTTGTCTAATAAACTATGCCTAATTCTCAAGAACAGGATGGTGTTGAGAAAAGAAAAAACTGAATATTATTGGATATGATGCGGAGTATGCTTAGCAACTCTAATATTTCTAGATCCTTGTGGATTAAAACACTAAAAATGGATATATATATATATATATATATATATATATATATATATATATATATATATATATATATATATATATATATATTAAATTAAGTTCTGGATAAGACTGTTCAAAAGAAACATTTTGAATTATGAAAATGATGGAAACTGAGTTTGCGACATATGCGTATTTGGGGATGTTCATATGAGGCGGAGATATATAATCCACAAGAGAAGAAACTGGACTTGAAAACCGTTGGTGAGTATTTCTCTAAATATGCCAAAAGGTACAAATGTTACATGTTTTATTATCCATCTCACACTACTACGATAGTAGAATTAAGAAACGTCAAATTTCTTGAAAATGACTTGATTAGTGGCAGTGACCAGTTTAAGAACTTAGTTTCTACACATAATCATATACAGTCTCAACATTTCACTCCAAGTGACATATTAGTTATTGTTCATAGCATCCCTTAAGTACAAATGAGTACTAAACAACTAGTTATTGAGTTTTCACAAGTTAATCAATTAAATCAAGATATTTGAAAATTACCTGTAGTTCCTGAACTAGATGAACCACAAGCATTTTAGAGAGATGATATTACAACATTAAAATGATCTACTAGAGAAAAAAGATAAGTTATTTCACTACAAGAAAACTGACAATTTGTGACCATTTTTCTGTGACACTAAAAAAATTGTCACTAAAAAAGACTTTTAATGACAATTTAGAGGGGTTGTCACTGAAAGTTATACTTTGAGTGATGACTTTTCAAAGTTATCACAAAAATATAATCTTTCAGTGACAACTTTATAAGTCGTCACAAATTGTCAGTTTATAAGTTTTTGTGACAAATTTTTGAGATCATCACTAAAAAATTACATTCAGTGACGATTTAGTCATCACTAAAAGTTGAAAGATAAAATTTTCTGCTTCAACCTTTTAGTGAGGACTTGGTCGTCACTAAAAGTTGAAAATACACCAAACCATAGATTATGCTATGATTTTAGGAGGAAATATTTTTTTTTTCTTTCAAAATTATTTTCTATCATATTTTTAAAGTTTTAAATTTTTCAATAAATTATTTTAAGTTATTTTATCTTTTAAAAATTGAAGAAAAAATAAAATTTAAAAATATAATTAGTTTAAAATAATTTTGTCTTTAAATTTTTGTTGAAAAACTTTAAAATTTTGTCAAAAAATCAAAAGTGGGAATAGTTTTAAGGAGATAATAATTTTTTAGATAATTTATTTTAAAAAATAAAATATAGGAATAATTTTTTGGAAAAATAAAATAATCTATTGGAAAAAATAAAATAGAAATGGAGCAAAAAAATAGAAATAATTTTGAAAAGCAATAATCTGTCGTCGCTAATATCATTGAAAAGTTTCTGCCTTCTAAAGTTCTAAAATCCACCATACACCGAAAAAAGGGGGCTTCAAGTTAGTTCCACCAACATGCCTCCTTGTTATAAACCATGAGGAAACAAAGGTATGCAGGTTAAGTAAGCAATTTAGATTCTCACTCTCCCAACTGAATGCTAGATAAAGGCAATATTCTTAATCAATGATCAAATGCCATAAATATCCATTTTACTTTTATAGAACATAGAGTGTCAGCTTTAGGGAAAGCCATTGTGCGCAAGAGCTTATCCCAAGTCACAATAACATTTAATAATATAATTAGTTTAAAATAATTTTATCTTAAATTTTTTGTTGAAAAACTTTAAAAATTTGTCAAAAAATCAAAAGTGGGAATAGTTTTTAGGATATAATAATTTTTTAGATAATTTATTTGAAAAAATAAAATATGGGAATAATTTGTTAAAAAAATAAAATAATCTATTGGAAAAAAATAAAATAGAATGCAGTTGTCCTTCAAATAATATTGCGAAAATAATTGCATTTGAAATCTTTCTAAATATTATAAGTGGTGACAAAATGAGATTAATTTTTGTCAAGATAGAATTGATTCCCTTAAAATGTATTTTTAAAAATAAATTTTAAATATATTAAATCAATAAAAAAAATTATATTTAATATTTTATGGGATTTAATTTGGAGTTTAGCTCAAAGATATCTTAACTGCTATATAAGGAAAAAAATTTCTTTTTAAATGAAAAAAATAAAATCAATGAAATAGAGTGTAAATATGAACCTTTTTATTTTAATTTTAATAAAAAATAAAGAAAATACAAATGATAATTTGTTATATGTTTTGTATACGCAAGTGGAAGTTTTTATATTTATATTTTCATTTTTCCAAGGAATGTTCCGCAAGAAGTGGAATTCCCAAAAAGAAAAACAAATTAGAGAATGTATCTAGACAAAGTTCATGATTATATACAATACTATATTTTTTTAATCGCAAACAAAAAAATAAATTGGGAATGTATCTAGACAAAATTCATGATTTGACATGGTACTACATTTTTTTAATTTAATTTCTCTTTGTTGTTTGTTATTTTTAAACTAAGCGCATCAAAATCTATTAAAATATATATGATCATGTGAGTAATCACGTAATATATGATCATATATTAAATTGTAAAAAATATTCACTACTATGTTTTTATTGTGAATTTTGATAATAAACATTTAAAATACTATTCCTAAATTTCTTCTATTTTTATAACTTATATCTACTTAAAAATTAGTCACTCTATCTGGAGATGTCGTGTTGAAGAAGATTTGACCCAACGTGCTCCTTATCCAAAATAGTGTTTCCATTTCTTACACCATTTGGTTACTAAAATATAAAATAAACTGAGCATATTTTTATGAAAGCTGTGTCCCACTCAAACGAAAAAAACACAGAGCGCCTTCTGCTTTCTCACGCTAGCTGTGAACCCTTTGCTTTCTTGCGCTAAACTCTCCACTCACAAAGCCATTTTTGGTTCCCAGTGACAAGAGCTCAAAGCAGCAACTTCGAGGGTGAAAGGAGCTCGAATCTGTAGCTTCGTGGGGGACATTGCTGGAGATTCCATCTTGAAGCGTCCAAGGTAGTGCACGCAATGCTCCTTCATTTTTTACCTTCTATTTAATCAGTTTGGGGGTTTTCAAATTCCGGTTGGGATTGGTGTTTTTGGTTTTCTTATTCTGCATTTGAGCATATTTTGGGAGGCTATAGTGAATGCTATTAACTGTTGATGAGCCTATTAACTATTGAATGAGCTACAAGCATGCGTTCTGATTTTTATTTTCTTGATATATCTCTCCAGCTTTCTTCCTTTCTTCTACTTTGTGGTGTTCCATCATTTTGGGTTGGTTAGTTTTCTCTTGAAGATGATGTTTTTAAGCTTTAGTGAGAGTGAGATCTTAAATAGCTAAGAATCCACTTTTAAGTCACTTTGGGGTTCATGAACTACATATTAAAATGAATTTAAAATTATGATAGTAACAGAAATCGTGGGAAGAAGAGAAACCTTTAGGGTTCATGAGATGCTAAGGTGACTAATAGCATTACTAGCAATAGTAGCAAAGTATTATATGATTATCAATTGCTTTTGATGGGGCCATTAAACTAGTTAACCATTTTTTCTTTTTCTTTTGCTTTTACTATGGCTAGAATATATATCAGCATTAATCTACACTTGCTTGAATGGGATCTTATTGTTATGAATTCATCTACAAGGATCTCACTCTCTTGTTCTGTTTTTTTTATACATTGCATTTTCATACATGAGAAAGGAAGACATTATAAATTTCAGTTTATTTATTTTCTTCAATGCTATTTCTTTTCTTTTCCTTTTTTTTTATTTTCTCTCTGTAAGTTTGTTTTTCTAAATTATCTCTCTCAAAATGAAAAAACTAAATAGGGAGTTGCACAAGCAATTATATGATACAATCCAACACATTTATACATAAGTAGCAAATGCATTTTTCTTAGCAGTATGACACTTTTGTTGAGTAGAATGAACCTTTATAAGTCACGGGCCATGTAATGCGCATAGTACTGGGTCTGGTTTGGTATGAATTTGGATTTGCTTAAAAATATTTGGCAGATTTTGAGTGGTAAGGAGATGGTGGAAAAAGATAGGCACTGGGATGTATGTAATATATATTATGGTGATATTTACAGTGCCTTAAATATAGCATCCCATTTCTTGTCTTATTCATAGATTTATCTTTTATTAGATTAAAAAATAGATTATTATAACTATAAGTCTATCACAAGCACAATAACCAATAGTAAATAAGAAGAATTCATCAAATATTATTCATTTTGATTACATATAAGAATATAGTTTGTGTATACTTTTACTTTTATAGCTTTTAGTCTTGAAATTTCAAGCCTATACATATTCTTATGCTGAAAAAACATAGTTTTCCAGAGTTGTTGACTAGCTTTTCTTAGACAAGAACGTGGTATTTAGAATGTTGGTTAGTAATGGAGAGTCCAAGATTTCATAAACTATTTTAGAAGAATCTCTCTCAATCCATTATCGTAATTAAATATGGTGCGTTGTTAATAGAATTAATTATAAATAATTAAATTAAAATAATAATAGTAATAATCATAAATTTCAATGATAATTCAATGAAAAATAGTTTTAAAAAAATGTAAAAAGATATGTAAATTTATAATATAACTGACATGTTAAAATGTGTATAGGTTGATAAAGTAACCACTTAGGGTGCCAACCAGCTTATTATACTTTCTACATAACATGTGAAAAAATATGTAAAAAAAATATGTAAAAAGATATGTAATTCTACATAACAACATGTGAACTACTTTCTAATATTTTAATGTTGGTGCTTCTACTTGCTACTAATTCGCTGCCAACCAGCTTATTATACTTTATAGGCATCTCAGCCAACCAATCTCATTGCATGCTATTTATTATTATCTTTACAATCCAACCACTGCTTTGCCGTTGCTGGCCTAGTTTTGTGCCATTTCACATTACATACCTATATTTCTATTATTTGACTTTTCCTTTTTGCCATTGGCAATGACAAAAAATATAAACAATTTATGCAAGTTTTAATAGGAAAATTCATAAAAATATCTTTCTTTGTGCGCACTAACTCAAACAATTATCCACTGCCCTAGTCTTGTATGCGTGATTTTCTATATGGGCTGTGTTGATCCCTCTTTTTTTTCTCCACATGCCTTTGCCAGTCTATTTAAGTACTAACCAAGCCACGTAGGGGTTGGTTTCTTTCTCATATATATGGATATTGCTTCTCAGAAGCAGCCTTAGCTACCATAGCTACGTGAACCTTTCCTTTTTTTCTCCTTTTCTTTTAGGTGCCAATAAGTAGAAATTCTTTTCTGAACATAAAGCTAGCTAAAATTTTCACTTTCCACATCAATCCGCAAACGCCTAGATGCATTCATCCACTTTTATGTTGTGTCATTTATTTGATAATTATTTTTCAGGTTTTTTACCTTCTTTCCTTTCTAAATTCTGAAACCAAATATATATATGCTTTGCATTGTCAATGTTTTAACATGTTAGTGTAGCATTACCTATGCAATATCTTTGCTATATTTAATTTAGGAATTCAATTTTAATTACTTCCTCGCACAACATTTTAGGTGTATATATAATTTTGCTGCTTAAAGGAATCATAATGGGAAATATCAATGTGACACATGATAGTGAACTTTTATGCCATATTAAAAGTGACTTGCAACATGGTGTCATATTCTTTGTTTGTTTTGGAAAGGGTAACAATGAATAAGTCTAAAATTTTAGGCATGAACAATGTCAATGCCTTCTATCTCTTCAACTTTCTACTCTTCGTATGCCCTAAAGCCATTCTTAGACATGATAGATGAACCATCATTTTCTAGTTAGCACTTGATAAACTATCTTATTAGATATCATTTCATGTTATACCACTAGGATCTCAATTGTACTACCTTTGTCAACATGATTCCATTCTATGCTACCAATACGCATGCACTTTATCTTGTCTAAATATGTTTCTTTATCTTTTTCAATCGCTAACTTCCACTCTAACAAATTTTGTAGGGAATATTATGGACAAAAGTTGGTTAGATGTAAAGAATAGAGCTGATCCAAGATACATACAAGGAGTGGATCATTTTCTTAATTGGGCATATAGTGAAATAAGTGTAGGAAGCAGAAATAGGTGTCCATGTAAAAAATGTAGAAACGTGATTTTCAAGGTGAGACATGAAATACGATTTGATTTGTTGAACAATGGTTTTTTGGAGTCTTACAAAGTTTGGGATCTTCATGGAGAAATTGTGAGGACGACTTCAAATCCCCCTAATGAAAGTAATACTGTTGAGGAGGATGACATGGCTGGAATGATACATGATGCATGCGAAGTTATGAACATAGAGGAGCTAAATACTAATATAGAAAATGGTGAAGAGCCAAATGTGCATGCAAAGTTTTACCAATTATTGAAAGAAGCCGAAACAAATCTATATCCAAATTATGACAAGGTGTCAAAGTTGTCATTCATTGTTAAGTTACTTAATTTAAAGTTCCTTAATCATTGGAGCAATAAGTCTGTGGACATGTTGTTGGAGTTATTTAAGGAAGTGTTGCCAAAGGGGGCCTAAGTACCCAATTCTTATTATAAAGCCAAGAAGGTTGTTCAAGACTTAAGGTCAGACTACACAAAAATTGATACATGTAAGAATGACTGCATTCTATATAGAAAAGAACATGTCAATGCACAATCATGCCCTAAATGTAAATTGTCTAGATGGAAATCAAGTGGACCCAAAGGAAAAAAAGAAGGACACAAAGTGTTGAGATATTTTCTAATAAAGCCTAGGTTGTAAAAACTATATATGGCAGGACATACTGCTAAAGACATGAGGTGGCATAAAGAGAAACGTGTTGATGATAGGGTATTAAGGCACTCTGCTAACTTCATTGTATGGAATTCATTTGATGAGCAACACCTTAGTTTCTCAGCAGACCCTAGAAATGTTAGAATGGGTTTAGCAAGTGATGGCTTTCAGCCATATGGAAACATGATTACTAACCACAGTATTTGGCCAGTTGTTCTTGTACCATATAACTTGCCCCCTTGGAAATGTATGAAATAACTGTACTTCATAATGAAACTTCTTATCCCAGGCCCTAAGTCTCCAGGAGATTAGATTGATGTATATTGGGAACCAATGATTGAGGAATTGAACGAATTGTGGAACTTAGGGGTTGAGACATATGATGCTCGTTCAAAGTCAAATTTCTGTATGCGAGTGGACAATAAATGATTTTTTTGCATATGGTAATCTTTCAGGGTGGTCAAAAAAGGGAAAACTGGCATGTCCTTGTTGCCATAAACATACCCACTTGATATCGTTAAGAAGTAAATTATGTTATATGGGACATCATCGATTCTTACCAGCCAATCATCCATGGCGTCAGAATAGGAGGGCATTTGACGGTAAAGTGGAAAATAATGTTGCTCCTACATATTTGACTGGTGAAGAAGTGCTTGAACAACTACAACTTTTACCGAGTGTGACACTTGGAAAAGGCAACAAGCGAATGCGTGACAAGTCTAGCATTACTTATAATTAGAAGAAGAAAAGAATTTTCTTCGAACTACCCTATTGGAAAACACTTTTGCTGCAACACAATCTAGATGTCATGCACATTGAGAGAAACATATCTAATAACATAGTGTCCACGGTGATGGATATGGCTGGAAAGACAAAAGACATAGTGAAGAGTCGATATGATTTAATAGACTTGGGGATCAGACCAAGTTTGCACCCTATTGATGTTGGGAACAACATCTTGCTACTGGCAGCATGTTATGTGCTATCATCACAATAAAAGTTGAAAGTGTGTAATTTTTTGGCTCAATTAAAGGTTCCTGATGCATTTTCTTCAAATATTTCAAGATGTGTCAATATAGCAGAAAAAAAAAGATTTTTGGATTAAAGTGTCACGACCATCACATATTGTTGCAAGAATTATTTCCAATTGTAATACGTGGGTTGTTGCCTAAGGAGGTAAGTGAACCCATAATAGAATTGACACAATTTTTAAAGATTTTGTGCTCGAAGTGTTTAAGCATGGAAAACTTGGATTCCATTGAACAACAAATTTCCATTACATTATGTAAATTGGAAACTATTTTTCCTCCAGCTTTTTTGATGTCATGATTCACTTGCCAATTCACTTGGCAAGAGAGGCAAAGATTGCTGGGCCTATTCAGTACCGATGGATGTACCCAATTGAAAGGTAACATTATCTGACTTAGACTTAAACTCGAGTTATGTTTGATATTAGATATCTATTAACTTTAACTCACTTTTGTAGGTACTTACGCACACTAAAATCATATGTCTGTAACAAAGCTCGTCTTGAAGGCTCAATAGTTGAGGGCTATTTAGCACATGGAAGTATCACTTTTTGCTCAAGATATATGAGTGACATTCCAAAAAAGTTCAATAGAATCCCGAGGAATGATGATGGGAATTTGATAGCCTGTGATATGTCAATATTTAGTCAAAGTGGACAACCAAGAGGTGCACCTAAATCGATTTTCCTACCCAACAAAGAATTTGATGAAGCGTGTCTATATGTGCTACAAAATTGTGAGAAGATTTGGTCATTCATAGAGTGAGTCAACTATATCTTGCTAGCAATTAAAATGTTATTTGATTAAATTCTAATAGATGAAATGAAATAATTTGTAGAGAGTATAAAAATGAGCTTCAAACACAAACCCAAGCATCAAATGTCGATTCAGGGAATATGAAAGAGTTTTCCAAATGGTTCAATAGTCAAGTAAGGGTCTCCCTATGAGTTAATCAATGTATTATATTATTAGCCTTGTCTCATAACCTCTCAGCCTTATTTGATTTCTAATAGGTTATGAAGTTAGGTTCACATTTTCAAGGAGACAATGAGTTGATTAGTTTAGCCATTGGTCCACAAATAGTTGTATATAGATATACAACAATTTTGGTCAATGGATTTAGATTTCATACAAAATGTTGTGCATCCCAGAGGAAAACTCAAAATAGTGGAGTTCTTGTGAAAGGAGACGATTCAAATCCTAAGAAGGAATATTATGGTGTCATTGAAGATATTTATTAGTTATCATATATAGGGGATAGGAAAATATACCTCTTTAAGTGTCACTGGTGGGATGTTGCTCATTTAAGAAGAGAATATAAAGTTGACAAATATGGATATACAAGCGTGAATACTCGTTCTTCATTAAGTACGGATGAGCCATTTTTTATGGCATCACAGGCAGAACAAGTGTTTTATTTGGATAATCTCACTGATAGAGATTGGCTTGTTATTGTGAAAACATCACCTCGTGAACTTTTTAGCATGCCTTATGAAGATGATAATGAATCATTATCTGCAAAAGATGCATACCAACAAGAAGAGGTTGAACATAATGAGTTCATTCACAGTGAGGATCAAGATAATGTTGAAGTGATATTATGTAGGGATGATGTTCAACCTCAAAGTGTTAATCATTAGAGTGAAGAAAGAAGTGTCAGAGAAGTTGATTTCATTAATGATGATGAAAAAGATGAAACAACGGATAAGGAAAGTGATCAAGGAGAATTCTTATCTGAAGACTCTATGTAAAATGCCATAGAACATAATGTAGCACATTGTTGTTGTAATATACACCTAATTGACACTTAAACTGCACTTGTTTTTTGTTTTTCTAGATTGGCATCATTATTGAAAGTAATATGTTTCATTTCACATTTTATTTGTATTAGACTTGCATTTTATCATTGAATCTATTGAACTTCCAATACGGTCTATAATTTAGAATAGGTTGTTTTAAAGATGGTAGGAAGAGGAGAGGCGGACGAGGTGGATGTGGGTCTAGAGGTGCTAACCAAGCTACGACTAATGTAGGGACTCCACAGTTGTGTATGTAGCCACACTGTGACGAGAGCCAGGCACAACCTGCCACACCAACTTCAAGGTGTCCAATTAGTAGTGCAGGTAATCAAATAAAATATTTTACACCTGTTAATTAAGATTTACTATTTTGTGATTGATACCTTATTGTTATGTGAATCACAACTTCTTGTAGTGTAGCTAAGAATGTAAGGGGATCATACAAATGTATTACAATAGATTCAAAGACAAAAATGGACAAAAAATCCAAATTGAGATTCTTGATGATATCCTTTGAACTGTAGGAGAAGGATCAAGAGAGCTCACTAATTACATTAGACACATCACACGATGCACTTTTCCCTTGAAAGAGAGGGACTGGACTAAAATTTGGGAACAATGTGGAGAACAGATTTTGTTAAAAGTGAAGGTAATAGCTAGCATAATTATATTATATCTATATTAACTTTTTGAATTTAACACTTCTGGGTTTATTATTGTAGGAAAAGTTTGAGGTTGGTGTAAATATGGAGCGGTGATTTGATTCATTTATCAGTGCCATGCACAAAGGTCGTACAAAAATTGGAGGAGTCACCTGCACAATTTTTACTCTACGTACAACACTGACGAAGAAAGATTGGCACATACACCTCCTATAGTTAATGATGATGAATGGAGGCACTTAATCAGTTATTTTGTCTCAAATGACTTTAAGGTATTAGGTTATAGCTTTCTCAGATAGCATTCTAATACAACATATATTAACAAAGATGGCTGTGGAGTTCATTATAGGATAGAAGTTCAATAAATGCACAGAATAGGGCCAAACTAACAACAAAATATACGTGCAGATCGTGATCGTTTGCCAAAGTTGAGGAATCAATGGTGACATTTTAAAATACTTTATTGTCAAAAATATTTTGATATGCATGTTTTCATTTTATTGTTAAGTAGTCGTGCAATTTTATTGCAGAGAAATCTTGAAACTGGAGAAAAAACACAAATTGACAAGATATGAGAGATACAACATACTCGTAGAACTAAAGATGAAGAAGTTATATGGTCAGATGCAAAGTCTCAAGAAGTTCATGTAAAATTTTACTTTATTAATTTTTATAATTTTTAATTTATATTGTTCTTATTCTAAATGCATATTTGATTTAAATATAGGGTCAACTAAAAGAGATTGTAACCAAGCAATCTAAAGAAAATGCTCTTGGTTTGAGCAATGAAGCAATATTGACACAAGTTCTTGGTCAAAAGACGGTATATGTTCGTGGCAAAAGATATGGAGCTAGATCTCCTTCTAAAAGAGCCTCTGGCCAAATCACTTCTGAGCATCTTCAAGAGCAACAAAAAATACGTGAAGGGGTTGTTGCAGAATTACGTGAGGAGATGCATGAAAAGATGAAATTATGAGAAGAAAGGATGCGCGCACAACTACAAACGCAGCTGCAAACATAGTTTGAAGAAAGGCTACAAACACAAATTGAAGAAAGGCTGCAAGCACAAATGGCCTCTTTAATCGCATCTATCGAAAGTCCAAAAAAAAAATCGCATCTATCCAATAGGTAGCTATAAAATGGTTACACAGGTTGTCATGTATTTCAATATCATGGTTGAAAAATTCAGTTGCTTATATTATATTTTTTGATAAGGCATGCTTTTGTGGATATATGTTTTCTAAAACAAGTTGTTTGTCATAGAAACTCCACTTGTACTGCTATTGTTATTTTGGGTGTGATTGCAAATCATATATAGTTCTGAGTGTTAGCATTAATCATGACATATATACTTTTACCAAGTTTAGATTTAAGAATTTCAATGTGTTTTTCATTATCTATTTTCTAAACCTTGAAACATGTAAAAGCATGTTAGTATTAATTACAACCACAATGATATACTTACTACTTTGCTGGATTAAGTTGTAAAAGTGTTCATAATTAACAATATTCATAATTGTTTTAAGCTCTCCCATACAGTTCATCAATCTAGATTACTTTTGTATACTGCAATTACTAGTTGAATTATTGTGAATCTAGTATGATTGTCTTACTTTGTTATCAAGTTTTGTGCTTTACTGGATTTGCTGTTACTATTTTTTGTTTGATTAGTTCTGGTATTTCTATTGTTATTGACATTTTGCTGATTATGTACTCAACTGGGTCTATTGAATTACTATTTCTTAACACTGGCTATGGCCTTTTTGTGATTAAGTATTATTTTTGTACCAAAGATGTAGCAGTGGCCTTGTTGTGACTAATGACTATTTTTGTACCAAATAAGGGGTTTTCTTAGTAAACTGAAAAGAATGAGGCAATGAAAGTGTTGGTGTCTTGTCTTCTGCCATTGAGTTATTTCTTATTTTCTCTCTTCATTTTCTTTCTTAAGCCACCACCATACTTAGTTCTATCTAGGGTTTTCACTTTGTTCTTCAAAGGTCTGACCATGCATAACATATTAGCTTTAAAACTGAAGGTTACATTTTTAGGTCAAAGGAAAGAAACAATTTTTACTCTCCTTTCTATCTCTTGTGTTTGGCCGCCATCCTCTTGGTGTAAATAAGGTTTCATATTTTGTTTTGTTTTGATATATAAACTATGGGTTATGAAATATCTTTTATTTGTTAAAGTAACTTGATTGAGTACTATCAAATGTCGTTCAAAAGAGATAAACATTTCCATGGCTCGGTGAATCCTTTATTTTTTACTTGACATAATACTTGTTTCCATACCTTTTGAATCCACACTAAGAACATTAGACTATGGGAAGTTTCATTTTGTTCTTGATTTTTGTGTTTTTTCATATTTCTCATTCATCATTTTCTTTTTTTACATTCGAACATTGCTGAGATAAATTCAATAGCCTTTGTATACGTCGAATCATTTTTTATATTTTTTTTCGTAACTTTTTTATAGTTAGAAATTAATTAAAAGCATATATAATAATTTTTATTATTTATTTGACTTGTACTTTGTATTACTTGCTGATTATTAATTTATTTTCATGTGTTGTAAATAGGGATAAATTTCAATTCTGCCAACGGGGAGTGCTATACCAAATTCTACAACGAATGCAATACTAGCAACTTCAAGAGAACCATAGACTTGATGCTTTTTATTTTGTCGATATTTTATTATTTGTATTTTAATTTTTTGTTAACCAACATATGGTATTTACTTATCAACAAATTTTTGTTGTAGTTGAAATTATTTTAATATATATCTTTTTATTAAAAAAATTTATTCCCATTCATATCATAGTGTAGGTTTTATTTTTAAAGAAAACCAAATTGTTAAAAAAAAAATAATACAGAAGATTTAGTGACAACTATTTTTGTCATTGAATCCCTATTTGCATACAAGTTTTAGTGACAACTAATGTCAGTTGTCACTGAAAACATAGAATGTGTGTTATATATAGTTCAAACACTTTCAGTGACGAATTTTATCGTTACTAAAAAAATACTTTCAGTGACGACTTATATCGTCACTAAAACTCATTACGTTTAAGGCTTTCAGTGACGATTTTTACAAATCATCACTAAAAACACTTTCAGTGATGATTTCTATCGTCACTAAAACTCATTATGTTCAAGACTTTCAGTGACGACTTTTACAACTCGTCACTAAAAACTCTTTTTAGTGACGACCTTTAACGTCACTGAAGGTTCATATTTACGATACTTTTAGTGACGAGCACAAAAGTCGTCACTAAAGATACATTTAGTGATGACCAAAGTTGTCACAAAAGACATTGATAGTCTCACTTTGTGATCTTTTTGTGACGATTTTAAACTTTTAGTGACGAGTTTTCTATGTTTCAGTGACGATTTTAGTGGTCACTGAAAGTATAGCTTTAGTGACGACTTAAAAAATCGTCACAAAAAACCTTTAGTGACAGCGTTTTTAGCAGCCAAGGAGTGACGAAGTGACGACAAAAAGTTGTCACAAAAGCCCTTTTTTTCTTGTAGTGTAATTTCGAATAATTTTATAGTGTATCTACAAGAGTTTGACTACAATATAGAAGTTGAAAATGATTCTGAAGCCTTTTCACAAGCCATGAATTGTAAAAAGTCAAATTTGTGGTATGATGCTATGAAAGAAGAGATGGATTCCATGAAAAGTAATAAAGTCTGGAAACTTGTAGAGTAGCCTAATGGAGCAAAGGTCATCGGTTGTAAATGGGTCTTTAATTAAGATCAAAAAGGATTCATTAGGCAACATTGAGAGATACAAAGCGAGACTTATTGCTAAGAGATTTATTCAAAAAGAATGAGTTGATTACACGAATACTTACACGAATACTTTCTCTCCTATATCTAAGAAAGATTCTCTTCGAATTATTTTGGAATTAGTTGCTCATTTTGACAATGATTTGCAACAAATAGACATGAAAATAACTTTTCTTAATGGTGATCTAGAGGAGGAGGTTTATATTAAACAACATGAAGGTTTTCTCCTTTAGTGATTGTGAGCACATGGTTTGCAAACTTAAGAAATCTATATACGGTTTAAAACAACCTTCCCGTCAATGATATTTTAAATTTCATGGAGCAATTTCTTAATTTGGATTGTTGAAAATCCCATGGATCAATGTTATATCAAAAAGTCAGTTGGAGTAAAATATGTTTCTTGTTTTATACATAAATGATATTTTACTAGCAACTAATGATAAGGGTTTACTGCATAAGGTGAAACAATTCCTTTCTAAAATTTTTGACATGAAAGATATGGGTGAGGCATTTTATGTCATTGGCATTAAGATCCATAAGGATAGACCTTGAGGTATTTTAGGTTTGTCACAAGAAACCTATATCAATAAAGTTTTAAAGAGATTTCGCTTGAAAGATTTTGTTCACCAAGTGGTGCTTCCATTGTGAAGGGTGAAAGGTTCAATTTGAACTTATGCCCAAAGAACGACCTTGAGAGGAGAATCTATGAAGAATATCATATATGCTTCTACCGTTGGAAACTTTATGTATGTTCAAATTCGCACTAAACCTGACATTGCATTTATTGAGGGAATGTTCGGATGATATCAGAATAACCCAAGAATGGACTATTGGAGAGCTATAAAGAAATTCATAAGGTACCTACAAGGAACTGATGACTACATACTTAAGTATAGACAGATGGACAATTTGGATGTGATCGTTATTTAGATTCAAACTTTGTTGGTTATGTTGATTCTCGCAAGTCAACAGTAGATATATTTTTATGATGGTCGGTGGAGTTGTTTCATAGAGAAGTGTTAAGCAGAACTTAACTGCTACTTCTACTATGGAAACTGAGTTTATCTCCTATTTTAAGGCTATTTTACATGGTGTATGACTTAAGAATTTCATTTTAGAGTTTAAGAGTTATGGATTTCATTTTTAGACCAATGAGAATTTTTTGTGATAATTCAGCTGTTGTCTTTATGGCTAAGAATAATAAACATGGAAGTTAAAGTAAACATATCAACATTAAGTACTTAACCCTTAGAGAAAGTGTAAAAAAAAGAAAGTGGTTATTGAGCATATTACCATTGAATTGATGATCATTGATCCTTTAACTAAGGGCCTGCCACCACTAAAATTCAAGGATAATGAAGAGAAAATGAGATTTTGTTCCACTTTATGATTGTATACATACATTTTGTTAATGAAATTCTTATATATTGTGATGTTTTCTCATATTCATGTGCATTGTAATTTACTTGAGAAAAACATATTTTGTTTTTGGACCAAGAATAAATGTAGAGTTTATTCATTAATTTTTTGTTACCATATTAAGTATAACACTTGAGAAACTAAATCCATTGTAATAAATGGTTGATATCACTCGCTTTTAAAGGACCTATCACTATAATTCATGTATTTATTTTTTAAGAAAGTTGTTTGACGATCCATTTAAGTCATCAGGTTAAACATATGGACTAAGTGGGAGAATGTAACAGTTTTATATTCAAGCATATTCAAAATCTGTTACTCAAATTAATGGTTCAATGTTTTAAGATTAAATGAGCATTATTCAGGAAATTGAATGGCTATAAAAAGTCATTATTTAGTGATAACTCACTAATTATTATTCTTGATGATAGAAAAACTATATAAGGGAGTTTTAGTCCCTAAGCCTCTCCCTTCTTCTGTCAACGAATTTTACACCATCTTTAGTGAGGGAGACAAGACTTAAAAGAGTCAAAACTAGAAAGAAAGTCAAAAAACTTGTGAAGAAAAGCAACAATGGGAAGTTGGTTTACTTCTTTCTAATTCTACATTTGATCGATTTAAGCATATTGTTTTGAGTCTAGAAAAATGTTTAGATCATTTTCAATATCTATCAAACTTCACCTATCTAAGTGGGTAAAATCACTTTTGCAAAGAGATTGATAATTGAATAAGGGATCTATGTGAAGAAAGATAAATTGTACTATTGATTTTGATGCTATTTGTATACAAAATTTTGTGAATTTTTAAACTTAACTGTTAATCCCAAGGTTTTAACAAATAAATTATTTTGTTTTTTTATGATAACAAAGTAATTGAGTCTAAATAAGGCAACTCTTTGTCGTCATATTCTGAATTTCTAAGATTTTTTTAATTTATATTTCAAATTAAGTCTGTGCATATAGAATTTGAGTCTGATTATAAGATATTAAATCATGAATATTTAGCATTATTCTAAGTGCTTTTATGGCATTATTTTTTCAAATGTGCTAGATTGAAAAGATCAGCCGGCCCTCTTTTGAGAAATTTAGGTAACTATGCTATAAGGAAGGAAATTATGAAAGAATTGTTTGGATAGTCAAAATCCTAAGAAGAAGATAGACACATAAAAGAAGACTAAGATCTAAGGAAATATTAAACGAGCAGTACTGTATATAGAGTTTGTAGTACAATTGTTTTGTTAGTATAGTTAGTAGCATTGTTAGCATAACTACTTGTTCTAGACTTGCTACATTCAATTACAATTTGCTTTTTGGTTATTGAATTGAATTCATTTGTTAAGGAATTATTTTAATTAATTTATGAAGGAATTCTAAAATTTAATCTATACTCTCAATTGTAATATTTTTTTAATTTAAAAATTATTGTAATGTCTCCCTCAATATCATAAATAGCACTAAAATATGAAAGAAACACGTATGTCCATTCATAATCTTTGCACAAACACCACCACGTGAAATCTTATTCTATCCAATGTTTCTTTGCTAACAATCTTAGCAACTTGAGTTCTTTTAGTTGAAAGGTTTCTATTGTTCCCCAATCCTTTAAATCCCTCAGGATTTCGAAAGTTGTTATACTGTCGAGTCTTCACTTCAAATTGAAATTATAAGAAGTATGAATGTAATCTTCACTTCAAATTGTTGGGTCTTCACTTTCAAGGGGAATAGTGAGTTCAATAATTAGTTTGAGCTTCTTCCCAGGTGGTTGCAATCTTCCCACTCTTTTGAAGAACTCTAATAACTGTAGGAGTTAAAGTGGATTGAAGATAAAAATGTGCTCAGAAACGTGTGTAATCACACTGTCCTTAAGGCGATATTTTTCCCTACTATATTTGCTGCAGAGTATATAGCAAATTACCCTTAGAAATTATCCCAAGCACCCAAAGATTAACAGATAACAACTTCTAAAATTTCCCTTGATGAACAATTTGAAGTTTTAGAGAAGACAATGGAGGAGGATAAATTCATTTTTTGGATTAATTTTCACTTTGTCAAATCACTTATTTATAATAAAATTCTGAATAGACACGTCTCTTCTATAGAGTTGTGATATTTTTGAAAAGTTATAATTTTTCTATAAGTTATGACTTTTCTGAAAATCATATCTTTTCAATTTAAAATTCGAATTTAAAAGAAAACCGTTAGATTTATTTATTTCTTTATTTGTATTTCCTCTCCTCCAAATATCTATTTAATATGTGGTGTAATAATTAATTTATAAAAGTTTAAAATCCTTTATAATAATTCAATGTAGGACTTAAAATTTTTACAAGCACACACTCTTTTTAAACTAACTATTTTTTCCAAAAATAACTTGTTCCATTGTAACGTTTCCTATAACCGTAACCTTGTTCGGCCATATGTCCACATCATTCGTCTCAATATCTGCAACACCAGAAATTGAAAATTGGTGGAAAGATAATGAGAATTGAAGCAATTATAGATTCTGGGCAACTAAAATAGATTAGTATCTTCTTTCTTCTTGATGCCCTTCAGGATTTTCCTGATACAATTGATGCAATGCAAAAACCCACTTTCACCCACAACCTAAGAGACACAAAACAAATGCGTTCAATTCAATAGCGGCACAAAAAAAAATCAATTAGGCGGTTCTAATATAAGTTGAAATTACAAGAAGAATGAATCTAATTTTCAAAATTAAGAGGAATATAAAGGAATTGGGAGAAATGTACCAAAAAAAAAGGAATTGGGAGACAATAAGAAACGAAAATGCCTCAATAAAAAAGATGAGGAATATTTATGTTATTTTATGTATTGTTTACAATAGATTCATAAATAAGATGATTGGGAGTATGAATCAAAGTGGGTAAATACTATTTTTCTTAAATATTTTGTTTTAATTTTGGGTTTGTAGATTTTTAATTGGTTCATTAAACTTTCTTCAGGTTTCCATGTTTGATTTCTTGGTTTAATTCCTGTCCCTTTGTGAAAGGGGTCATATTCCCCAATAATATTTTAATCTTTTACATATATTTGTCATATACATAAATTAATATGACACGTTTTTCAGATTTAGTAGAAAAAAAAACACTCGAACTTCCAAAAGAAAAAAAAAGTGAATCATTTTGAGATCTGTGAAATCATTAATAATTTAAAAGTAAAACCATTAAACCGATAATAATAATAATAATAATAATAATAATAATAATAATAATAATAATAATAATAATAATAAAAGATTGGTACGCCACTCTTTGTTTTAATCTCACAACTGGAAAGACGAGAATACAAAAAATGAAACGTTAAATTATGAGTTAAATATATACTTATGACAATGTACTTGATTATATTTTATTAAGAAAGGTTAGGAGTATATTGAGTTTGATTGGACTAAATTTCTTTTTCGAACCATAAATAAAAGATAATTTAACTTTTAATTAGTTAATACTATTATTTTTTTTTTATAGAGTTCAATTCCTCACATAATAAGAGACTCTTAAAAATTCAATACACTTAAAATAAGAACAAGTGGATATTAAACAACATCACTTAATCATATTTAAATTTGAAACATCATAAATAAAATTTTAATTAGCAGCAGTGACACGTGTTTTCAGAAAAATATTACATATATTTTCAAGTAAAAAGAAGCAAAAAAAAAAAAAAAAAAATTCATAATTTGCTGTAGGTGGTATCGTTATCTATATCGTCATATTTTCACGTGACACAAACCTTGAAGACTGCGTTACTTGCGTTCTTAGGGTTGATGCTCACCTCATGGGAGTTCTATAAATTGAAGCTCCTAATGCTCATTTACGCACACCCAAAATCAAAGCAAAGCCTTCCATAGCCATACCTATCAAACAATGAAGACTGTATTGTTTGCATTCTTCTTCTTCCTTCTCTTTGCCTTCGCCACCAAAGCTGAGTTTGTGTATGACACAGATGGTGAGCCACTGAGAAACAGTGGCAAATACTACTTCTCGCCACCTGATCCTATTGGAGGTGCTGAGGTTACATTTGCAGCTCTTGGGGGAAATGGAGAGTGCCCGATCGCCGTCGTTCAAAAAAGTTACATCCATGGATGGCCAACGGTTATTGGAACTCCATTAAAGGTCCCTTTTATCTCCACAGACTTTCCTTTAATAATAGAATTCGCTGATTTTCCAAAGATACCACCCTGCACTGCCACTTCATCAAAGTGGGTTGTGTTGGAGTCATTACCTGTAGGAGCCACTGTGAATGTCGGCGATTACCCTGTCAATAGTCACGGCTGGTTCTTCATCAAGCCCCACGGAATTGGTTCTTATAAGCTTGTTTTCTGTAGCAATGACGATGCCGAAGTTTGTGGAGACATTGGGGCGCGCCTTGACGGTGAAAAGAATTGGCGTTTGGTTATCACAGATAAAGATGCACTGGAATTCAAGTTCAGGAAGGCTGAAGAAAGCTTTGCCTCTGATATATCAATGGTGGTATGAACCTAGAAATTAATGACCTAATTGCATGTTCGATATTTAGTTTGCTTTCTCAAGGTAGTGTGTGATTCTGTGAGAATAAAAATGTGTGACTGTGACTGTCATCTTTGTAAAGCATTTCTAAATGCAGAAGTTGCCTGTCAAAACTCAAATCATGTTCCTATAATAAAAGTAGTGCACAAAACTGTCTCATCTCCTTGGTTTCCAAGCTAAAGTTTGAAATATGATTAGAAAATTAACACCAAAAAAGAAATATGATTAGGAAATTAACTTTATCAATTATATATTTAATGACAAATTCAGCACATGGTTGCCTAAATTATTTTGTTTGATTTTGGACGCCAAATTGCATATTTAAAATTCACTATTCCAGAAACAGTTCACTAAGCATTGTGAATGTCGCCAAGCTACCATATTAATCTCAGCTGAGCAAGTGCTCCATTAAACTCACTAGGCTTTTGAGGTAATTAACTCTTTGTAAGTTTCACCCATCAAAGTGGGTAAAATAACTTTTAAAAGGAGATTGATAATTGAATAAGGGATCTCTACCAAGAAAGAAAATTTGTATTATTGATTTTGATGATATTTGTATACAGAATTTTGTGAATTTTAAACTTAACTGTTAATCCCAAGGTTTTAAGGCATAAATTATTTTATATTTTTTATGATAACAAAGTGATCGAATCTAAATAAGGCAACTCTTTATCGTCATATTCTGAATTTCTAAGAGTTTTTTTTAATTTATATTTCAAATTAATCCTGTGCGTATAGAATTTGAATCTGATTGTAAGATATTGAATCATGAATATTTAACATTATTCTAAGTGCTTTTATGGTATTATTTTTTAAAATGTGCTAAATTGAAAATGTCAGCCCACTTTTGAGCAATTTAGGCAACTATGCTATAAGGAAGGAAATTACGAAAGAATTGTTTGGATAGCCAAAATCCTAAGAAGAAGATAGACGCAGAAAAGTAGACTAAGATCTGAGGAAAATATCAAACAAGCTTGATCAAGTATTATTCACCGGAACAATACTGTATATAGATTTTGTAGTATTAGTACAGTTAGTAGCATTGTTAGCATAAGTAGTTGGTCCAGACTTGGTACTTCAATTACAATTTTCTTTTTGGTTATAGAATTGAATTCATTTGTTGAGGAAATTTTTTAATTTATTCTTAAAGGAATTCTAAAATTTGAAAAGCATTTTTAAAATTATGATTACAAATGAATTGGTACTTGGAAGTTGGAAGATTCATTAAACATGGAATATTCAATTACAGTTGATGTTTTATTACTTTATTACCATTACTTCATCTCATTTGAAATTGATACCACATAAATCATATTAAAATGTGTTGGATTTCTAATTTTTTTTCTTTTTAAATTAACATGTGTTTAGATATTTGAGGAAATAACACTTATTCACTTTGGTCTATATTCTCAATTGCAATTTTCTCCTAATTTAAAAATTATTGTAATGTCTCCCGCAATATCATAAATAGCACTTATTACGAGAGCTCAAAGAAGATCAAGAAAGAAGGAAGGAAGACATGAAGTAATGATTAACACAAGTCAATGTGGTATTTGTGAATAGAGTGTTAACTAACTCAACAACTAATGTGACAAGTCATTAAACCAGCTCATCACTATTTACAGCTCATCATCCTAACATGCTTCCATGAACCTTTCTACACTAAAAGTAACATTTACTAACTTAACTATAAAACTGAAACTTTGCACAGTAAGAATAAACTTCAGCATCATAGTTACAGTAAACTCGAGCGCCAAACTTCATAAGGCTTATATCATCATACTTCTAGCACTTCAAATCCTTGACTTGCAATCTTTTTTTCAAGTAGCAAAATCTTGAACTAGACAAGGACTAGGTTAAGATATCAGCCACTTATTCTAAAGACGGAATGTGAGCAATAAAATTTTTTTTTTTTGCAACTCTTTCCATGATGAAGAACAGGTCTAGTTCAAAGTGTTTGGTCCTTACATGCATTATTGGATTGGTAGTAAGCAATACTATCCTAGTTGATCACAGAAATTTGAACTACAATTCTTTTAGAATAAATTTAATCCACATCAATTTGGTTGCTGCATAACTAAGTTTAATTTTGTAGTCAGCCTCAATGCTAGAACTTTCTATAACCGTTTGTTTCTTGCAAGACCAATATACTATATTCCTTCTTAGAAAAACACAGCTCTTTGAAGTTGATCTTTATCATTTGAGTTTGAACCTCAATCAGCATCACAAAAAGCCACCAAGTCTAGGTGAGTAGATCGTTGTATATGCAGGCCATGAGTTAGTGAGTCTACTAGATATCAAAGGATCCTCTTGGTTGCCCAATAGTGAGTTTCCAATGGGTTTTGCATGAACTAACAAAGTTTATTGACCGAGAAGGAAATTTCAGGCCTTGTGATGGTTGCATACTAATGCACCTACAATGGACTTGTATAATTGAGGTTCAGACATATTTTTCAACTCCTTCCTTCAAAAGTCTTGCCTCAGCTACCAAAGGTGAGTTAATCCCTTTAGCTTTATCCATCTTAGCCTTAATTAAGATGTCTTTTATGTAGTTTGACTAAGATATCTTTCAATTGTTGCACCTCTATACCTAAGAAATAATTGAGTGTGCCTAAATCCTTTAAAGAAAACTCATTATTTGGATGATTTATAAGGGTAGCTATATTAGAAATTGAATCACTAGTAACTAGAATGTTATCAACATAAATGGGCACAAATAATGAATGACTCGAGCCAAATTTAAAGAAGAAGGATAAATCACATTTACTGCCTTAGAAGCCCAACTTTATTACAGCAAAGGCTAACCTATTAAACCAAGATCTTGGAGCTTGCTTTAGGCCATAAAGTGTTTTATGCAACCTGCAGACTTCCCTTTTAGTGCTTAATTCAAAATCAAGGGGTTGTATCATATACACTTCCTCATTGAGAATCACAGAGAGGAAGGCATTGTTCACATCCAATTATTAAACTTTCCACCCCTGCAACAGAGCAAAGGATAGAATATTTCTGATTATGGTTGGCTTGACCACTAGAGAAAAAGTTTCATCATGGTCAAACCCCTTTATTTGGTTGAAACCCTTGGCCACAAGCCGACCTTGTGTTTTTTAATGCAGCCATCTAGATTGTACTTAGTTCTAAATGCCCATTTATAATCAGTGGCAGTTCTATTTGCAAGTCTATCTATTAGTGACCAAGTGTGATTTCTCATGAGCACTCTATACTCATCTTCCATCACTTCCTTCCAATTTGAACTTAGCAAAGCTTCATGCCCTGAAGTTGGTTACTTCTCTATCAAAAACACTTGGGGTTTGAAAATTCCATTTTGATCTCTGGTCTTTAATGGATGAGTGAGGTTTTTGGGTAGCATTGACATTTAAGGGCTCAGTAAGATAACATGAAGAAGCTATGTGAGGTGCACTAAGAGAGACATCTGAGGTGCTGTATTGAAGATGGAGATGGTGTTGGGATGTAGAAGTATTGACAGTGGTATCTCTTTAAGAGAAACTAGATTGCTGAAAACATGTGATTGAAGGATGAATCATTGGTGGACTTCTAGATATTATTGGATTAAATGATATTTTATTTGAAGCAAAAGGATGGGCAAAACCAATTTTGAATGGAAATTCCAATTCATTGAGCAACACATCTCTAGAGATAATGATTCTACCTTGAGAGTTAATGCACTTTTACCCTTTGTATGCATTATGTACTATAAGAACATACACTTATTAGATTTGTAGTCTATCTTATGACCATTGCAAGGTGTTAGGAGTTGAAAGTATGCATACCCAAAGATCTTTAACCTAGAATAGATAGGGATTTTGTGATACAACATTTCATAAGGGCTCTGCCATTATAAATTATCAGTTGGCATTCTTTTAATAAGAAAAATTGTAGTAGGAAATGAATATTCACAATAAGAAAAAGGCATTGCAACTTGTGCTAGAAAGGTTAATCCTATTTCTGTAATATGTCGTATTTTTCTCTCTACAGTACCATTTTGCTCATGATTGTGGGGAAATGCCTTCAGTAGCAAGAAAGTTGGACAACTTCCTAAATTCTCCACCCTAGTTAATTGGACTACTTTTTATTTTGTGATTGAATTGCAACTCTACCATTTTCTTAAAGTTTAGACAAATAGAGTAGGCTTTAGACTTTGCTTTAAGTATAAAGATCTATGTAAATTTTGCAAAATCATTTGTGCAATGAATTAAATAGCAAAAACCACTTTTAGACACCATAGGTGATGGCCCCCATATGTCAATGTAAACAAGTTGCAAAGGTTCTCAATAAGTAGTAATAGATGACTTGTAAGAAAGCTTGTGTGCTTTACCTCAGCAGCATGATTAACATAAATCATAAGTAATTTTATTTATATAATGGACATTACAAAGTTTAAGGTTTGTTTTTACAACTTTAGTAGATGGGTGCCCCAATCTACAATGCCAAAGCTGAAAATTGCTCATTGGCTTATTGTTTACATCAGTACTATTTGAATTTACAATATTTCTAACTTCTGAAGGAATAGAGTTACTACTATTGATGCAAGAGACAATAGTAAATCTCCTTGAATTAGCAGTAGCAATTCGTGTTAAATTGAATGCACCAAAGTTATAGGGGGAATCGTTAATCTTTCCTCACAGAAGAACCTTGTTGGAGTTCTGAGCTTTGACATAACATACAATTAGATGGAATTCAAAGTAGACTCGGCTGTCTCTTGCAAATTTAGAGATATTCAACAAAATTTTAGTTATATTAGGTAATAGCAATAAATTCTTTAGAGAAAGGGATCTAGACTTATCAAAAAGAACTACCAATATGGGATATAGACAAACCTTGACCTTTCCATGGCCAAGATAATCTTTCTTGAATAACAAAGAATTATGATCTTGTGTTACATTATGAGATGCTTCAAAATTGACATAAGAACACTGATCATTGAGTGTTTTAGGAGTTACTATTAGAGCTTTCGAACTACCAAACTGAGACTGAGTAAAATATAAAGACTGGTTGGTATGATTTTGTGCTAAAACAATGTAAGCATGAGCAAAACCAAAATTAGAGTTTGTTTGCTAAAATTTATTATCAAATTGGTAGAAGCATCCCATTCTGAATGACCACTTATACTACAATGCTAATATATGAAATGTGTCCTTTGGTGCTATTTTCAAAACCTGCTTTATTTCTACTAAAACTCCCTAAAAGCCTTCCAAAATTTCCATGCACTTTGCTATTGCCCTAAAATTCTCCTTTACTAATTTGTATATTAGTGAAATTAATTGAGTGAGAATCAATTTTATGATATATTTCAATTCAGGTTTCTTAAGCTAGAACCAAAGTTTCAATATCACTAACCGAATAAGGATCGAGTCTTGCAATGATAAAAGTAAGAAATAAGTCATATTATTTTGAAAATCCATCTAATATGGCTTCAATGTGATCTTGATCATTTAAGGGATAACAAACACTAATTCAAGAGTTTAAGACTACTTATACCTTTAGTAGATATTCACTTGTTGGTAGTGAGCCTTTCTTTAAATTCTTTAACTACAGCTTGAGTTGACTGATCATGGCACAGGTTTGAGACGCAAAGAACACTTGCAGTCTCTTCCGAGCCTGAGAGGACCTTCCACACTGAACAACTCTAGTAAGGGTAAATTTAGACATAGACAAGAGTAGCCATGACAACAACATTTGATCTTGCTTTCACCAAAACATAAATTCTTCATTAAGTCGACCATTGCATTCATATTCAAGAGAAGCAAAACATGGAGGAACTTTGCTTAATGGATCCAAGAAGTGTTCAAGATTGTGAGCTCATGTTGTAGCCACAATCTATAGGAGCCAGCTATTAACATCAAGCTTAATTGACAACAACTAGAAGAAAGAAATAATGCCTTTCCTGGTTTGAATCTCCATTAAAAACACAACTTTGATACCGTGTTAAGAGATCTCAGAGAACATTATGAAAAAAAGAAGGAAGAAATGAAGTGATGATTAATAATGCCATCTTGACTTGATAATTATGTGGCATAAGCCTGTGTGCTTTATATAAGAACGAGTCAATATTGTCACGACCCCAATTTGGGATACATGATTGGCACGGCATAAGGGATTGGTCCTTACACCGTAAGCCACAAAATAGACAATTAGAACCTAGCACACAATATCATAAATGAACATTTTAGTTATATACATAATTATCTTCTTACTAATTCATGCCATACAGTCCTTGTATATAGATAACTTTAACCAACATACTTAGAGTACACAATAATCATCTCTGTCGATAGCTAACAGTGTTTCTGTCAATGATTCCTCTAGAATAAACAAGTTTTATAAGCCAAAAATATAAAATGAAAAGAAAATTGGAAAGCATGAATTTAAAATTCTTTTTAAGACTAAATATATCCCTCCCTCTCAAGACATTCATCGGACAGAGTTCCGGCATAGAAATTCATTCTCCAAAATTAGAAATACAACAATTTTATTCCATTCCAAACAAATCATGATATTCAGTCCCAAAGACACATTCCAAACATAATTCCAAATACAATTTCACCATATTCATGAAATAATGAGGTATCAGTATAACATAAATCATATGAAACAATTTAAAAAATAATACAATTATAAATTTCAATAAAGTGTCACACAACACCATATTTTCATCTCAAACTCAAGAAGGATTATTAGAGGTCTGTTCTGCATGTCCTATAGCTTTTAAGAATATAAACCTAAAATTCAATTTATGCTATACACAATTAAAACTTTGTTTTAAAATGCATAGGCATGAAAGGGATTTGAAAAGACGTTATAGTAAACTATATTCACTCACACTTTAAGGATTCATGGAGGGCAACCCTTTTCCTTTCACTTCCAATGTCCAAGCTATTAAGCAAACTTCTAACTTGGTTAGGACTTTCTTCGAGACCTATAATACAACATCACATAATCATTATTCCTGCATGGCACATAATTACCATGCTATGAGTCTAATATTTCATCACATATAAATTTATATTTCTTTCAAGACCAAGCTTTTTGGGTCCTACATCAATTTGACTAAAGATCTGTACTTCTCAATCTAACACCAACTTATAATTTTATATGCATTTCCAATTCCTTTATTAGCTAGCTTATAATCCAAAATTCAAGAATTTTCCTTATACTTTCAAACTTCCTATCACATACATATACCAACTTTAAGCTTCCATACTAATAGCTTCTTAAATGACCATTCCAAAACTTCTTTGATTATTTGAGTCTTCAAATTATGCCTTACAACTTAGAATATCCTAAATCAAATTTTGTTGGGCGCGGTTACTGTTCACACTATTCATGTTACTGTTCACCGAAGCAAAAATCCATGATCTAAGTAATCAAATGATGTTATCTGCTTATAAAAATTGGCATAGAAGTAGTACAACAAGTCCTTAACATGATTCTATACCCAGAAATTTCATAAACCAAGAAAAGAATTGAAATTTCAAGCTTTTACCTTCATGCTACAGTGATTTCACACTTTTTTTTTTTGCTTAATTTCTGGCAGCTCCTTGGGTCACGTTTTTAGCTGATTATAGAGGGGTTTTGTTGCTTCCTATTGTATGATTGAATGGACAAATTTTTAGGGGAAGAAGATCTCTCATATGGGAAGAAGGGGATGCATTTTTTTTCTCTCCTAATGTTGCTGCTGGTGTACTTACGGGAAGGAGAAGGAAATGGGGAAAAAAACTAAAGGAAGGGCAGTCTAGTCTTTTCTAGGATAAGAGGAGGTAATTGTGTAATTTTCTTTATAATAAAAAAAACGGAATATTACAAATATGGTATTTGTAAACAGAGTGTTAACTAACTTAACAACTAATGCGACCAGTCATTAAGCCAATTGATCACTATTTATAGCTCATAATCCTAACAGCACCTAAAATGAAAGAAACAACTCTCTCCTTTCACAATCTTTGCACAAACACCACCACATGAAATCTTGTTCTAGCCAATGTTTCTTCGTTGACAACCTTTGCAATGTGGGTTCTTTAAGTTGAAAGGTTTCTATTGTCCCCCAATCCTTTAAATCCCCTGGGATTTCAAAAGTTGTTAAATTGTTGAGTCTTCTCTTAAAATTGAAATTATAAGAAGTATGAATGTAATCTTCACTTCGAATTGTTGGGTCTTCACTTTCAAGGGCAATAGTGAGTTCAATAATTAGTTTGACCTCTGTCCCTGGCGATTGCAATCTTCCACTCTTTTGAAGAACTCTAACAACTTATTTCGTTGACGTTTCTTATAATGGTAACCTTTTCAGCTATATGTCCCCATTATACGTCTTAATATCTGCAACACCAGAAATTAAAAATTGGTGGAAAGACAATGAAAACTCGGAAGCAATTATATGATCTAGTCAGCTAAAATAGATTAGTAACTTTTATCTTCTTGATGCCCTTAAGGATTTTCTTGATACACTTAGTTGCAATGCAAACCCAGAACGCAAGAGACACACAAAAAATGCGTGTAATTCCATAGCAGCGCAAAAAAAAAACTCAATTAGTTAGTTCTAATATAAATTGAAATTATAATAAGTATAAATGTAATTTTCAAAATTCAGAGGGATTTAAAAGAATTAGGGGACAATAAGAAGTTACAAAAACCGCAATAAAAAAGATGAGCAATATTTATATTGTTTTAAGTACTTTTCACAATAAATTTATAGATTAGAAGTCATTGTAATTGAGAGTTTGAATGAAAGTGGATAAATGTTATCTCTTTTAAATATTTTGTTTTTATTTTGGGTATGTAGATGTTTAATTAGATTATTAAACTTTCTGCAGGTTTCCATGTTTTATTTTTTGGTTGAATTTTTATCCCTTTGTGAAGGGATCATATTCTCCAATAATATTTTAATCTTTTCCATTTATCCGTCATATACATAAGTTAATGTGACACGTTTTTCAAAAATGTAACACCCCTAAGATTTAGTAATTTTTATTTTATGTATGGATTATTAAAAGAAATAAAGGAGTATAGATGTAATTGAAAGGTTTTAGGGATGAAAATGAAAACTTATTAATATTTTTGGGGTCAAAGTGTAATTTTCTAAAAGTTTAGGGGTCAAAATATAAATAATGAAATTTGCAAGAACCTCCCTCAAATATTGAATATTTTCAAAATGGTCCCTCCATCAATATTAAAAAAATTTCCGTAAACGAGGTGAATGAATAGTACTTTTCTCTCCTCATTTTTTCTCTTTAGATCTAGAGTACTTTCGAACATCTGATCTCAAAACTAAGGGTACCACTAAATTCAAGACGAAGAATACTACGATATTGACTGAATAATTTTTCAAATCGGTCGTAGAATTGCCACATATCGGAAGTAGAAAATCCTAAAAAAAGGTAAACTCTGAAACTCCTATTTAAAGACTTCAAATTGAAAATCTAACACCGTAGATGGATTCAAGAGATAGATAAACTTTAGAATATGAAAATTTTCAACCATATGACAACTTTTTTTGTGTCGTGAACAGTAAATTCGGCTAGTAAAAATAGTGATTCTGGCGGTGAATAGTAAATTCGACCGTGAATAGTATCAATCAGTTGACCAATGTTGACTTAGCTCCCAAAGGCCAAATTTTGCAATTCTTGAGTCATTTTTTAAGTTTTTGGACCCTTTGGACACGATTTTGAGGTCTATTTGGTCAAATTTAAATTAAATAGTACATTTTAGGGCTGTCTAACCTAAAGCCTTACCCTATAAGTAGATAATTTTTTCTATGACTTACCCTATACTCTTCTTGAACTTTAAATGTATAATTGGTTATGTATACAAGTTATTTATACTTTTATATGTCTCTGAAATAGATTAAATTATCTGATTTGTTTATTATCTGGCATATAGTTCAAGAAGAGTATAGTTTTGAAAATGGATTTTTGAACTCATTGAATATGTAATTTTAAAAGTGTTTCTCATCATATGATAAAGGAAATATATTGTGAACGTGGTATTGATATGTAAAGCTATAAGATTGCCTTGAAAAAGGGCATGTATATGTGATAACCCTAATTGAAAAATTTCTTACAAAGGAATTATACTAAGATTGAAAATTATGTATAATACTAAAATCTCTATTTTGAACGATATAGCATATGTGCAAATATGATTTACATAGAGGAATCTTATTGGAAATACTATTTGTTAACAGCAGGTGATGTTTTCCTTAGTACACCTTGATACCTTAGCTAGTAGGGGTGGTGCTAGCCTCGTGTAACGGCCAACACATGGAATATGATATATGAAGGAGAGCAGGATGTCTCCTATCTGGGCAAAATGCTGACTATATGATATGTTATTTGCCCTCCATTGTTGTGTGTTTGGGAAATACCTATATTAGAGCCCCTTTGCATGTCCTCTTGAATGGTGGTAGGACAAACCTTAACTAGAATACTGAGTTTAGACAAATCCTACACCACCAAAGTACGAAAGGGCTTGAACTCTGATATGGTAGTTCTGATATGGGATCCAACTAATGTTTTCATGTAAAATATTTTGATGCATAATAACATTTTTTTAATGATCATATCATACAGTACATGTTTTGGATATCTGAATATTTTTTGATTTGAGAATATTTGAAATACGGGTCTCATATGAATGTACTTCTTAACTGTAATTTTCTACGTGATAAATTTTAAAATATGATTATATCCATATGTTGACCTAAGAGGTCATAGGAGGTATTATCTGCTCACTGAGTTATCAAACTCACTACACGATATTTCTACATTTTTCAGATAAGAATACAGAGTTTGGTCATTTCGTTCAGATAGGTGATCAGTTAGGCGACATAGTCTCTGGTGAGCCTATTTTGTTTTCAAGGATTATAGATTTTGATTTATATTGTACTTATACTCTATAGTATACTCTGAACTCCACAGGCAAGATCTCTGCTTCTGTTGTTACTTTGATATTTATAAACTTGGTTTGTATATTGTGTATACATGAGAATACCTATATGAAACTGTTTCCAATGATAAAGGAGTGTATTATGTATGTTATGAAAAATATATGTTTGTAAATTATGTGTTTCATGTGCCCTTAAAAGTAAGGGCGTGACAAGTTGGTCTTAGAGCATTAGGTTTCCCTGTGGTTATCGGAGTAAAGGATTATGTAGTAGGACTTTGAGTATAGGTATGTAACCGCAGATATATTTATACTCACAGTGCTGTTGTGGAATTCTATAGGATATCATCTTCTTCTTCCTTCTGACTCTTTTCATTAAGTATGCAATGTTTAAACATTATTGCGTATTTTCTAAATGGTGCCTCTTGAGTATGGACTACCAATTCAGCTTTTGAATTCATTTTGTTGAACAATGAAAAAGAGAACCCTCTTGGGTACAAAGAAAAAGAATTAGCTGAAAATTCGAAGATTCAATCCAAATACAAAGGCAATGGCTTGTTTGGATGTCAAGAAGGTTTGAATTGGTTGTTTGATTTGCTTATGTTAAACAATATGACGAATGGTTAATACAATATTGATAATGTGTTATGATGTGATCGAGGTTGTTAACTATAAGATAACAGTTTGTAATAAAGTGAGTGTTTTGAAAATAGATGTAAATCTCTTTTTGGATAGATGAGTTGGAACCTATATAAATGGATTTGACAAGCTGTGGGGTGGATTGAATTTGAGAGCAGGGAATCTATGAAGATAATGCTTTCAATGATAACTTTTGTTGATGTAAAGGATTCAAAGATAGTTTGGTTTTCAATAATATTATGTACAAGCATTATGAGAAAGGAAGGTTTGCTCATGGAAATTTAAAATTTGAGGTATGCAAAATAGGCAATTCATATGAAGGACTCTTGGATAGACATAAGCTTTTCATGATTGATTGTTAAGACATCGCATAAGCATGTTAAATAATAAAGTCAAAATGGGTTGACCTTGTTTAAGTGTTTTGAACTGCGTTCTAGTTGATATAATATGAAGATGTCATCAATAGCATAAAAGGTTAGAAAAGGAGTTGCAAATAGTGAACAATCAGTGGAAGCATGTACCCAGTAATTTAATTTCAGTTTTAGCAGCCCATAAGTTATTATAAAAAGGGTGCCAAGGATATTTGGTAGTAGTAAGAGATGTTGATATAAAGTATACTAATGTAGATTAAGTTCCAGTGATTAGGGAATGTTCTGATGTGTTTATAGAAGAATTGCCTGGATTACCCCAAAACGAGAAATATAATTTGATATTGATTTACTTCTTGGAACCTAACTAGTATCTATATCCCTATATGACTGAACTTAAAGAACTAAAAAAATTAGTTACAAGACTTGTTAGACAAGGGTTTTATACGTCCTAGTACTTCTTCTAGAAGTACTCCAGTCCTATTTGTGAAAAAGAAGGATGGATCATTGTGGTTATGCATAGATTACAGATAATTGAATAAAGTGATAGTGAGTAATAAATACATGTTACCTCGTACAAATGATTTGTTTGACCAACTATAGTGTGCTCAATATTTTTTGAAAATTGATTTAAGATCAGAGTATCATCAATTGAGGATAAGGGAGGAGGACATTCCAAAAATTGCTTTTAGGACTCAGTATAGGCACTATGAGTTCTTAGTAATGCCATTTGGTTTAACAAATGCTCAGCTGCATTCATGGACTTAATAAATAGAGTATTTAAACTATTCTTGGATCAATTTATTATTGTATTTATTGACGATATATTATTATATTCCAAGAGTTGAGAGGATTATAAACAAAATTTAAAGATAGTTTTACAAACTCTAAGAGAATATGGTTGGTTAGAATGGTATCCAAGTAACCCTAAGAAAGTACAAATGGTACAGCAATGACTACGTTCTACTACAATTAAAGATAAAGATCCAAGTCTAATTTGTGCTTTCTGCAGTTGTCTGTTGTCTAATTTATTTGAGTTGTAATTGGGCCAGGTACATGAACAAATGCTTGTGATGCATCAATTCATCAGCATTGGAAGCCAAGATGAGAATTCGTCGTGCTGAGTGTGAGATAAACTATTGTTCTACAGCATAATCAAGAAAAGACAACAGACCATCAAAGAAATGGTTAACATTTAACAAATCGATTTTAACAAACCTATCCATTTGTGATGGATATTCAGTTATGCCTAGGAGACTACTTGAAAATTTTGTTTTAAAGTACTAAAACTCCTTGGTAAGGCAATAAAGGCATCAGCATTGCTCATCATTATAGCCATTCGCTCATGCATGGAAGATATCCTAAATTTTTCCCTAACTGTTTTTCCTATGATGTTTGATACAGCTAGAGTGGTAGAAATAATACCTAGAATTTGACATCCTTCTACATGTACAGCTATAGAAACGTACCCCATTAACCCATAGTTATCTCCGCCATAGACTAAATGAATTTTTCTCCTAACCAGCACCATACCCAGATTTTATGCCTGTTTCACATACTTTCCATCTTTTCCAGGACTAGAACCACAAAAGACACAAATATTTCGAAAATGACGGCACTCACCCTAACTTTGAGTATGAAGGTAAAGATACTAATGTGAACATTTATAGAATTTAGAGAAGGGCATACTTATAATAGCTATGCGAATAGACCGGGTACAATTACAGCAACTATATGAGTGACCAGTGAATATCAGCTAAATTGAGAGTGAAAAATTAAAAAATAACGACACGCATTCATATGTACAATAGTGGTGATTGTGGCTCATATTAAGCACATAAAGAGAATAAGGTTAAGATATCACAATTAATTTTCTTTTTCCTTGTTGTCATGGATGAAGCATTGGTGTCTTGATTATTATAGGAAATTTGTAAGTGATAGACATCATTATATATAAAAAAGAGTGAAAATTCAAATTAGTTAATTATTAAAGAAGGACAATCAAATGATTTATCTTGCTTTCCCAATGTTCTTGCCAGTCAACTACTGTACATATGCATGCTTGCCGTCATTTTTGAAATTCACCTTCAATTTAGCTAATATCCATCAGTCACTCACATAGTTGTTCTAATAATGTCCGGCTTATTCGCATAGCTATTATAAATATGTATTTCTCTGAGTTCTATAAATTCATACATTAGTATCTTTACCTTCATACTCAAAGTTAGAGTGAGTGCAATTATGGAAGGAAGCACATTCCATCAGTTTTAAAATAATTGTGTCTTTCGTGGTTTCAGTCCTAGAAAAGATGAAGAGTATGTGAAAGCAACACAAAATCTGGGTAAGGTGCTAGTCAGGAGAAAATTTTATTTAGTCTACAGTGGAGATAACCATGGATTAATGAGGTGTGTATCTACAGTGAAACATGTAGAAGGATGTCAAGTTCTAGGTATTATTCTTACAACTCTAGCTGCATCCAATATCATAGGAAAGAAAATTGGGGAAGAATTTAGAGTAGATTCCATGCATTAGCGCATAGCTAGAATGATGAGCAATACTGATGCCTTCTGTAATAACCGTAAAATTTAACGAAAATTCCAATCAAAGGAAATTTAGAATAAAAGAGAGAATTTTGACAATAGAGATAAGAACCATAGAAAATATGTATATTTATTACATGGATTAAAGAATTACAAAAGAAATATGAGAATTTATGTTTTTGGCGCGCTATAAGCAAATATATTTTTATTTATGTAGAAATGATTATGATTTGTTAAAAGTAAGTGGACTTTTAAGTAAAAGAAGTATTGTGTTGTTTAAAATAATTATACCGGCCTCTATTAAATTTTTATGGTATTTTTAGAAATATTCTTTCTTTTAATATGAATAAAGATATTTGTTTTGAAATTTGTTTTATTATGATTTTTATCAAGAAAAATTATGATTTAAGAGTTTAATTAAAGATTTATGAGAAAGGAAATTTTTAGAAATTTTTGGGATATTTTATGATGAAAAATGGAATTTATATGAATTTTATAAAAGAAAATTCTATTATTAATTATTTAATAATTATTATTATATTTTAAAAAAAAAAACAAACAAACTCAGGAAACCATAAAATAAAAACCGGGGGCAACTGCGTATCGATAAAAAAAACGGAAAGATGCATAGTAGTGCATGCATAGTGAGTGAATAGTAATTTCAAATTTTATCTTTCGATTTGGAGTGTTTAAGGGCTTCCGATATCAAAACTGAAGGTGTTACTGGATTCAGGACGAAGAGTACTTCAGTTTTGACCGATCAGTTTTTGAAATTAACCGTTGAATCGCCGTAGATCTGAAGTAGAAAATCTCGGTAAAAGGTAAGTTCCGAAAAACCTTACTTAGAGACTTCTAATTAGAAATCTGACTCCGTAGATGGATTCAAAAATTAGATAAATATTAGGATATGAAATTTTTTTGTTGATTCGGTAAAATTTTTGTGACAGTGAATAGTGTTTCCGACGGTAAATAGTGGCGGTGAATAGTGTTTTCTGGCGTGAATAGTGTTTCTCAGCGGTGAACAGTAACCAAGCTCATTTAAGGCTTTTGGACCTTCCGGACTCGATTTTGGGGTCTGTTTTACCAAATTCAGACCAGGAACTAGGATTTTAGGGCTGTTCAATCTGGAGCCCTTACCTGTGAGTGGGTTTTTCATACTATAGCGCATGTTTTATGAATTCAGTTTATAATTCTCTCGTATGATTTTAACTAGTTGGAATGTATGCTAAGTTGTTTTACCGCTTTGAAAACTAATATGTTCCAACCATGTTAGAAATTATAAATTTCAATCCTAGTTGAACCCTAGGTATGCAGGGCAAACATCTAAACTGATAATTCTCCATTTGAGCTAGATTTATAGAAATGCGAACTTAGTCATAGAAATGAACTAAGTTGGCCATGAAATGATTTGATGCATGATGAGCATTTATGCGACGTCTACGGACGATCTATGTTTAAAATGATTTGATGCATGATGAGCATCTATACGACGTCTACGGACGATCTTTGTTTAAAGGGAAAGTTTATGATGATAAAGGTCTCCATGGGAATACATGGATGAAACATATTTTTGAACAGAGTTTTATGCATGAAAAGAGTTAGATGGAGAATTATAGCTTTATTGTAATGTTATTGAAATGTTTTACTTTAAACTCTTTGAATAGCATATTTCAAATGTTTTCTATTGGAGGGACCCTTTTAGATCACTGTTAGCTAGCCGCAGGTAGTGCTAGCCCTGGTGCACCATGATCATGTTAAGGCTTCGGCCTAGGATACTGTGACGGGCATATGACTGCCTAAGACACAGGGATTTAGGGTTGACTTATGTCTTCGCCTACAGTGATTGCCATACCCATTGCTATGTGCTTGGGGAAATTTAAGGTTGACTTATGTCTTCGCCTACAGTGATTGCCATACCCATTGCTATGTGCTTGGGGAAATTTAGGGTGGACTTATGTCTACGCCTACAGTGATTACCCTACCCTTGCTGTGTGCTTGGGGGAGATGATAGATCTGTTAGGAAAGACCTCCAATAAACTAGTGCATTTTTCTTAAAGATTAAATATTTCTAAAATATCTCATTCATCATTGTTATTGCATAAATAACTCCATTTATTATTTACCATGCATAATTGATTTGCTCTACTGTTAATGATTTAATCATGTTTTGTCTTTTGAATATACATTTAAACTGTTTAGCTTTTCTTTCAATAAATTATGGTCATCTTTATACTTGGGTTTAAATTATTAAATCCATTGCGAAACACTTGTGCTTGGTTTGCCCTGTTTCAGTTATAGTATGATTTATCCATTCACTGAGATGTGGTAATCTCACCCCTCTTCTGTTTCCTCCCCACAGATAGTCAAAGAAACTTTGATCCAGCTACAGCTTCATAGAAGGCTGAGTATAGCGTTGGTGAGTCCCAGTTTGGGCAAGGCTGTTTTTTTGTAATGATTGTCTAGTTAGTTTATGTCTAGTGTATCTCCATGAACATACAGGCAGGATCCTCGCTTCTTGCGTATTTTGATGTGTTGTTTGAAAAATGGTTTTATATTTTATAATAATGTTGGTATTATGAGGCCTTGGGCCAAGTTGAATCACATGAATATTATGAGGCCATGGGCCAAGTTGAATCAGAATGTTGGATTCATGAGATATCATGAGATATATATATATATATATATACATATATACAGTATTTTCTGATATTGGATGTGGCATATGTGGCCAGTTATATTTATTATGTACTCTGGATTGTGTGCTGGATTTTTGTGCATGCTATGTGTTAGGCTTGCGGCTAGGGGGAAACCCTTATGTCGTGCCGGTCATATGTTCCATCATTTGGGGCTGTGACACCTTCATTGCCTTACCAAGGAGTTTTAGTAATTTAGAACAGATTTTTCAAGTAGTCTCCTGGGCACAACTGAATATCCATCACAAACCGATAGGTTTGTTAAATGTTAACCACTTCTTTGATGGTTTGTTATCTTTTTTTGGTCAAATTGTGGAACAAAAGTTTATCTCACACTCAGCACAACAAATTCTCATATCAACTTCAAATGCTAAGGAGTTTATTGATGCTTTAAAAGGATTTGTTCATGTACCTAATCCAACTATAACTCAAATAGATTGGAAGATAGACAATTGCGGAAAGCACAAATTAGACTTGAATCTTCATCTTTAACTATAGTAGTACGTAGCCATTACTATACCACTTTTATTTTTTTATGGTCTACTTGGATACCATCCTTGCCAACCATACTCCCTTAGAGTTTGTAAAACTATTTATTAAATGTTGTTTATAATTCTCTGAACTCTTGGAATATAATAATATATCATCAATAAATACAATAATAAATTGATACAAGAATAGTTTAAGTACTCTATTCATTAAGTTCATGAATGCAACTGAGAATTTTTTAAATCAAATAGCATTACTAAGAACTCATAGTGCCCATACCGAGTCCTAAAAGCAGTTTTTGGAATTCCTTCTCCCTTATTCTCAATTGACGATACTCATATCTCAAATCAATTTTTGAAAAACATTGAGCACACTATAGTTGATCAAACAAATTATCTATACGAGATAATGGGTATTTATTACTCACTATCACTTTATTCAATTATCTATAATCTATGCATAACTGCAGTGATCCATCCTTTTTTTTCATAAATAGGACCGGAGCACCTCAAGAAGAAATACTAGGGCGTATAGATCCCTTGTCTAACAAGTCTTGTAACTAATTTTTTTTAGTTCTTTAAATTCAGTCGATATCATTCTATATAGAGATATAGATACTATTTGGGTTTCAGGAAATAAATCAATATCAAATTCTATTTCTCATTTCAAGGTATTCCAAACAATTCTTTTGGGAACACATCAAGAAATTCCCTAATCACTGGAACCTAATTTACATTGGTATACTATATATCAATATCTCTCACCACTGCCAAATTTCTTTGGCACACTTTTTGTAATAACTTATGGGTTGTTAAAGCTAAAATTAAATTACTGGGCACATGCTTCCACTAATTATTTACTACTTACAACTCCTTTACTAACCTTTTATGTTATTGATGACATCTTTATACTGTATCAGCTAGAACACACTTCAAAAATACTTAAATAAAGTCAAACCATTTTGACTTTATTCTTTAACATGCTTATGCAATGTCATAACAATCAATCATAAAAACTTATGTCTATCCAAGAGTCCTTCACATGAATTAGCCATTTTACATACCTCAAATTTTAAATTTCCATAGGTAAACCTTCTTTTCTCATAATGTTTGTACATAATATTATTGAAAATCAAATTGCCTTCGAATCATTTATTTCAACAAAATCTATCATTGAAAACATTATCTTCATAGATTCCCTGCTCTCAAATTTAATCCACCCCACAGCTTGTAAATTCTAATTATATGTGCAAGTTTCAACTCATAAATCCAAAGAGATATTTACATCTATTTTCAAAACACTCACTTTATTACAAATCGTTATCTTGGAGTTAACAACCTCGATCACATCATAACCCACTATCAATATTGTATTAGTTATTCATCATATTGTTTCACATAAGCAAATCAAACAACTAATTCAAACCTTCTTGACATCCAAACAAGCCATTACCTTTGTGTTCGAATGAAATCTTCTTATTTTAAGCTAATTTTTTTTTCTTTGTATCCAAGAGGGTTCTTTTTTTTACTATTTATCAACACGAGTTCAAAAACTGAATTGGTAATCTACACTCAAGGGGCACCATCTAGGACATACGCATCGATACTTATATATCGCATACCTAAGGATAAGATTCCACAACAGCACTATAGGTATAAATATGTTTGTGGTTACATACCCATACTCAAAGTCCTACTGCAGAATTCTTGCTCTGATAGCCACAAGAAAACCTGTTGTTCTAATACCAACTTGTCACGCCCCTACTTTTACGGGCACATGAAACACATACTTTACGGACAAATTTTTACTATAATAGGTATGATACAAGCTTTCATTATGAAAATAGATACATATAGGTTCTCTCATATAAACACAATATACAGACAAAATCTATAAATATCAAAGTAATAGCAAAAGTAAGGATCCTACCTATGGCGTTCAGAGCATACTCTACAGTACAAGTACAATATAAATAAAAATCTAAGAGCCTTGAAAACAAAATAGGCTCACCAAAGAATATGTCACCTAATTGATCACCTATATGAATGAAAATGACCAAAATATGTATTCTTATTTGAAAAATGTAGAAATATCGTGCAGTAAGTTTGACAATTCAATGAGTAGATAATACTTCATATGACCTCTTAGGTCAACATATGGATATACTCATATTTTAAAATTTATCACGTAGAAAATTACAATTCAAAAGTACATCTATATGGGGCCTGTATTTCAAATATTCTCAAATCAAAGGATATTCAGATATCCAAAACCATATACTATACTGTATGATCATTAAAAAAATGTTATTATGCATCAAAATATTTCATATGAAAACATTAGGAGGATCCCATATCAGAACTATCATATCAGAGTTCAAACCCTTCCGTACTTTGGTGGTGTAGGATTTGTCTAAATTCAGTATTCCAGCTAAGGTTTACCCTACCACCATTTAAGAGGACACACGAAGGGACTCTAATATGAGCATTTTCCAAGCACACAGCAAGGGAGGGAAAATCACATATCATATAGTCGGCATCTCACCCAGGTATGAGGCATTCCACTTTTATTCACATATCATATCCCGTATATTGGTCGTCAGACAAGGCTAGCACCACTCTTGCTAGCTGAGGTGTCAAGTTGTGTAATAACTCCATTTTTTTTAAAGTCACATGAAGTCATTACCTTAATTTAACTCATAATAACATTCAATTAATTTAACCAAGCATAATTAAGGTTTACACATCATTAATTAACAATATCTATACGCAAATCAAGCACATATATGTCTACATCTTATTGATCCATATGGACCAATTTCGGAGATACGGGTGCGAGTGGTTGCACCTTCACCGGAATCTTAGCTAACTCGACCACAAATATCTTATTAATTTCTTGGATTTGATCAACATAGAGTAACTCGATCCAATGTACACTAAGAGCCAAAGCCAAAGAAAAATCTACAAAACTAGTTTTCTAAACATGATATGGAAATATAGTAAGAATTAAATCCCAGTAGGTTCAACAATAAATCATAATTATCATCAATCATGTCATGTTCATCTGTATAAGTTACAGCAATTACCGTAGGTCACATGAATGCACTTTATCTATGCACATGAAAATTGTACAGTAATGACATGGATGATATGAATAATTATTTTCAAAATATCATATGATGGCTATCAACTAATTTTCATGTCAAGCTACCCTGATCAGGGTGAGTACTTTCTACTCTCCGGTACGAGATTTTCTCGCTCTGTCTGACATGGCACAATTTCTTTTCTCATTAACATAATCATAGCCGTTGGTATGGCAATCACTGTAGGCGAAGACATAAGTCAACCCTAAATCCCTGTGTCTTAGGCAGTCATATGCCCGTCACAGTATCCTAGGCCGAAGCCTTAACATGATCATGGTGCACCAGGGCTAGCACTACCTGCGGCTAGCTAACAGTGATCTAAAAGGGTCCCTCCAATAGAAAACATTTGAAATATGCTATTCAAAGAGTTTAAAGTAAAACATTTCAATAACATTACAATAAAGCTATAATTCTCCATCTAGCTCTTTTCATGCATAAAACTCTGTTCAAAAATATGTTTCATCCATGTATTCCCATGGAGACCTTTATCATCATAAACTTTCCCTTTAAACAAAGATCGTCCGTAGACGTCGTATAGATGCTCATCATGCATCAAATCATTTTAAACATAGATCGTCCATAGACGTCGCATAAATGCTCATCATGCATCAAATCATTTCATGGCCAACTTAGTTCATTTCTATGACTAAGTTCGCATTTCTATAAATCTAGCTCAAATGGAGAATTATCAGTCTAGATGTTTGCCCTGCATACCTAGGGTTCAACTAGGATTGAAATTTATAATTTCTAACATGGTTGGAACATATTGGTTTTCAAAGCGGTAAAACAACTTAGCATACATTCCAACTAGTTAAAATCATACGAGAGAATTATAAACTGAATTCATAAAACATGCGCTATAGTATGAAAAACCCACTCACAGGTAAGGGCTCCAGATTGAACAGCCCTAAAATCTTAGTTCCTGGTCTGAATTTGGTAAAACAGACCCCAAAATCGAGTCCGGAAGGTCCAAAAGCCTTAAATGAGCTTGGTTACTGTTCACCGCCGAGAAACACTATTCACGCCGGAAAACACTATTCACCGCCACTATTTACCGTCGGAAACACTATTCACTGTCACAAAAATTTTACCGAATCAACAAAAAAATTTCATATCCTAATATTTATCTAATTTTTGAATCCATCTACGGAGTCAGATTTCTAATTAGAAGTCTCTAAGTAAGGTTTTTCGGAACTTACCTTTTACCGAGATTTTCTACTTCAGATCTACGGCGATTCAACGGTTAATTTCAAAAACTGATCGGTCAAAACTGAAGTACTCTTCGTCCTGAATCCAGTAACACCTTCAGTTTTGATATCGGAAGCCCTTAAACACTCCAAATCGAAAGATAAAATTTGAAATTACTATTCACTCACTATGCATGCACTACTATGCATCTTTCCGTTTTTTTATCGATACGCAGTTGCCCCCGGTTTTCATTTTATGGTTTCCTGAGTTTGTTTGTTTTTTTTTTAAAATATAATAATAATTATTAAATAATTAATAATAGAATTTTCTTTTATAAAATTCATATAAATTCCATTTTTCATCATAAAATATCCCAAAAATTTCTAAAAATTTCCTTTCTCATAAATCTTTAGTTAAACTCTTAAATCATAATTTTTCTTGATAAAAATCATAATAAAACAAATTTCAAAACAAATATCTTTATTCATATTAAAAGAAAGAATATTTCTAAAAATACCATAAAAATTTAATAGAGGCCGGTATAATTATTTTAAACAACACAATACTTCTTTTACTTAAAAGTCCACTTACTTTTAACAAATCATAATCATTTCTACATAAATAAAAATATATTTGCTTATAGCGCGCCAAAAACATAAATTCTCATATTTCTTTTGTAATTCTTTAATCCATGTAATAAATATACATATTTTCTATGGTTCTTATCTCTATTGTCAAAATTCTCTCTTTTATTCTAAATTTCCTTTGATTGGAATTTTCGTTAAATTTTACGGTTATTACATTCTTCCCCCCTTAAAGAAATTCGGTCCCCGAATTTCATCACTGTAGTTGTAGATAAATACTAATCTCATTGTTCAAATAAATACAAATATCTAGCGCGTATATCCTCCTCTCTTTCCCAAGTAGTTTTCTCAGAAGAATAATTTTTTTTTCATATCACTTTTACTATAGGTATTTCTTTTGACCGTAATTTCTTTATTTGTCTGACCACTATTGCTACTGGTTATTCCTCTTAGGTTAAATCTTTCTGTAACTGAATCTATGGACACTGTATAACATGTGTAGAATCCGGTAAATATTTCCGTAGTATAGACACATGAAAAACTGGATAAACATTATCCAATGCAAGTGGTAGACCGATCCTATCAAGAATTTCAAATGGTTCTATATACCGAGGGTGTAACTTCCCTTTCTTTCCAAATCTCATTACCTCTTTTATTGGTGAGTCATTAAAGAATATATGGTCACCAACTGAAAATTTCTAGTGCTCAACATTCATAGTCCTTGTAAACTTTTGACTTGTATTGATTTTCCAATATTCTTTTTCTAATCAATTTCACTTTATCAATGACATTTTATAATAAATCTAACTCCACTGAGTCATTTAACAAAACATTTGTAACACCTCTTACATAAGGCTTAAATCTTCTAATATCATTTTATTATAGACAGATTCTGCTAAGGAATCTCTCACCAATCTAAAAATATATATATGCTTAAAGCATGCTCTCCAAGCTAGCATCATCAATTTAGATAAGTCATATTCTATCTATTGCATGTTATTCCAAACTAGATTTTCAAAGTTTAACTTTTCTCAATTCACTCACATATTAAGAAACCTATGATGTTGAGATTTGAAAATTTACGTATAAATAATTGTTAAGAAAAGAGATTTGAGAAGAAGCCATAAATTGTAAATATGGACAAACCGAGATAATAAGGATATACTGAGATAAAAATAGTACTAGTATAATGGTAAAAAGAAGATACAAGTTAAATTTTTCATTGGCCGATATGTTGGCAAATACGAATTGAATATATTATCTCAAGAAAGTTATTCAGGAAGTCTAAGGATCTTTATTAGATTATAATATGACTAATACTAAATTTAAATGATGTGTTTATACATTAGAAGTTATGCTTTAAGTATCTTTATATTATTGTGGTAAAAGTTTGAAGAAATTAATTGTCCTTAGTTGAACTTAATCATAGCAGTAATTATCATGCCAATATACAATGACATCATTTAAAGTTTTACATAAACATCATAGGTTTCTTAATATGTGAGTGAATTGAGAAAAGTTAAACTTTGAAAATCTAGTTTGGAATAACATGCAATAGATAGAATATGACTTATCTAAATTGATGATGCTAGCTTGGAGAGCATGCTTTAAGCATATATATATATTTTTAGATTGGTGAGAGATTCCTTAGCAGAATCTGTCTATAATAAAATGATATTAGAAGATTTAAGCCTTATGTAAGAGGTGTTACAAATGTTTTGTTAAATGACTCAGTGGAGTTAGATTTATTATAAAATGTCATTGATAAAGTGAAATTGATTAGAAAAAGAATATTGGAAAATCAATACAAGTCAAAAGTTTACAAGGACTATGAATGTTGAGCACTAGAAATTTTCAGTTGGTGACCATATATTCTTTAATGACTCACCAATAAAAGAGGTAATGAGATTTGGAAAGAAAGGGAAGTTACACCCTCGGTATATAGAACCATTTGAAATTCTTGATAGGATCGGTCTACCACTTGCATTGGATAATGTTTATCCAGTTTTTCATGTGTCTATACTACGGAAATATTTACCGGATTCTACACATGTTATACAGTGTCCATAGATTCAGTTACAGAAAGATTTAACCTAAGAGGAATAACCAGTAGCAATAGTGGTCAGACAAATAAAGAAATTACGGTCAAAAGAAATACCTATAGTAAAAGTGATATGAAAAAAAAATTATTCTTCTGAGAAAACTACTTGGGAAAGAGAGGAGGATATACGCGCTAGATATTTGTATTTATTTGAACAATGAGATTAGTATTTATCTACAACTACAGTGATGAAATTCGGGGACCGAATTTCTTTAAGGGGGGAAGAATGTAATAACCGTAAAATTTAACGAAAATTCCAATCAAAGGAAATTTAGAATAAAAGAGAGAATTTTGACAATAGAGATAAGAACCATAGAAAATATGTATATTTATTACATGGATTAAAGAATTACAAAAGAAATATGAGAATTTATGTTTTTGGCGCGCTATAAGCAAATATATTTTTATTTATGTAGAAATGATTATGATTTGTTAAAAGTAAGTGGACTTTTAAGTAAAAGAAGTATTGTGTTGTTTAAAATAATTATACCGGCCTCTATTAAATTTTTATGGTATTTTTAGAAATATTCTTTCTTTTAATATGAATAAAGATATTTGTTTTGAAATTTGTTTTATTATGATTTTTATCAAGAAAAATTATGATTTAAGAGTTTAACTAAAGATTTATGAGAAAGGAAATTTTTAGAAATTTTTGGGATATTTTATGATGAAAAATGGAATTTATATGAATTTTATAAAAGAAAATTCTATTATTAATTATTTAATAATTATTATTATATTTTAAAAAAAAAACAAACAAACTCAGGAAACCATAAAATGAAAACCGGGGGCAACTGCGTATCGATAAAAAAACGGAAAGATGCATAGTAGTGCATGCATAGTGAGTGAATAGTAATTTCAAATTTTATCTTTCGATTTGGAGTGTTTAAGGGCTTCCGATATCAAAACTGAAGGTGTTACTGGATTCAGGACGAAGAGTACTTCAGTTTTGACCGATCAGTTTTTGAAATTAACCGTTGAATCGCCGTAGATCTGAAGTAGAAAATCTCGGTAAAAGGTAAGTTCCGAAAAACCTTACTTAGAGACTTCTAATTAGAAATCTGACTCCGTAGATGGATTCAAAAATTAGATAAATATTAGGATATGAAATTTTTTTGTTGATTCGGTAAAATTTTTGTGACAGTGAATAGTGTTTCCGACGGTAAATAGTGGCGGTGAATAGTGTTTTCTGGCGTGAATAGTGTTTCTCGGCGGTGAACAGTAACTAAGCTCATTTAAGGCTTTTGGACCTTCCGGACTCGATTTTGGGGTCTGTTTTACCAAATTCAGACCAGGAACTAGGATTTTAGGGCTGTTCAATCTGGAGCCCTTACCTGTGAGTGGGTTTTTCATACTATAGCGCATGTTTTATGAATTCAGTTTATAATTCTCTCGTATGATTTTAACTAGTTGGAATGTATGCTAAGTTGTTTTACCGCTTTGAAAACCAATATGTTCCAACCATGTTAGAAATTATAAATTTCAATCCTAGTTGAACCCTAGGTATGCAGGGCAAACATCTAGACTGATAATTCTCCATTTGAGCTAGATTTATAGAAATGCGAACTTAGTCATAGAAATGAACTAAGTTGGCCATGAAATGATTTGATGCATGATGAGCATTTATGCGACGTCTACGGACGATCTATGTTTAAAATGATTTGATGCATGATGAGCATCTATACGACGTCTACGGACGATCTTTGTTTAAAGGGAAAGTTTATGATGATAAAGGTCTCCATGGGAATACATGGATGAAACATATTTTTGAACAGAGTTTTATGCATGAAAAGAGCTAGATGGAGAGTTATAGCTTTATTGTAATGTTATTGAAATGTTTTACTTTAAACTCTTTGAATAGCATATTTCAAATGTTTTCTATTGGAGGGACCCTTTTAGATCACTGTTAGCTAGCCGCAGGTAGTGCTAGCCCTGGTGCACCATGATCATGTTAAGGCTTCGGCCTAGGATACTGTGACGGGCATATGACTGCCTAAGACACAGGGATTTAGGGTTGACTTATGTCTTCGCCTACAGTGATTGCCATACCCATTGCTATGTGCTTGGGGAAATTTAAGGTTGACTTATGTCTTCGCCTACAGTGATTGCCATACCCATTGCTATGTGCTTGGGGAAATTTAGGGTGGACTTATGTCTACGCCTACAGTGATTACCCTACCCTTGCTGTGTGCTTGGGGGAGATGATAGATCTGTTAGGAAAGACCTCCAATAAACTAGTGCATTTTTCTTAAAGATTAAATATTTCTAAAATATCTCATTCATCATTGTTATTGCATAAATAACTCCATTTATTATTTACCATGCATAATTGATTTGCTCTACTGTTAATGATTTAATCATGTTTTGTCTTTTGAATATACATTTAAACTGTTTAGCTTTTCTTTCAATAAATTATGGTCATCTTTATACTTGGGTTTAAATTATTAAATCCATTGCGAAACACTTGTGCTTGGTTTGCCCTGTTTCAGTTATAGTATGATTTATCCATTCACTGAGATGTGGTAATCTCACCCCTCTTCTGTTTCCTCCCCACAGATAGTCAAAGAAACTTTGATCCAGCTACAGCTTCATAGAAGGCTGAGTATAGCGTTGGTGAGTCCCAGTTTGGGCAAGGCTGTTTTTTTGTAATGATTGTCTAGTTAGTTTATGTCTAGTGTATCTCCATGAACATACAGGCAGGATCCTCGCTTCTTGCGTATTTTGATGTGTTGTTTGAAAAATGGTTTTATATTTTATAATAATGTTGGTATTATGAGGCCTTGGGCCAAGTTGAATCACATGAATATTATGAGGCCATGGGCCAAGTTGAATCAGAATGTTGGATTCATGAGATATCATGAGATATATATATATATATATATATACATATATACAGTATTTTCTGATATTGGATGTGGCATATGTGGCCAGTTATATTTATTATGTACTCTGGATTGTGTGCTGGATTTTTGTGCATGCTATGTGTTAGGCTTGCGGCTAGGGGGAAACCCTTATGTCGTGCCGGTCATATGTTCCATCATTTGGGGCTGTGACACCTTCATTGCCTTACCAAGGAGTTTTAGTAATTTAGAACAGATTTTTCAAGTAGTCTCCTGGGCACAACTGAATATCCATCACAAACCGATAGGTTTGTTAAATGTTAACCACTTCTTTGATGGTTTGTTATCTTTTTTTGGTCAAATTGTGGAACAAAAGTTTATCTCACACTCAGCACAACAAATTCTCATATCAACTTCAAATGCTAAGGAGTTTATTGATGCTTTAAAAGGATTTGTTCATGTACCTAATCCAACTATAACTCAAATAGATTGGAAGATAGACAATTGCGGAAAGCACAAATTAGACTTGAATCTTCATCTTTAACTATAGTAGTACGTAGCCATTACTATACCACTTTTATTTTTTTATGGTCTACTTGGATACCATCCTTGCCAACCATACTCCCTTAGAGTTTGTAAAACTATTTATTAAATGTTGTTTATAATTCTCTGAACTCTTGGAATATAATAATATATCATCAATAAATACAATAATAAATTGATACAAGAATAGTTTAAGTACTCTATTCATTAAGTTCATGAATGCAACTGAGAATTTTTTAAATCAAATAGCATTACTAAGAACTCATAGTGCCCATACCGAATCCTAAAAGCAGTTTTTGGAATTCCTTCTCCCTTATTCTCAATTGACGATACTCATATCTCAAATCAATTTTTGAAAAACATTGAGCACACTATAGTTGATCAAACAAATTATCTATACGAGATAATGGGTATTTATTACTCACTATCACTTTATTCAATTATCTATAATCTATGCATAACTGCAGTGATCCATCCTTGTTTTTCATAAATAGGACCGGAGCACCTCAAGAAGAAATACTAGGGCGTATAGATCCCTTGTCTAACAAGTCTTGTAACTAATTTTTTTTAGTTCTTTAAATTCAGTCGATATCATTCTATATAGAGATATAGATACTATTTGGGTTTCAGGAAATAAATCAATATCAAATTCTATTTCTCATTTCAAGGTATTCCAAACAATTCTTTTGGGAACACATCAAGAAATTCCCTAATCACTGGAACCTAATTTACATTGGTATACTATATATCAATATCTCTCACCACTGCCAAATTTCTTTGGCACACTTTTTGTAATAACTTATGGGTTGTTAAAGCTAAAATTAAATTACTGGGCACATGCTTCCACTAATTATTTACTACTTACAACTCCTTTACTAACCTTTTATGTTATTGATGACATCTTTATACTGTATCAGCTAGAACACACTTCAAAAATACTTAAATAAAGTCAAACCATTTTGACTTTATTCTTTAACATGCTTATGCAATGTCATAACAATCAATCATAAAAACTTATGTCTATCCAAGAGTCCTTCACATGAATTAGCCATTTTACATACCTCAAATTTTAAATTTCCATAGGTAAACCTTCTTTTCTCATAATGTTTGTACATAATATTATTGAAAATCAAATTGCCTTCGAATCATTTATTTCAACAAAATCTATCATTGAAAACATTATCTTCATAGATTCCCTGCTCTCAAATTTAATCCACCCCACAGCTTGTAAATTCTAATTATATGTGCAAGTTTCAACTCATAAATCCAAAGAGATATTTACATCTATTTTCAAAACACTCACTTTATTACAAATCGTTATCTTGGAGTTAACAACCTCGATCACATCATAACCCACTATCAATATTGTATTAGTTATTCATCATATTGTTTCACATAAGCAAATCAAACAACTAATTCAAACCTTCTTGACATCCAAACAAGCCATTACCTTTGTGTTCGAATGAAATCTTCTTATTTTAAGCTAATTTTTTTTTCTTTGTATCCAAGAGGGTTCTTTTTTTTACTATTTATCAACACGAGTTCAAAAACTAAATTGGTAATCTACACTCAAGGGGCACCATCTAGGACATACGCATCGATACTTATATATCGCATACCTAAGGATAAGATTCCACAACAGCACTATAGGTATAAATATGTTTGTGGTTACATACCCATACTCAAAGTCCTACTGCAGAATTCTTGCTCTGATAGCCACAAGAAAACCTGTTGTTCTAATACCAACTTGTCACGCCCCTACTTTTACGGGCACATGAAACACATACTTTACGGACAAATTTTTACTATAATAGGTATGATACAAGCTTTCATTATGAAAATAGATACATATAGGTTCTCTCATATAAACACAATATACAGACAAAATCTATAAATATCAAAGTAATAGCAAAAGTAAGGATCCTACCTATGGCGTTCAGAGCATACTCTACAGTACAAGTACAATATAAATAAAAATCTAAGAGCCTTGAAAACAAAATAGGCTCACCAAAGAATATGTCACCTAATTGATCACCTATATGAATGAAAATGACCAAAATATGTATTCTTATTTGAAAAATGTAGAAATATCGTGCAGTAAGTTTGACAATTCAATGAGTAGATAATACTTCATATGACCTCTTAGGTCAACATATGGATATACTCATATTTTAAAATTTATCACGTAGAAAATTACAATTCAAAAGTACATCTATATGGGGCCTGTATTTCAAATATTCTCAAATCAAAGGATATTCAGATATCCAAAACCATATACTATACTGTATGATCATTAAAAAAATGTTATTATGCATCAAAATATTTCATATGAAAACATTAGGAGGATCCCATATCAGAACTATCATATCAGAGTTCAAACCCTTCCGTACTTTGGTGGTGTAGGATTTGTCTAAATTCAGTATTCCAGCTAAGGTTTACCCTACCACCATTTAAGAGGACACACGAAGGGACTCTAATATGAGCATTTTCCAAGCACACAGCAAGGGAGGGAAAATCACATATCATATAGTCGGCATCTCACCCAGGTATGAGGCATTCCACTTTTATTCACATATCATATCCCGTATATTGGTCGTCAGACAAGGCTAGCACCACTCTTGCTAGCTGAGGTGTCAAGTTGTGTAATAACTCCATTTTTTTTAAAGTCACATGAAGTCATTACCTTAATTTAACTCATAATAACATTCAATTAATTTAACCAAGCATAATTAAGGTTTACACATCATTAATTAACAATATCTATACGCAAATCAAGCACATATATGTCTACATCTTATTGATCCATATGGACCAATTTCGGAGATACGGGTGCGAGTGGTTGCACCTTCACCGGAATCTTAGCTAACTCGACCACAAATATCTTATTAATTTCTTGGATTTGATCAACATAGAGTAACTCGATCCAACGTACACTAAGAGCCAAAGCCAAAGAAAAATCTACAAAACTAGTTTTCTAAACATGATATGGAAATATAGTAAGAATTAAATCCCAGTAGGTTCAACAATAAATCATAATTATCATCAATCATGTCATGTTCATCTGTATAAGTTACAGCAATTACCGTAGGTCACATGAATGCACTTTATCTATGCACATGAAAATTGTACAGTAATGACATGGATGATATGAATAATTATTTTCAAAATATCATATGATGGCTATCAACTAATTTTCATGTCAAGCTACCCTGATCAGGGTGAGTACTTTCTACTCTCCGGTACGAGATTTTCTCGCTCTGTCTGACATGGCACAATTTCTTTTCTCATTAACATAATCATAGCCGTTGGTAGGGCGTCCCCTACTGATGCACCACACAGACCGCCATGTGACCGTGCTTATTTCTTTTCTTTTCTTTTCACATTAATAGCCAGAAATATGATTTCAATAACAAGTATGTTCATTATACTTACATGCCATAATTTTTCATATACTCATTACCAAAAAATATTGGTAATCATGCCATGAACATAATCGTTTCAAATATCACTTTAAAATACTTCCATGTCAAAATTACACACTTTAGATGGGAAGGAGTTCATGCAATGGTAATGGCTATGGTATACACTAGTCATTTATTATTTTCATTAATAAGATTCTTTTTCTTTTTTAAATATTATTATCCTCTCTTTACTAAGCAGAGCATTACATCCTCATTTTAAATCCGATGGAGGTGATCTTAGTGTCAATTGAAAGATAAGACAATCCTCTAAAACTCTTATGTTGAACATTTTAGTGAAATATTAAGTAATCATGGTGTTACTACTTCCTCAAATTCAATGTTATTTCTTCTCAGATAAGTTCAGACCTCTACTTACTAATTGGACCATAGCTCCCTCATACCAACTTCAATTGAGGTGATTTCAAAGCCTATAAAATACTAAGACATTTATATACAAATTTCATGTTTATCAAGTCTTCAGAGTCATTACTAATCACTCCTAAAAAATTGAAAATAAAAACACTTACATTTACCACGTTGAATTCTATACTGATTCTAACATTTACTAATTACTCAGCCATATCTCTCTCATATAAACTCCACATTAATTGATTTTAGAGCCTATAGATCCGTGATTCATATATCTATATTTATTATGTTAACAATTTTTTTTAATGCTCTACATATTATGCCCAAAAATTCAAACACAGAAACATACTTAATAGATTCTTCCTTGATTAGCTAGTTTCTGACATTTGCTTACTAATTTGACCATATTTTCCTCATATTGATTCCAATTTGAATGATTCCAGTGGTTAAAAATCCATGAAACATAGATCTATATTTTTTATTTTATGTATTTCTTTTAATTCCCTACAGATTTATCCCATTAATTCAAACACATAAGCATACCTGACAAATTCTTCTCTAGTTAACCATTGTCTGACCACAACTTACATATCGAGTAATATCTCCCTCATCTGGACTCCAAATTATGTGATTCCAGTGGCTAAAATTCCGTGAAACATAGATCTACATTTTTCATGGTAACAATTTCTTTTAATTCCTAACTGATTATTCCCAGAATTTCAAAAATAGAAACTTTCCTGGTTACCCCGAAATCCATTTTCCTAACCAATCTTTTCCCAAGGTTTTAGTTCATCATTATATTACATCATCTTCCATTTTCTTTACATCTAATCATATTCCATCAATTTTTCACCACATTCAAATATACAAAATAGTAGCATAAAAAAATTCATAAAAATTTTACCAACCATAGCCATACTTATGCAAAATTTTCCACACCAACCGTAATGTCCAAAACATCCATCATAGGTAAAATAACATGTAACATGATATAGCAACATCCATGACCAATCATCAAAGTAGAAAATATTGAAAATTTCATCAAATTTCTAAGATCAAAATCCACATAAATTTACAAATTTCAAATCTTTTCTAAAAGGAAATATTGTTAAACCTACCTAAAGATCTCCCTAGCTCACTTAGTAAATTCTTTTTCTTATTTCCTCTTGAAGGAAGTGGCAAGATTCCTCCCTTCCCTTAGCTTTTCTAACAGCTTAAATAAGAGAAGGAGGGTGAGTTTTTGAACTCCAAGGATGAAGAAGAAAGATGGATTCAAGTGGAGATTAAGCTAACTTACCTTGAGTACTTAGTCCTCTAGACTTCTCCTTCTTCTTCCTTCCTTTCTTCTCCTCTCTTTCTCTCCTTTCCTCACTCCACCTTGCTTCTATTTTTCCTCTCCCTTACTTGGATGAAATTATAATGTTATAGGGGTGGGTTTTGCTTAAATAGACTATCAAGTGGTTCACCTTTCATGATCATAGGTCTACCTTATCACAATTAGGATGCACTTGGTTATTTTTTGGAAAACAAACAACTTATGTTCTTGTCTTTCTCTTCCTTAGTCAAGATATGCATAGCAAAAGGATATTTGTATTTTAAAAATTATGATAACATGTTCTTAAGAAAAAGGACAAGGTCTCTTTGATTTAGGGATTCATTTCTTTTTTCTTTTGTTTTAATCAAGTATGATAGGTTTGTCTTTCTAAGTGGCAAGTTTCTAGCCCTTGAATCTACCTTACTTGGCTAAAATTATTTGTGTAGGATAGAAACGTTTTGTCCTAATGCCATGTATTATGATACCACTTGCTAAAATTATGAGTGTAGGATATAGATGTTTTGCCCTAATCCCATGTATTATCATACCACTTGCTAAAATTTTGAATGTAGGATATAGATATTATCACACAACTTGCTGAATTTTTATTTTAATGCCATGTAACTTAATCTTTATTATTATTACACTATTATTTCATCACATGATTTATTTTATTTTATTTTTTTCTCTTGGATTTGGGCTCATTCCTACCCATTTCCTTTGCTTTAGATAAAATTCTACCTTTCTTGGAGGGCTTGATCACATTTTCATAATTTTTGGGCTATCGGTCCAACTTCTATATCTTAGTCCAAGTCTATGTTTTATTTCTTCCTTAGGTTATCCAATGGGCTTGCTAAAAACTTATGTGAAGTGGAAAAACTCTATATAAAGTGTCCATAGGTGAAAGCCCAATTTATTGGTGGAGATGTTAAACTTAGAAATTTCTAACTCTTGAACTAGGAAAAATTACCCTAATCCAATCTTCTTAAAATTTTAAAACATTTACTTACTTCCCAAAAATTTATCTTCCTTACCAAAGAATTTTGCCTATCTTTAGTATGTTATTTCTAATTTTTCCTATTAAATTTTCTCTCTTTACTTGTTCCCTTAATGTTAGGAACATTTTCTATGCATACACATAAGGCGAAGCATTTCTAAGGATTATATTTCCTTAGATATCTAAAAATTGTCTAATAAATTTTATTTCCTTAATTAAATATTTATGTACCTTTAAAGAAACAAAATTAGGGATGTTACATTAAATATTTATGTACCTTTATTAATAAAAGAAACAAAATTAAGGATGTTACAAGGTGCACCAGGACTAATATAACATATTGTTAGTAAATAGTATTTTCAATAAGATTCCTCCACAGAAATCATTATTTTCACATATGCCATATCATTCAAAACAAAAGTTTCAGTATAAATTTAGAATTTTCAATCTCAGTACAATTCTTCTGTCAGAAATTTTCCAATCAAGGTAATCACATATACATGCCTTTTTCCAAGGCAATCTTATAGCTTTACATATCAATACCACGTGCACAATATATTTCATTTACCAGATAATGGGAAATACATTTAAAATTACATATTCAATGAGTTCAAAAAAATTTATTTTCAAAATCATACTCTTCTTGAACTATATGCCAGATTAAAAACAAATCAAGTAATTTAATCCATTTTAGATATGTATAAAAGTATAAATAACTTGTAAACATAATCAATTATACATTTAAAGATCAAGAAGAGCATATTATCATGCCCTTAATTTTAAGGCACGTGAAACATGTACACCATGAACATATATTTTTCATAAACATGAATATTCCAATCCTTGATCATGGAAATAGATACATATAGGTTCTCCCATACATATACCATATACAGACTAAATCCATAAACATCAGAGTAATAGCAGAAATAGAGATCCTACCTGTGGCATATAGAGCATACTCTAGAATACAAATACAATACAATCTAAATAACATGAGCCTTGCAACGTAGGCTCACCCAGGGATTAAGCAGCTTAGCTGATCACCTATTTGCAAGACCAGACTCTATATCCTTATTTGAAAAAAAAATATAAATATCGTGTAGTGAGTTTGACAACTCAATGAGCAGATAAGACCTCCTAAAACATCTTAAGTCAACATATGGATGAACTCATGTTTTAAAATTTATCACATAGAAAATTACAGTTCGGAAGTACATCCATATGGGACTCGTATTTCAAATATCTTCATTTCAAATGATAGTCAAATATGTAATACCAAATACAGTGCAGCTTGATTATAAAACAATATTGTTATGCAATAAAATATTTCACATGCTTTAGGAGGATTCCATATCAGAACCACCATATCAGAGTTCAACCACTTCTGTACTTTGTCGGTGTAGGATTTGCCTAAACTCAGTATCCCAGTTAAGGTTTATCCCACTACCGTTCAAGAGGACACACGAAGAGACTCTAATATGGGTACTTCCCAAGCACACAGCAAGGGAGGGCAAATCACATATAATCAATAACACATATAGGAGGCATCTCGCTCTCCCCAAATAACACATGACTCCCATGTGTTGGCTGTCACACGAGGCTAGCACCACCCCTACTAGCTGAGGTGTCAAGGTGCATCAGGGCTAACATCACCTGTTGTTAGAAAATAGTATTTCTAATTGGATTCCTCCACAAAATAATTGCATAAAACAATGTACTTTTGAAATAAGAATACTTTTCATGTTCAATTCCTTTTTCCACAATTTCCATATGGGTTATCAATTCCAAATACCCCTGAATCTTCATTCTCAAGTAGTGAAATGCATATATGCAACATATATTCCAGGGGTTCCAAATTCATGATATGTGAACATGTACAATTTCCATAAAGCCATATTTGAGAGGAATAATATCCAATAAACAAAGATAATCATTCATCAATTTTCAAGAGCTGAAAATGCAGTAATAAAATCATATGTTGCACCAATATCGCAATCAAAGTATAATAAAAATGTAAAATAGATCATAGATAGTATTATCCACTCATAAGATAAGGGACCCAGATTGGACAACTCTAAAAATATACTTTTTCCAATCAAAGTGTGACCAAATAAACCTCAAAAACTTGTTCGGAGGGTCAAAAAACTTAGAAAATGACTTCGAGAGCTCGGTTAACGCTGGTCACTATTCATGCCAATCGAAATTACTATTCACACTAGAAATACTGTTCGGACACTGTTCACAGTTACTGTTCACTGAAAAAATTTGTAAAATTAAAACACCATATCACATTGTTTGACCATGAAATTTATCATACAACCAATACTCTACATCCTTAACAAAACCCCTAACTTGAAAGCTTGAAAACCCATCAAAAATCTAGCATTTTAGAAAAATTACCTATAAGTTACTATTCACAATTTTTCGACAAAATTCTGGTAAACTTCCAGCGAAATTAATCTGTGGGTTTTAAAGCTCTCAATTGGATGTCTAGAATAAGAGAAATCCTAGAGAAAAGTTGAGAAGCTTAGAAAGAGAAAGAGAAGAAAAAAAATGCCGCCTCCTCTGCCATCCATATGCTTTGCCTCCCGTTTCCTTTCTTTTTTTTAATTATTATTATTTAATAATTGAATAATAGAATTTATTTATATTTATATACATATAAATATTATTGTTCATCTTAAAATATTTCTAAAATTTCTAAAAATTTATATTCTTGCAAAACTTTAGTTGCACTCTTAAATCATGAATTTTCTTTATAAAAATTTTAATAAAACAAATCACAAAATAAATATCTCTATGCATAATAAAAGAAAGAATATTTCTAAAAATAAAACAAAATTTATTAGAGGACAATATAATTATTTTAAGCAAAATAGTAATTATTTTAATTAAAAGTATACTTACTTTTAGCAAAACAAAATAATTTAAAAAAAATATTTGTTTATAACAAAACATTATTATTTAAAAATAAAAATTACGGGATATTACATTCTTCTCCCCTTAAGAAATTCAGACCCCCAATTTTAACTCATCCTACCATATGTAGGGAAAGAAGTTAAGGCATAATTCAGAGTTATCAACCTTATTACTCAAATAATTGAGAATATCTCATCTACATGTCTTCTTTTACTTTCCAGGTGGTTTCCTCACTTTAGTGATTTTTCCATATAATCTTAACCATTGGGATTTCCTTCAACCATAAGTTCTTCACTTGTTGATTAATAATAAACATCGGTTTTTCTTCATGATTAAACCAAATTCTTGTCCAATTGAATTTCTTAGAATTAGATACATGAGAAGAATCTGATAGGTACTTCCTTAGCATTAATGCAAGAAAGACTATATTAACATCACTTAATCCTAATAGCAAAGTTAGGCAATATATACTATGCATATTTTATCCAAAATTTCAAAAGAGCATATATACTAGAGCTTAACTTTTTCTTTCTTTCCAAACCTCATTACCTCTTTCATGGGTGAGTCCTACAAAAATATTTGGTCACCAGTTGATAATTTTTAGTGCTTAACTTTCACAGTCCTTATATACTTTTAGCCTATATTGAGTTGCTTGTATTCTTCTCTTAATTAATTTCACTTTATCAATGACATCTTACAATAAGTCTGACCTCACTGAATCATTTAACAGAAAGTTTGTAACACTTCTTACATAAGACTTTAAGTCATCTAATATCACTTTATTATAGGTGAATTCTGCTAATAGATCTCCCACCAAACTTGAAGACATATGCTTGAATCATGCTCTCCAAACTAGCATCATTAACTTAGGTTAGTTATATTCTATCTATTGCATGATATTCTAAACTAGATTCCCAAATCTTAACTTTACTCAATTCACTCACCTATTAAGAGACCTACGATGTTCATGTAAAACCTCAAATGGTATCATTTGTATGTTGGCCTAATAATTACTTATAGGGGCAAGTTCAACTAAGGATAAATGATTTTCTCTAAAATTTCACCAAAATTATATAAAGATACCTAAAGCATAACTTCTAATGTATAAACACATCATTTAGATTTACTATCAGCTATACTATAATCTAGCTAAGATCCTAAGCTTCCTGATTAGATCTCTTGAAACAATATATTCAATTCTTACTTGCTGACATACCAAACAACGAAAAATATTTCACTTGTATCTTTTTTTTACCATTATACTAGTACAATTCTTTCATATCTTAGTATATCCTTATTGCCTTGGGTTATCCATATTCACAATCTATGGCTTCTTCTAAAATCTCCTTTCTCAACAATTATTCACACGTGAATTTCCAATCTCAACATAATTCATATCCTAAATACTAGACTCAACTTATCATGGTATAACTCTTAACACAAATATCTTAATCGCTTTACATTATTTTCAAACATGGTTCTCAAATTATTCTCCCTTCCCTTCTTAACCACATTAGGTAAACTTAAGTGTTCTTCATACCTTAATACTCAATTAGTATATACTGTAAACTCATTATTCTTTTTAATTTACACATAATCTGCCAACTTACACAGTTATACATACTTGATATAAAGATTTTTTTAAAATATGTTATTTGTTAAATAAATTCTTTCAAAATCTCCATACTTTAACCTACTAACTACTTGGACACCATAATAGCTGAGTTTCAAAGAAAAGAAATTAACCCTCCTTATAATAAGAAAAAAGAATCTTGCATTTAATGCCAAATATTAATGTAGGATGATGCAACATAAAATGCGGAATACATAATAGAGCATGGTGCCAAAATAGAAAGTAAAAAATTTGGACAAAGCATTGAAAGAAAATTAAAATTGGTGGCTATAATTCTTGAAAATTTGTAAACAAAATCTAACTGTTATTTCGGCAAAAATCGGTGGCTGCAAGTTTTGAATATATGTGCAAAAATCTAATTTAAAGTAACTATTATTTGATGGAAGAATAACATATGAAAAAGAAGCATTTCTAAACTTATAAAATTTTGTGAAGAACAAAGAGCGCATAGTTAACTCGTAGGATGCAGTTGGTTACTTCAAAATAGATGTAATAAATTAACTGTAAAATAAACCAGTTCAAATTAAAAAATTTCAAAATAATTAGTCGACTTAATAATATCAATAGTCGACTGGTAAGAACATTGGGAAAAACAAGATAAATCTTTTGATTGTCCCTCTTCAACAATAAACTGATTTGCATTTTCATTTTTTTTTTTACAATTACGCCTATCACCTACAACTTCCCTACAAGAATCAAGATATCAATGCTTCATCAAGAACAACAAGAAAAAGACAAATTTCTGGTGATATATTAACCTTATTCTCTTTATGTGCTTAATATGAACCAAAATCACAACTACTGTACATATACATGCTTGCTGTCATTTTTGAAATTTTTACCTTCAATTTAGCTGATATGCACTGATCACTCATATAACTGTTCTAATTATACCTGGCCTATTCGCATAGCTATTATAAGTATGCCCTTCTCTGAGTTCTATAAATGTACACGTTAGTATCTTTACCTTCATACTCAAAGTTAGTGTGAGTGCAGTTATGGAGGGAACCGCATTCCGTCAGTTTCGAAATATTTGTGTCTTTTGTAGTTTCAGTCTTGGAAAAGATGGAGAGTATATGAAAGTAGCACAAAATCTGGATATGGTGCTGAGTAGGAAAAAAAATTCATTTAGTCTACGGTGGGGGTAACCATAGGTTAATAGGGTCTGTGTCTATAGCTACATATGTAGGAGGATGTCAAGTTCTAATTATTGTTCCTACAACTCTAGTTGCATCCAATATTATAGGGAAGACAATTGGTGAAGAATTTAGAGTAACTTTCATGCATGAATGCATGGCTAGAATAATGAGCAATGTTGATGTCTTTATTGCCTTACTAGGGGGTTTTAATACTTTAAAATAGATTTTTCAAGTACTCTCTTAGGCACAACTGAATATCCATAATAAACCAATAGGTTTGTTAAATGTTAACCACTTCTTTGATGCTCTGTTGTCTTTTCTTGATCAGGCTGTGGAACAAAGGTTTATCTCACACTCAGCACGACAAATTTTCATCTTGGCTTCAAATGCTGAAGAGTTGATCGATACTTTACAAGCATATATTCATATACCTGATCTAACTATGGCTCGAATAGATTGGACGACAGACAACTGTGGAAAGCAAAAATTGGACTTAGATATTCATTTGTAACTGTAGTAAGACATGGTCATTGTTGTACCGCTTCTACTTTCTTAGAGTCCACTTGGATATTATCCTTACCAACCATACTCTCTTAGAGTTGGTAAATGTAATAACTATAAATTTAAGGAAAATTCTAATTAAGAAAATTTTTAAAATTAAATAGAGGATTTTAGAAATAGAGATGAGAACCGTTGAAAATATGATTATTTACTACATGGGTTAAAGAATTATAAAGAAAATATAAGAATTTATGTTTTGGGGCCAAAATGCAATTTCTTAAAAGTTTCAGGGTCAAAATGTAAATAAGAAAAATTTACAAGGACCTCCATCTAAAAGTAAATTTTTGCAGAAAGGTCCCCTAGGATATTTTTAAGGGCCTTAACCACTCAAAGGAGGAAAAATCTGGAATCTTCTCTCTCTCCTTAGAATTTTCTCCCCTAAAACCCTCAAACTTCTCTCTAAGATTTCTCTGCTTTCGAATCTCAGATTTCGACACCACCACCGCCAACAGACTTAAGACGAAGAGTTCTACAAATCCATCTGATTGGTTTCTGGAGAATTAGTCAGAGATTGACCAAAAAATTGAAGGAAAAATCGCCTAAAAATGTGTCGAAACCTTATGATCTTAAATTTCAGGACCATCCACCACCGCACGCGCCCCCACATGCCAAAACACTCCCAGCGAGTGACGCCCACGCACAGCTCCCTTGGGTGGCACGTGCAGCGCGTGACAACAAGCCCTATTTGCATTGACCGAGCTCACAGAGGCCAAATTTCGTAAATCTGGAGTCATTTTTAAGATTTTTGGACCTTCTAGACTCAATTTTGGGATTTATTTTGTCAATTTCAGACTAAAAACATAGATTTTAGGCTTGTCCAACTTGGAGTAGATAATTCTTCCTATGACTTGCTCTATACTCTTCTTGATCTTTGAGCATGTATATGAATATGGTTATGAGATATTTATACTTTTATATGATTATGAAATGCATTGGAATTATCTGAAATTGTCTACAATTTGAAATATAGTTCAAGAAGAGTATAGTTTTGAAATTAGTTTTCTGAACCCATGGTGTAGCTGATTTCTCATATATTTTTCATTGAACAGTGAAATGAATACTTCTGCATATGGCATTGATTTATAAGTTATATGATTGCCTTGAAAAGAGCTTACATATGTGACAAACCCTGAGTGGGTAATATATGACAGATGAACTATCTTGAAATTGAGACTCTAAATTATTTTGGAAAGCTTTGTCTTGAATAATATAGAATATGTGCATATGATAACTTTGTGGAGAAATCACATTAGAAACACTGTCTGCTAACAGCAGGTGATGTTAGCCCTAGTGCACCTTGATAACCCAACTAGCAGGGGGTGGTGCTAACCTCGTGTGAGGGTCAACACACGAGATATGATATGTGATGGAGAGCATGATACCTCATATTTAGGCAAGATGCCATATGAGATGTGATTTTCCTTCACGTGCTTTGTGCTTGGGGAATAGCCCATATTAGAGTCTCTTCGCGTGTCCTCTTGAATAGTGGTAGGGAAAACCTTGGCTGAGATGTTAAGTATAGGCAAATCTTACACCACCAAAGTACGGAAGGAGTTGAACTCTGATATGGTGGTTCTGATATAGGGTCCTCCTAAGATTTTTATAAGAAATGATTTAAATGCATATCACTGTTTAATTCATGATCATATTATATCATATATGGATACAAATATTTGAACTGGTTTGAATTGAGAATATTTGAAAATGCAAGTCCCATATGGATGCACTTTTGAATTGTACTTTTCTGATATGATACATTTTAACTAATGAGTACATCCATATGTTAACCTAAGAGGTCATAGGGTTTTGTATTTGCTCATTGAGTTGTTAAACTCACTACACGATATTTTCACCTTTTACAGATAAAGATATAGAGGTTCACCCTGCAAATATGTGATCATTTAGGTGTTATATTATTTGGGTGAGCCTTCGTTGTTTCTAAGGCTCGAAATGTTTAAATGTTATGTCATTGTAATCTAGAGTATGTTCTGAATGCCATAGGCAGGATCTTTGTTTCCATTGTAATATTGTTAAGTGTAGTTTTGGCATGTATAATTATCTATACTGGGAACTTGTATCGTATGATATTTTCTAAATATATGGTAATGTGAAGCCGTATTCAAATATATAAGGGTAAAGTTATCTTTTAATGGTGTTTTCACGTTTCATTAAATTGGGGCGTGACAGTAAAACTATCTTTAAATGTTGTTTATGATCCTCTGTACTCTCGGAACATATTAGTATTTCGTTAATAAAGACAATAATAAATTTATCCAAGAATAGCTTAAATACTCTATTCATTAAGTCTATGAATGTAGTTAGGGCATTTGTCAAACTAAATAACATCACTAAGAACTCATAATGCCCATAATGAGTCTTAAAAGAAAATTTTCGAATATCCTCTTCCCTTATCCTCAATTAATGATACTCATATCTCAAATCAATTTTTGAAAAAATATTGAGCACCTTGTAATTGGTCAAACATATCATCTATACAAGGTAATGGGTTTTTATTCCATACTGTCACCTTATTCAACTGTCTATCATTTATGTATAGTCATAGTGATCCATCCTTCTTTTTCACAAATAGGTCTAGAACACCTTAAGAAGAGTACTATGGCGTATAAATCCCTTGTCTAACAAGTCTTACAACTAATTCTTCAATTCCTTTAGTTTAATCGTTACCATTCTATATGGGGGTATAGACACTGGTTGGATTACAAGAAGTAAATCAATACCAAATTCTATTTTACGTTTCAAGTTAATCCTGGCAATTCCTCATGAATTACATCAAAAAATTCTCCAACCACTAGAACTTGATTTACACTGGTATAATTTATATCAACATATCTCACCACTGCCAAATATCCTTGGCACCTTTTTGAAATAACTTATAGGCTGCTAAAACAAAGATTAGATTTTTTTTGGGTACCTTACTACGGTCTCCTTATATCAAGAAAGAAGATTCTCCAGAAATATTAAATTTAATTATCTTAGGATGACATTCTAAAATGGCCTGACATATTGCCAACCAATTCATTTCTAATATCACATCAAACTCTACTATATTTAGACAACTGGGTAAAATAGATATCATATTCAGAAACGATCATAATTGGCATTTGTCTCAATTCTTTAAATTCTCTAGTATGCCTATCCCTTTCACTTTCTGGTAGTACTTGACCCATAGATATTTCTTAAAATGCCACAATATTCAATCAATCTTATACTAGGAAATTTAACAAACTTGGAATAGAAAGGAAATTGAGACCCTATAGAATCCCTCAACAGCACCAAAAGTATAAATATGTCTGACTTATATCCATACTAAAAATCCTACTAAAGAATCCTTTGCTCCAATAGCCATAGAGAAACCCAATACTCTGATACCAACTTGTCACGCCCCTAATTTTAAGGTATGTGAAACACATATACCATGAATATATATTTTTCATAAACATGAATATTCCAATCCTTTATCATGGAAACATATTCATATAGATTCTCCCATACATCCACCATATACAAACTAAATCCAAAAATATAAGAGTAACAACAGAAGTAGGGATCCTACCTATGGCATATAGAGCATATTCTAAAATATAAACACAATACAATCCAAATAACGTGAGCCTTGAAAGTAACGTAGGCTCACCTAAGGATTAAGCAGCCTAGTTGATCACCTATTTGTATAACCAGACTCTATATCCTTATCTGAAAAAAAAATGTAAATATCATTTAGTGAGTTTGATAACTCAGTGAACAGATAATACCTCCTATAACCTCTTAACTCAGCATATGGATGAACTCATGTTTTAAAATTTATCACATAGAAAATTACAGTTCAGAAGTACATCTATATGGGATCTATATTTTAAATATCTTCATTTCAAATGATAGTCAAATATTCAATACCAAATACAGTGTAGCTTGATTATAAAACAATATTGTTATGCAATAAAATATTTCACATGTTTTAGGAGGATTCCATATTAGAACTACCATATCAGAGTTCAACCCCTTCCATACTTTGTCTATGTAGGATTTTCCTAAACTCAATATTCTACCTAAGGTTTGCCCCAACACCGTTCAAGAGGACACGCGAAGGGACTCTAATATAGGTACTTCCCAAGCACACAGCAAGGGAGGGAAAATCACATATCATCAATAACACATATAAGAGGCATCTCGCTCTCCCCAAATAACACATGACTCCCATGTGTTGGCCATCACACGAGGCTAGCACCACCCCTGCTAGCTGAGGTGTTAAGGTGCACTAGGGTTAACATCACCTGCTGTTAGTAAACAGTTTTTCTAATAGGATTCCTCCACAAAATAATTACATAAAACAATGTACTTTTCAAATAAGAATACTTTCCATGTTCAATTCCTTTTTCCACAATTTCCATATGGGTTATCAATTCTAAATACCCCTGAATCATCATTCTCAAGTAGTGAAATGCATATATGCAACATATATTCTAGGGGTTCCAAATTCATGACATGTGAACATGTACAATTTCCATAAAGCCATATTTGAGAGGAATAATATTCAATAAATAAAGATAATCATTCATAAATTTTCAAGAGCTGAAAATGCAGTAATAAAATCATATGCTACACCAATATCACAATCAAAGTATAAGAAAAATGTAAAATATATCATAGAAAGCATTATCCACTCACAGGGTAAGGGTTCCAGATTGAACAACTTTAAAAATATAGGGCTTGTTTGATTTTGTTTTTGTTTTTCATTTTTAAAAACTGTTTTTGAAAATTATGTTTAAAAGTTGTTCTGTAGAACAAAAATAAAAAATAGTCCGTTCGATAAAATGTTTTGAAAACATGTTGTTTTTTGCTTTTTTTTCTTCTGAAAACAAAAAATGGAAATAAAAATAACTTTTCATTGTTTTTTTTCTATTTTAAAAACAACGTATTTCCAGAACTTGTTTCCGAAACAACAACATTAAACAGTTACCAAACGAGTTTTTTTGTTCTGAAAACAACTGAGAACAAAAAATAGTTTTTAAAAATAGAAAACAAACAAATTGATACTTTTCCAATCAAAGTGTGACCAAATAAATTTCAAAAACATGTTCGGAGGGTCCAAAAGTAAAGATAATCATTCATAAATTTTCAAGAGCTGAAAATGCAGTAATAAAATCATATGCTGCACCAATATCACAATCAAAGTATAAGAAAAATGTAAAATAGATCATAGAAAGTATTATCCACTCACAGGATAAGGGTCCCAGATTAGACAACTTTAAAAATATACTTTTTCAATCAAAGTGTGACCAAATAAACTTCAAAAACGTGTCCGGAGGGTCTAAAAACCTAGAAAATGACTTTGGAAGCTTGGTCAACACTAGTCACTATTCACGCCGGCCGAAATCATTATTCATGCTAGAAATACTATTCACATTTACTGTTCGAACACTATTTACTGAAGAAAAAATTGTAAAATTAAAGTACCAAATCACGTTGTTTGACCGTGAAATTTATCATACAACCAATACTCTACATCCTTAACAAAACTCCTAACTTGAAAGTTTGAAAAACCATAAAAAAATTCAGCATTTTAGAAAAATTACTTATAAGTTACTATTCACAATTTTTTGGTGAAATTCTAGCGAAAGTGATCAGTGGATTTTGAAACTCTCGTCGCCACGAGTCCAAGAGTACCTCTAGTATCTCAATTGGATGTCTAGAATGAGAGAAATCATAGAGAGAAGTTGAGAAGTTTAGAGATAGAAAGAGAAGAAAAAAAAATCGCCTCCTCTGCCATCCGAATGCTTTGCCTCCCATTTCCTTTCTCCTTTTTTCTTTTTTCTTTTTAATTATTATTATTTAATAATTGAATAATTTGATTTATTTTTATATATATACATATAAATATTATTGTTCATCTTAAAATATCTCAAAATTTTTTAAAAATTTATATTCTTGTAAAATTTTAGTTGCATTATTAAATCATGACTTTTCTTAATAAAAATTTTAATAAAACAAATCACAAAATAAATATCTTTATGCATAATAAAAGAAAGAATATTTTTAAAAATAAAACAAAAATTTATTAGAGGCCAATATAATTATTTTAAGCAAAATAATTATTATTTTAATTAAAAGTATACTTACTTTTAGCAAAACATAATCATTTTAAAAATAAATAAAAATATATTTATTTATAGCAAAACATTATTATTTAAAAATAAAAATTACGGAATATTACACATATAGTAAGTTATAGAAAAAATCCTCTACTCACAAAATAAGGCTCTAAGTTGGACAATCTTAAAATACACTTCTTAAATTTAAATTTGATCAAATAGACCTCAAAAACGAGTTCGGGGGGTCTAAAAACTTAAGAAATGACTTCATAATTGCAAAATTTGGCCTCTGAGAACTTGATCAACACTAATCAACTGATGAGTACTATTCTCCATCGAAATACTATTTATTGTGGGAATCACTATTCATACCGGGCGGATTTACTGTTTATGACATACAAAAGTTGTTAGATGGCTGAAAAATTTCATATCTTAAAGTTTGTCTATTTCCTGAATCCATCTACAGTGTATGATTTTCAATTTGAGGACTTTAAATATAAGTTTCAGAACTTACTTTTTTCTAATATTTTTTGCTTTCAGTCTACGACGATTCTGCGACATATTTGAAAAATCATTCTGTCAATATCGTAGTTGTCACGGCTCCAAATGATGGAACACATGACCGGCACGGCATAAGGGTTTCCCCCTAGCCGTAAGCCTAACACATAGCATGCACAACCATTCAGCACACAATCCAATACATAATAATATAACTGGCCACATACGCCACATCCAATATCAGAAAATACTGTATATATATATATATATATATATAGTTCATGAATCCAACATCCTTGATTCAACTTGGCCCATGGCCTCATAGTACAAACATTGTTGTAAACGTAAAACCATTTTTCAAACAACACAAGAAGCGAGGATCCTACCTGTATGTTCATGGAGATATACTAGACATACACTTAAACTATACAACCAATACAACGGAGTGCCCAAACTGGGGCTCACCAATACTATATTTAGCCTCCTATGGAGCTGTAGCTGAATCAGTGTTTCTTTGACTATCTGTGGGGAGAAAACAGAAGAGGGGTGAGATTACCACATCTCAGTGAATGGATAAATCATACTATAACAGAAACAGGGCAAACTAAGCACGAATATTTCGCAATTAATTAAATAATTGAAATCAAAGTATAGAAAACATTAAACATTTAACCGTAATTTATTGAAAGAATGCTAAACAGTTCAAATGATAAATCAGGATTAAATCAATAACTGTAAGCAAATCAATTATACATGGTAAGTAATAAATGAAGATTCTTATGCAAGAACAATGATGAATGAGGTATTTTAAAAATATTTAATCTTTAAGAAAAATGCACTAATTTATTGGAGGTCTTTCCTAACAGATCTATCATCTATCCCAAGCACATAGCAAGGGTAAGGTAATCACTGTAGGCGTAGACATAATTCCACCCTAAATTTCCCCAAGCACATAGCAATGGGTATGGCAATCACTGTAGGCATAGACATAAGTCCACCCTAAATTTTGTGTTTTAGGCTGTCATATGCCCGTCACAATATCCTAGGCCGAAGCCTTAACATGATCATGGTGCACCAGGGCTAGCACTACCTGCGGCTAGCTAACAGTGATCTAAAAGGGTCCCTCCAATAGAAAACATGTGAAATATGCTATTCAAAGAATTTAAAGTAAAACATTTCAATAACTTTACAATACAGCTATAATTCTCCATCTAACTCTTTTCATGCATAAAATCTCATTCTAAAATATATCTCATCTATGAATTCCCATGGAGACCTTTACAATCATAAATTTTCCCTTTTAAACATAGATCGTCCGTAGACGTCACATAGATGCCCATCATGCATCAAATCATTTCATGGCTAACTTAGTTCATTTCTATGACTAAGTTCGCATTTCTATAAATCTAGCTCAAATGGAGAATTAATTGTCTAGATGCTTGCCCTGCATACCTAGGGTTCAACTAGGATTAAAATTTACAATTTCTAACATGGTTGGAACATATTGGTTTTCAAAGCAGTAAAACAATTTAACATACATTCCAACTAGTGAGAGTTATAAATCAAATTCCTAAAACATGCGCTATAGTATGAAAAACCCACTCACCGTACTAGAAGTCCAACAACGAGAATTTCACCTCGTGGTGGCTCAACAACCTAGAAAATATAGACATAATATGAAAATTAGATAAATTCTAAACGTCACTATTCACGCCGAAAAACACTATTCACTCGCCGGAAAATACTATTCATGCCGAAACCTAAAAACTCTATATTCGATTCTAAAGCTATCTACGGGAAGAATTTCGGTAAAAACGAAGCCTAAAACGCAATTGGACGAAGTTTTACCTTTGGAGGTACTATTCACGTGATTTTCCGGCGACCTTCCGGTGACTTTCCGGCGAAATTGATCGGTGGGTTTTGAAGTACTCGTTGCCACGAGTCCAGCGGTCCAGACGGTTCGTCAATCGGAGGTCCGTAACTCCAGATATGAGGGTTTGAAATTCAAAGGGGAAAAGGGAAAAATGGGGGGGGGGCTGCGGGTTTTTCTGCTCTCTGCCTGGTATCCGTATGCACATATATGTGCTGATGCTACAGTAACTTTTTTTTTAAATAATAATAATTATTAAATAATTTATAATAAGATTTTCTTTTATAAAATTCATATAAATTCCGTTTTTCATCATAAAATATCCCAAAAATTTCTAAAAATTTCTATTCTCATAAATCTTTAGTTAAACTCTTAAATCATGATTTTTCTTCATAAAAATCATAAGAAAACAAATTTCTAAACAAATATCTTTATTTATATTAAAAGAAAGAGTATTTCTAAAAATACCATAAAAATTCAATAGAAGTCGGTATAATTATTTTAAGCAACACAATACTTCTTTTACTTAAAAATCCACTTACTTTTAACAAATCATAATTATTTCTACATAATAAAAATATATTTGCTTATAGCGCGTCAAAACATAACTTCTAATATATTTTTTTTCTATGTAATAAATATACATATTTTCTACGGTTCTTATCTCTATTGTCAAAATTCTCTCTTTTATTTTAAATTTTCTTTTCATTAAATTTTACGGTTATTACATTCTTCCCCCCTTAAAGAAATTCGGTCCCCGAATTTTACAAAAACTAACAACATGAAAACATTTGACTACTCTTGAAACAGCTGAGGATACTTCTCTCTCATGACATCTTCTACTTCCCACGTAGCTTCCTCCTTGGAATGATTCTGCCAAATCACCTTTACTGTAGGGATATCCTTAGATCTCAACTTTTTCACTTGTCTATCAACAATGGCCACGGGTTTCTCTTCGTAGGCCAACTTATCATCCAAAAGGATTTCTTGCGGTTGAATCACATGAGATGGGTCGGGTAGATACTTCCTCAATATCGAGACATGGAAGACTGGATGCACTTCACTCAACCCAGGTGGTAGGGCTAGGCGGTATGCCACTGCTCCTACCCTATCCAGAATTTCAAAAGGTCCAATATACCTCGGGCTTAACTTCCCTTTCCTACCAAACCGCATGATTCCCTTCATGGGTGAAACTCTGAGGAACACGTGATCGCCTAGAGAAAACTCCAACTCCCGACGCCTATGGTCCACATAAGACTTCTGACGACTTTGTGCAGTTAAAAGCCGTTCCCTTATCAGCTTAACTTTCTCTATGGCATCTTGCACCAAGTCTGGCCCTAGCAGCTTGACTTCTCCAACTTCAAACCATCCAACGGGAGATCGGCATCTTCTCCCATAAAGAGCTTCAAAAGGTGCCATCTGAATACTGGCTTGATAACTGTTGTTGTATGCAAACTCAGCTAATGGCAGGTATCCTTCCCAACTGCCACCAAAATCCAATATACATGCTCTAAGCATATCCTCCAGAATTTGAATCGTGCGTTCTGACTGGCCATCTGTTTGGGGATGAAAAGCGGTGCTTAGATCCAACCTCGTTCCCAAAGCTTCTTGAAAAGCTTTCCAAAACCTTGCTGTAAACTGTGGATCTCGATCAGATATGATGGATACAGGGACTCCATGCAATCTGACGATCTCACTCAGATACAGGCTTGCATACTGAGCCACATTAAAGGTAGTCTTCACTGGTAAGAAGTGGGATGACTTGGTCATTCGATCCACTATCACCCATACTGAGTCATAACCCTTAGGGGTCCTCGGTAACCCTGTAACGAAGTCCATAGTAATCCTTTCCCACTTCCACTCTGGTATCTCAATCTGCTGGTGCAAACCGGCAGGCTTCTGGTGTTCAGTTTTCACCTGCTGACAAACCAAGCATTGAGCCACAAAGTTTGCTACATCCTTCTTCATCCCATTCCACCAATACAAGTCCTTGAGGTCACTATACATCTTATTTGTTCCTGGGTGGATAGTATAGGCTGATTGATGTGCCTCCTCCAAAATCTGCTTCCTCAAGCTATCCACATCGGGTACACACAAGCGCTTCCCATATCTTAACACTCCTTCAGCATCCACGCTGAATTCAGAAGTCTGATTATTCCTGGATTCATCCTTGAGCTTGCACAGCTTGGCATCCTTGTCCTGATCTGCCTTAATCTACTCAACCAGTGGAGAGTGTAGTTGCATGTGGGCTAACAACACCCCTGACTCCTTCACTTCAAAGCGCATCCCCTCACCTTCTAGCTGATGAATATCCCTTACCAACGGCCTCCAGAGTAGGGTAATATGGGCTAGACTCCCCATCGACTTCCTGCTCAAAGCATCTGCTACTACATTGGCCTTGCCTGGGTGGTACAAGATAGTGCAGTCATAGTCCTTCACCAACTCCATCCACCTTCTCTGTCTCAAGTTAAGATCTCTTTATTGAAAGATGTACTTGAGACTCTTGTGGTCCGTGTAAATCTCACAGGGTTCACCATAGAGATAGTGCCTCCAAATATTCAAGGCAAAGACCACTGCCGCCATCTCCAGATCATGTGTAAGATAGTTCTGTTCGTACTTCCTGAGCTGCCTAGATGCGTAGGCTACAACATGACCATTCTGCATTAACACACAACCCAAGCCCACCCTTGAGGCGTCACAGTATACTGAGTATCCTCCAGTGCCCGTTGGGATAGTTAGAACTGGGGTTGTGGTTAGACACTTCTTCAAGGTCTGGAAACTTTCTTCGCATACATCCGACCACTCAAACTTAACTCCCTTCCTGGTTAATCTGGTCAAAGGAGCAGCAATTCTGGAGAAATCCTTGATGAACCTCCGGTAATACCCTGCTAGACCCAAGAAACTTCGGATCTCCGTCACACTAGCTGGGCGAGGCCACTGCTGTACTGCCTCTACCTTCTCGGGGTCTACTTGAATGCCGTCCTTCGTGACTACATGCCCCAGAAACATAACACTGTCCAACCAGAACTCACACTTAGAGAGCTTGGCATACAACTGCTGATCCCTCAAAATCTGCAGAATGACCCGTAGGTGCTGTTCATGCTCCTCATGGTCTTTAGAATAAACCAAGATATCATCAATGAACACAATGACAAACTGATCTAAGAATGGCTTGAACACCCTGTTCATCAAGTCCATAAAAGCAGCTGGTGCATTAGTTAGTCCAAAAGACATAACTAAAAACTCATAATGACCATAACGGGTCCTAAAAGCCGTCTTAGAAATATCTTCCTTCTTGATCCTCAACTGATGATACCCTGACCTCAGATCAATCTTGGAGAAACATTTCGCTCCTTGAAGTTGATCGAACAGATCATCAATCCTGGGTAAAGGGTAGTTGTTGCGCACTGTTAGCTTATTCAGTTGCCGATAGTCAATGCAAAGACGCAAAGACCCATCTTTCTTCTTCACAAAAAGAACTGGAGCACCCCATGGAGAGGTACTCGGCCTGATGAAGCCCTTTTCTAACAAATCCTGCAACTGACTCTTTAGCTCCTTAAGCTCTGTGGGTGCCATCCTGTAAGGCGGTATAGAAATTGGTCGAGCCTCTGGAATAAGGTCGATACCAAACTCTATCTCCCGTTCAGGAGGTAATCCTGGCAACTCTTCTGGGAAGACATCCAGGAATTCTCTTACCACTGCCATCTTGTCTACATCCGGTACCTTCCCATCCACATCTCTAACATATGCCAAATATCCCTGGCATCCCTTCTTCAACATCTTCTGAGCACCCAAGACTGATATCAGGTTACTTGGAGCTTTACTTCGATCACACTGGAACCGGAAAGGAACTTCACTTGGAGGGTTGAACTTGATTGCCTTCTCATAGCAATCCAAGGTAGCATAGCATGCTGCCAACCAATCCATTCCTAGGATTACATCAAAGTCGACCATGTCTAGGATGATCAAATCAGCAGATGTCTCCCTATCACCTACTGACACTTTACATGATTTGCATACATGCTCTACTGGCAAATAATCACCGACCGGGGTGGTTACAAAGAAAGGGGCATCCATCCTAATCGGATCTTTACCCAAACTCTTAGCAAAACTAGGAGAAACATAGGAATATGTAGACCCGGGGTCAAACAAAACATATGCTTCATGTAGGCAAACTGAAAGAGTACCTGTCATGACCGCATTTAAAGCTTGTGCATCCTGCCTGGTAAGAGCAAAAATCCTCGGTTCACCTCGGCCTGCTTGGTTTTGACCTCGGCCCATCATCCCTCTACCAGTACCTCTGCTACTTGCTTGGCCCGGTATAATCCTTAGAGGCTGAGCTGCCACTGGGGTTGGTAGTAAAGCCGGTCGAGTTGGCCCTTGGCTTGAGCCATACAACTGGGGACAGTCCCTCTTCATGTGTCCAGGTTGGTGGCAATGATAGCAAACAATCATCTCCCTGCGGCACTGACCAAAATGATGGTTGCCACAAATAGGGCATTGTGGCCTGTTCTGCTGAATGGCTCTTGGTCCTGGTTGTCCTGGATACCTGGTGTTTCCCTGGCTAAGACCTAGCCTACCACTTGCATCTGGTCTCTGGTTGGGGTTCCCAACATTCTGTGGTGCTGGGCGCTGCTGGCTCTGGAATCGGGGTCCTTGGGAATGAGAACTTTGCCCTCCTTTGGAGCTCCCGTCTCTATCTTTCTTCCTCAGCTTGGCACTCTCGACATCGGCCAAATGCCTAGTCTCCATCATTCTTGCACAGTCCACAGCCTCTGCATAGTTCGGGAATTGCTTCATCTGGGGTGCCACTGATTTAAACAATGCTGGCACCAACCCCTGGATAAATTTCCTGATCATGTCCCTTTCAGTAGGGACCATGTGCGGTGCATACGGCATCAGCTGTGTGAAGCGGTAGTCATACTCCGTGACTGACATACCAGGAGTTTGCTTCAATTCCACAAATTCCTGACACTTGGCATCCCGGATACTCTGAGGCACAAACCTCTCCATGAAGACTTCCTTGAACTCTGGCCATCTCAAAGGTGGCGCTGTAGCTCCCCTTCCGCGCATCATGGTCTTGAACCATACCTGCGCTACGCCAGACAACTGGAAGGCTGCCAATTCTACTGAGCGAATCTCTGGACACTTAAGAACCTCGCAGATCTTCTCAGTAGCCTCTATAAACTCCTGGGGATCTTCACTGGCCAACAACCCCTTAAAGGTTGGCGGTTTCAGTTTCAGGAACTCAGATAGTTCCACTTCCCTCTCAACGGGTCTCACCTGCCGCTCCACGGACCTAACTGGTTCTGGAACGGAGGTAGTTGTTTCAGGCTGTTGCGGGTCCCTTCTATCTTGCCCATCCCTTCTCTCAGCTATATTTTCTATTGCCCGCTGCTACCCTGCATGGTTACCAGCATCTGGGCTATCACATCATCCCGGGGGTGAGAAGACATTTCCCCCGTCCTGAGAGTTTCAGCTTGCTCACTTCTTAACTCAGCTTGTTCGGCTGCTTCAGCAGCCCTTACACCCCTGCCACTGCCTCTAGGTCGGCCTCTGCCACGACCTCTACCTCAGCCTCTGCCACGACCTCTACCTCGGCCTCTAGGTACAGGTACTGCGGACTGAGCAGACTCTTCAGCCATCTGCTCTTGAACCGCGGGTTGCCTAACCTTTGATCTTGTTCTTGGTGGCATTTCGCTATAAAACAGAAATAGCCCAACCATCACTTAACCATACCAACATAGCATACTATAAACTGACTAACTTAAACAAAAAGACAACATCCTATCGAACCCCTTTAGTAGCACCGTGAGTATAAGCATGTCCGGATTCATACCCATACTCAAAGTCCTACCTAAAGGTCCGTTACACAGGGAAACCTAACGCTCTGATACCATATTTGTCACGGCTCCAAATGATGGAACACATGACCGGCACGGCATAAGGGTTTCCCCCTAGCCGTAAGCCTAACACATAGCATGCACAACCATTCAGCACACAAACCAGTACATAATAATATAATTGGCCACATACGCCACATCCAATATCAGAAAATATTGTATATATATATATATATAGTTCATGAATCCAACATCCTTGATTCAACTTAGCCCATGGCCTCATAGTACAAACATTATTGTAAACGTAAAACCATTTTTCAAACAACACAAGAAGCGAGGATCCTGCCTGTATGTTCATGGAGATATACTAGACATACACTTAAACTATACAACCAATACAACGGAGTGCCCAAACTGGGGCTCACCAATACTATATTTAGCCTCCTATGGAGCTGTAGCTGGATCAGTGTTTCTTTGACTATCTGTGGGGAGAAAACAGAAGAGGGGTGAGATTACCACATCTCAGTGAATGGATAAATCATACTATAACAGAAACAGGGCAAACTAAGCACGAATATTTCGCAATTAATTAAATAATTGAAATCAAAGTATAGAAAACATTAAACATTTAACCGTAATTTATTGAAAGAATGCTAAACAGTTCAAATGATAAATCAGGATTAAATCAATAACTGTAAGCAAATCAATTATGCATGGTAAGTAATAAATGAAGATTCTTATGCAAGAACAATGATGAATGAGGTATTTTAAAAATATTTAATCTTTAAGAAAAATGCACTAATTTATTGGAGGTCTTTCCTAACAGATCTATCATCTATCCCAAGCACATAACAAGGGTAAGGTAATCACTGTAGGCGTAGACATAAGTCCACCCTAAATTTTGTGTCTTAGGCTGTCATATGCCCGTCACAATATCCTAGGCCGAAACCTTAACATGATCATGGTGTACCAGGGCTAGCACTACCTGCGGCTAGCTAACAGTGATCTAAAAGGGTCCCTCCAATAGAAAACATGTGAAATATGCTATTCAAAGAATTTAAAGTAAAACATTTCAATAACTTTACAATACAGCTATAATTCTCCATCTAGCTCTTTTCATGCATAAAATCTCATTCTAAAATATATCTCATCCATGAATTCCCATGGAGACCTTTACAATCATAAATTTTCCCTTTTAAACATAGATCGTCCGTAGACGTCACATAGATGCTCATCATGCATCAAATCATTTCATGGCTAACTTAGTTCATTTCTATGACTAAGTTCGCATTTCTATAAATCTAGCTCAAATGGAGAATTAATTGTCTAGATGCTTGCCCTGCATACCTAGGGTTCAACTAGGATTAAAATTTACAATTTCTAACATGGTTGGAACATATTGGTTTTCAAAGCAGTAAAACAATTTAACATACATTCCAACTAGTGAGAGTTATAAATCAAATTCCTAAAACATGCGCTATAGTATGAAAAACCCACTCACCGTACTAGAAGTCCAACAACGAGAATTTCACCTCGTGGTGGCTCAACAACCTAGAAAATATAGACATAATATGAAAATTAGATAAATTCTAAACGTCACTATTCACGCCGAAAAACACTATTCACTCACCGGAAAATACTATTCATGCCGAAACCTAAAAACTCTATATTCGATTCTAAAGCTATCTACGGGAAGAATTTCGGTAAAAACGAAACCTAAAATGCAATTGGACGAAGTTTTACCTTTGGAGGTACTATTCACGCGATTTTCCGGCGACCTTCCGGTGACTTTCCGGCGAAATTGATCGATGGGTTTTGAAGTACTCGTTGACACGAGTCCAACGGTCCAGACGGTTCGTCAATCGGAGGTCCGTAACTCCAGATATGAGGGTTTGAAATTCAAAGGGGAAAAGGAAAAAATGGGGGGGGGCTGCGGGTTTTTCTGCTCTCTGCCTGGTATCCGTATGCACATATATGTGCTGATGCTACAGTAACTTTTTTTTTTTAAATAATAATAATTATTAAATAATTTATAATAAGATTTTCTTTTATAAAATTCATATAAATTCCGTTTTTCATCATAAAATATCCCAAAAATTTCTAAAAATTTCTATTCTCATAAATCTTTAGTTAAACTCTTAAATCATGATTTTTCTTCATAAAAATCATAAGAAAACAAATTTCTAAACAAATATCTTTATTTATATTAAAAGAAAGAGTATTTCTAAAAATACCATAAAAATTCAATAGAAGCCGGTATAATTATTTTAAGCAACACAATACTTCTTTTACTTAAAAATCCACTTACTTTTAACAAATCATAATTATTTCTACATAATAAAAATATATTTGCTTATAGCGCGCCAAAACATAACTTCTAATATTTTTTTTTCTATGTAATAAATATACATATTTTCTACGGTTCTTATCTCTATTGTCAAAATTCTCTCTTTTATTTTAAATTTCCTTTTCATTAAATTTTACGATTATTACAGTAGTACTCTTTGTCCTGAATCCATTGATACCCTTAATTTTGAGATCGGATATTCGCAAATACTCTAGATCTAGAGAGAAAAATATATGAGAAATAGATACTATTCACGTACCTCGTTACAAGAATAATTTTTTTCTTTTTCTTTTTTATATTGATGGAGGGGCCATTCTATAAAAATTCAATTTTTCAGGGAAGTCCTTGTAAATTTTATTATTTACATTTTGACCCTTTAAATTTTAGTAAATTATAATTTAACCCCAAAAATATTAATAATTTTTCATTTTCATCCTTAAAACTTTTCACTTAAATCTCTACTCCTTTATTTCTTTTATTAATCCATGCATAAATAAAATTTATTAAATTTTAGAGTTGTTACATTAACTTACAAAAAAATAGATTCTATGACCAAAAATACTAGAAACAACACATCCTTAAAATATTAATCTATCAAATTACAACTCAAACATGATAAAAATTCAACTTATACAACCAAATAAAGAGGAAAACAAAGACACGTCCTAGACATCTTAGAAGAGACAACACATATCTTAATTTTATCTAAAATTAATTCTTTTCAATTTTATTCTATCCAGATGAGTACAGAATACTAGATATAAACTTAAAGTTGTGAATCTAGATATATGATATATAAGAACTTGAAGCTCTATGCTACTCTTCTCTAATGAAACTAAAGAACTCTATTAAAAAGAGAAAACAACTTTTCTAAAAAAAAAAATACAAACAACACACAAAATATGAAAAAGACTAACACAAAATGGAAGAGGGGTAGCCTACTTTGCTTCTTGGTGGGCTGGACTTGATGAACCAACTCATGACCTTCAAAAGGGTTGGGTTGGACTAGCTTATCCAAGGCTAATTTTGAGACTAGGCCTGCCTTAACCTAAGTCCAATCCATATTAATAGTCCTATGTTTTGAATTATTATATTTGATATTTATTTTTAATTTTTTATATTTACTTTATATTATTTAGATATTATAGGATATATTTTTTGAACTTTAAATAAAATAATTACATAACTTCCAACAAATTACATAAATTATGAAACAATTTAAAATTTTAAAATAATATTTATATATACAAATTTTGAATATTCCGTGTGTAACCCAAGAACAAGACTAGTTTTATAAAATAAAAATACAAAGTCATTTACTGAAATCGTGATAGAATAGCTTACTTCCATCCTATGTAACTGCAAAATGGTCCATTAACCACCCAGCTTGCATCCTATGTAACTGCAAAATGGTCCATTAACCACCCAGCTTGCTTCCACTGGAATAGCTTGCCTCGCAGATGATGGTAATCGTAGGAGTTAGGTGTGGTATGACTGAGTTTATGTAGAGCTGAAAAGGTAATAATAAATTAAAGGAGTCACTTGAACCCAGCGAGGGGATACAAAATAAAATGCAGTTAACTATGAGAGAATCAACACAAGTTAGTATAAGGGGTAAATGTTTGAATTCCTTAAACATATTGTCCTGAGTTTAAGTTAAAGCTATATGTATAGAATAAATTTGTTTTTTAAGGTATAACTATTTTGATGATTTTAATTTTCTAAAAGATTAATTTATTGGTTGTCCGCTAGGAGAACCAAAACTACAAAAGAAAGAAAACAAGCTATAAGTGGTAAAAATAAACTAACAAATTAAATCTTGCAAGAAATCGTGAAAGAATTAAAAGGTACAAACCAAAACTACGAAAGAGAGAGAATACGGTACAAATGGTAAAAATAAGCTAACAAAGTAAATCTTGTAAGAAATCGTGAAGGAATTAAAAGATCACTTATGATGGTTAGAAAATGAAGAAATGGGAGAGTGTAAGGGAAGGTTGCTACTGCATGACGAAGAAATGGGGGAAGGGAACAAGCGAAGAAGAAAAGAAAGAAAAATGATCTTCGCCAGTTTTTCAAATTAGCCCCTGTCGAGTTTCAAAATTATATTTTGGCTTCAAAATTTTTGACAGAATAACAATTATGTCCCTGACAGAATTTCAAAAAGGCCCTTCTTCTTTCTTTAGAGAAACTTTACCAAATATCAATTTAAAAAATTTCTATGCTTTATCACTTTAAAGAAAGGGTAAAATACTTATTTAAACCTCCAAATACCCATATTCCAATATTTTAAGATAAAAGAATTTGTTTCCTCATGACAATATAATTTTACTTTCAAGGATAAAATTAAGTTGAAGCACTAATTCAAAATCATAATTTCCAATATGATACTTTCAAAAATATCTCTTCTAACAAAACAAATTCCTTCATATATCTAGAAATATTCTTGTTCATTTTGAAAATTTTATAATATACTCCGAGCCACAATTTGGTCAAAAATAAAAATCTTAATTTAATCCCAATGAACAATAACACCTTTATTTAGTGAAAAGGACTTTAGAAAATTTTTCTAAGGCTCAAAACTTTAGAGTCACAAAAAGAGACATGCATAAATAATAACATGAAAAAATCAATTCTCTCTATTATTAAACCTGATTTATTATATATAATTGAATGCACGATTATTTTGAGGAAAGGAATATTTAAAATTTTAACAATTATTTATCATTTTAAATTATATATATAGAAAAGTAAATGAAATAATATTTAATGAAAAATCAATTTTTTTTCAGAACTATTCTTTCTACACAATATGTTTATTTTACGAGTATGAGCTATTCGCTTATTTTGATTTTTTTTAAAATTTATTTAGTTTTAAATTTTAAATAATAAAAAATGAAAAATTCTTTATATATTTTATTCAAACAATAAAAAAATTAGCTCATTTTTCAAAAAAAAAAAATTCACCAAAATAAAGTTAAAAAACTTCTTATAATCTTGTATAGTAATTTATGTTAAAAAAAATTAACTACTAGTAAGATATAGATTAAAAAAAAAAAACTTCCTTGCTTTGGACACAAATCGTGGCGTACCTCGTAACAAGTTTTCTTTTTTTTGGCCAAATAGCCACAAATGTCGGGTGTCGGAGGTCCAAGCAAATAACGATGGCTGTTTCTTCTCTCTTTTTCCCCTTATGAGTTTATAACTCAATCTTCAATAACTTTGCAGAATTATTCCGCCGGAGGTAACCATCCGTTTTCTTCCAATTCTCAGCTTCTTATTGGATTTCTTTTGATCTGATATTAGGACTAGTTTCTGGTTTTTACTTAAATTGCTTAAATTCCATTAAATGCTTTCATTTGTCTCCTGTTTGGCTTCTTGGAATCGATGGCAAAAGAAAGCAAAGGAAAAATCGAAGACAAAATTAGGTTTGAGCTTTATGTACTCAATACAGTCTTATTTTGGAAGAGCAGTACTAACTGTGTGGCTTTTTTAGCGTTTATCAACAGTTATACGAGTACCATATAGCAGTGGGAACTTAAAATTTATCCAAGTTTAACTTAGTTTTTTTCATTGTCTAATTACTGTTCTTTGTGACTTTGTCTAGTAAGAATGAAAATTTAGTACATATATGACTATTGTAGGGCTTCATAACCATAGGTAAGTTGATTCTCTATTGAGACATATCATGTAATAGGTTCTGTTGTTAAGACCCAAAAAAAAAAACGGTTGCTTTGACTTATTTTTTTTTTTCCTAGTTCAAGTATGTTAGAATTATATGTTACTACTATAATTGTTTGTTAACACCGTAGTTATGCTCTTTTTTCTTTCCCCGTGCTTGGATAGGGAAAAAATGGTTAAGGGGAAAAAAAGTCCTCTTGTTTAAGAATGATGGTATCAAAATTTATTAGGAGAATAAAGAAATGGGCAAAAGAGATCAGAACATCCCCTCAAAGGATATTCTATCAAAAGTGTTAATCAACCTGGATAAGATTAATCTGAATGCTTTTTCTTTTACTTTTCCAATGAGAAAGTTAGCAACAATGTATGGAGATATAAAGTGATAAATCTTGCTAGATGGATTTAGTTGGTGTTAACTACAGGGAGTGTAGTGATATTTTCCACGTATAAACTAAAAGCACAGCTAGTGTGAGTAGCCTCAGCATAGTAAGCTCAATAATTTATGAAAGCAGAAGGGTTGCATACATAATTTTACTTACACTGAGAGGAGGTGATTATTAGGAACTCAAATTAATCCACCTTTCAATAGGTACTAGTGTAATCTCCTACCTGACATTTTCATCTAATTGCTCTGGCATCAGAAAGTCAATGAAACTATTCCAATTTGCAAGGCTTCATAGAGTCTATTTGTTCTATCCTTGCTTTCGTCACACCTTAATGCTTCTTCTTCTTTGTTCCCTTAAGATGTAAATTGATGATTCTTGTGGTATATTATGGTCATCTATTTAGTTGTTGCAACATGATCCACCATCCATCCATTGTTTTATCCAATCCAATCTATTAAAGAGATGGATCACAAATGTCCATTGGATCTATTTAAATCGGAAAAAGAAAATCCACTGGATCCCTTTTTCTCTATAATCCCATGCACACCTTCATCCAGCGCACACAAGCTAATTCAAAGGTGTCCTTAGCTTACAAGTGCAAGGCCTACTGGTGACCATGTCATATTCGCCTGGAAAGTGTCAATAAAATGGATGAAAATGAAATCATTGTTTTTCTTTTCTCTTTTTGTAGTGATAGTAGGGGTGCCTAAGATGAAACTGTAGGCTTTATCTAGAAGATATAAGAATCTTAAATGGAAAACATGATTGTTTTAGCGTATGTTGAATAACTCAGGTTTTTTTTTTTTCGTACTCTCTTAGTTTAATATATATCAGGACAAAACATGTTGCACATTATATTTGATTGACTCTTGCTCTAGGAAAAATACAAAAGGAGGCATATTGTAATAAAATAAATATGTAAGTTTGAGTGTTTGAGTATGAAATCTTTGTATTAGTACATTATGGTGTAAATTGTAATTTATTCAACCTCAAATTGGCTTGTTGATGTAGGATCAGTTATGGGAAGGAGTAAAAGGGAGAAGAGATCGAGAGAAAAGGGAGGAGTCAAAACAGAGAGGGAGAAAGAAAACTAACGATTCTTATTAATGCTCAAAATTGAAACAAATTCTATAGCCAGGGATGTATATAAAGGAAACCATAAGCACATGTATAAACAATAATAAGAAAATAGGTTTTCCCTATGGACAATTGCTCTAATTTTTATGCACAACATAGGTTTTCCTTGCTTTATTGGGAGCATCATCACTTGTCTAAGTGTTTTTTCTAACCTTTCTATCAAATTTCAAATTCAAAATAGCATTTAAATAATGGCAGGTAATATGGATTGGGTGTCTATCCAAATAAATGGATTAGTAGATTATGGATTGGAAACCTGCCCACTAAATTATGTGATGGATGAGTTGGATTTTATAGAAAAAAATGTTTATGAATTCTAGGCTGGTAATGAGTCATTTTTAATTTGCCCAATACAACTCAATCCATAACCTCCCCATTCTGCTCATTTGCCATATAACCATCTCGAAATGTTGTGCCTATACATATATGAAGTTTATCTTCTTGGTGCTTTGATTGCCTATAGAATAGACGGTGGAGAATATTCAATGAATCAACTCATTAACTTGCAAAAGACTATTCTGACATATAATAGAAATCCTGTAATTATTTTTTCCATCTTTAGGATTATCCTTCTCTTTTTGTTTTCATTTTTTTTTCCTTCCAAATTACTAGATTAGCTAGATATGGACACTGTTAGCTTAAACTAGCTTACTACGCTTTCTTATCATGGCACAAATTTTGTTGAAAGAGTATATTTTTCTATATGGGGATAACAATGCTTGTATCATAATCAGCTTACCCTTTCTTGACTTCAGGTGCCAAAGAACAAAGAGTATAAAGGTCTTCAGTTGTTACTAGTGAAGAGTGCATAGAGGAATGGCATCATTAGCTCAATCTCATTTCAAAATACAGACCTTCACTTTTAAGAGAGCTCATCCTAGAAGTCTGGGATTACTAAAATCAGGAAAATTATTCCAAGGGCTCACTTTTCCTTGTAACATTAAACAATCCTGCGTATGCTGCACAAAGTTGACTCCATGGGAGCCATCACCTGTTACATATGCTCCTATGGATAATCATGGGGATAAATTCTTGCAGAACAGTGCCAATATATTTGAAACCCTTGATTCTAGTAAAACAGATGAACCAGAAACGAACAATGCCGAAGTGCCTGTAGAGACAAAATTTCAGCCAGGGGTTCAGTTTCAGTTTCTCAAATTGCCCATGTGGCTTCTCGGCCCTTCTGTTCTTCTTGTAACAGGCATGGTTCCAACATTATGGTTGCCAATATCTTCAATATTTCTTGGTCCCAATATAGCCAGCCTGCTTTCCTTGATTGGACTTGATTGTATCTTTAACCTTGGTGCAACCCTTTTTCTACTCATGGCTGATTCTTGTGCAAGGCCAAAGTACCCAACAGAAGACTGCAACAGCAAGGCTCCCTTTAGTTACCAGTTCTGGAACATTATTGCAACTCTTACCGGATTTATTGTCCCATTGTTGATGATGTTTGGATCTAAGAAGGGCTTTCTCCAACCTCAACTTCCTTTGATCTCATTTGCAGTCCTACTGGCCCCTTACCTTGTGCTTTTGTCAGTACAGATTCTGACAGAGATACTCACTTGGCATTGGCAGTCACCAGTCTGGCTTGTAACTCCCATCATTTATGAGTCTTACCGTGTCTTGCAGCTGATGAGGGGGTTGAGACTTGGGGTTGAACTCAGCACACCAGCATGGGTGTTGCATACAATTAGAGGGCTGGTTTGCTGGTGGGTGTTGATTCTTGGTTTGCAGCTTATGAGGGTGGCTTGGTTTGCAGGTTTAACTGCTCAAGCTCGTCATCAGCAGTCTTCTTCTGGTACTTCTGTTGTTGCTGTCAGAGATTGATATCATCGATAATTTTTGTAAAAAGACATAAGTTATAGATATAGTAATATGGTTCAATTTTATCTTTTGGGGGGAGGGGGGTTTACAGCTCCTCGCATAGTGGCACACATGTCTTCTATCTGCATATACATTTAGAATAGATGTGAGACTTAGCAACTTGCTGGGCTTAATGCTATACTAATGTTAATTCATGTATCTTCAGTTTATCAACAATTTGATTGATCTGGTTTTGTACCTCGAAGTTCATGATGATGCGAGGGAGTTGAACACTTATTTTAGGTGTTAACTAAAGGAAAGTTTATAGAATTATGCGATTGTACTTTATTAGGTTGTAAGTCTCGGTAAGTTTTATTAGTTTAATATCCTGTATTCTGTTAACACTGATATTCCAGATAGCTTATGTAGTAGGGCTTTTATCTAGATTTTTGTTTTTAGGCAGATGCAGATTTGAGAATTCCTTCTTGTGTTTTCTCCCCTTTTCTTTTTTCTTTTTTTATTTTATCGTATTCTCTCCTCTTCTATTTCTTCTCACTTTTCCCTATTTGGTTTATTATTCTGCATCATGATGAATAGCTGGGATGACAGAAGAAGGAACAAACGTGAAAATTCATGACTGATTCAATCCCTAAATGGAGTATAAGAGTCCCAACGAATGAAAGAATGTCACTCATGATACATCTATAAATAGAAGAGGTGAAAAAACTGCATGCCAATAGTTGGCTGGTTAGAGACGGGAGGAAGATTGAAAATGATCTGTTTTCTTTTTTCACCCAGTTTAATTATTTGTGTGAACTATAAAATTCTAATAAAACATCCTACGAAAACATTTAGTGTTTACTTTGGTATCACGCTCGATACAAGCTGCACAATTGTAGGGTGTGGATGCCTAAGTGATGGTCAGGGTGGTAAGTAACCCGAAAAACGCATTTTAAACCTATTTAACCCGTTAAAAAAATATATCTTCGGGTGTAGGATGTTGGGTTCACATATTGTAACGAGTTAGGTGATTTAAAAAAATTGATTAACATCTGTTGGATTGGGTTTGTGTGTAATTAAATTTTAATCCATGTAGTTGATCCCACTTAGTGAAAAAGTGTTTAGTTGTTGTTATTGTACCTACGTGGTCACTGTGGTTCATTAGTAAGAACTCTGCGTCTTAGCACCGAGGTTGTGGCTTCAAGTCCTGCCATGTGCCTTCCATTCTTTTTCTAATTTTTGTATTGAAAAGGAAAAAAATGACATCATTTTATCTTGCCTATATATTTTCAATCTTTTATTAGAAACCCTAATTTTCATGCTTTTCTTATGCATCTCTCCTATTTCATATGCTTCTTCAATTCTCCTTGCAATTCTCACATCGCTTGCTTTCTCAATCTTCTAGAAATCTCTAGAAGACTAAGGAAGCAAACTTGCAAACCACACAAATATGCAACTCTCGACATCTCGCTTCGTCTCTCGATTCCACTTGGCCTTTCTCTCCCTCTTTGGTTGTTGTGTCTGGTCGTCTCATCTCCTTCCACTAACGGTGTCGTCATTCCTTCCACTAACTATGTCGTTAGCAACCATTGTGGAGCAGATCTAAAGCAAAATTTGCATGGTAATTCCCCCACTTTTTGAAAGTCTCTCTCTGTCTCTCAATCCCTCTTGGCCTTTCTCTCTTTCCTCTTTTTGTCATTGCGTCTGGTCTGCTTGTCTCCTTTGACTAACTACACCGTCGGCAACCATTGTAGAACAGATTTGAAGCAAACTTTCCATGGTAAATCTCCCTTTTCTTGAAATTATTTAGCCCCTTTATTTTTTCTTTCTTGTTCATCATCTTCCTTTTATTTTCTTTATTTTTGTGTTACAATTTATCTATTTTCGTTAGAATTTATAAATGGTTGCTTAGAATCTCTATTCTTTGACTTTCTTATATAATACTTTTGTTGATTGAGTTTTTCCTATTTCGGGTGACTGTCCAACCCGCCAACCTGACAAACCTAAATGAACTCGAGATGCTCGATTCACCCTTGTGGTTGATCGATTTCGGATGAAAACAGAGCAACTCGACCAATGTTCAAACGGGTTGAGATGTTGCCTCAACTCGACCAAACCCTACCCGCTTACACCCCTAGTGGTGGTCTATATGTTTCATGGTTCATCTTTTCTTTTGTAGGCATCTATAAAGCACTATTGCGCCCAATGGGATAATATAACTTCACGAAAATTATTTCTTTCACTAAGCCACTTAAAAAAATGTAAGCCATGGCGTCGAGATAAAAGGATGTCAATAGCAGTTTTTTTAACAAAATGTTGCAAGCATTAAATAAGCAGCACAAAAAACAACGCCTTAGTAGCGTAAGTGGCAAGTGGCAACTCTCCTGACCTTAAGTGTCAGAGGTCTACTAGGTCGAAGTTTCTATCCCTCCAGTAGAGGGTTTATCCCCTATCTCCATCCTTTTTCCCCCAGGTCTTTGGACCTTTTTGTTTGACCTCAAAAAAAAATTAGCACAAAAGTTTGGAGCATTAATAGAGCTATGAAAACAAGCTAACTCAGTTCACCTAGACTGCACAAAAGATGTCAAGTTGGCATGTTTTTAATATGATTGAAAAAAATAAAAAAAAAAGCTATACTTTTGAGGAATATATCAAAAACAAAAATAAAATATCAAAAATTAACACACCTCTTAATCAAATTTTTTAAATAATATTACAAGAAAATAATAAACCAACACACCATTATTACAATCGGAAAGAATAAACGATATATGTTGCTTTCGAAAGCTTAGATAAATGGAGGCTTGGGTTACATATATTTGTACTCAAGTAAATGCTGTTTAACTTAAGCTACAATAGATGTAGGACTTATATAACCAAATAAAAAAGAAACATAAACTAGAACTACTCTTACACCCTCTCAAGCTAGAGCATACAAACCTAATGCACTAATCTAGTTACAAAGGTAGCTGATATGACCCTTGAATATTGGAATTAATATTATGTAATCTTGATTTACTTATCAGCCAATTATGTTAGTTTCTTGGTTGTTGTTGTTGTCCAGTTGGAGCAAGTCTCATTTTAATTGGTCTAGCTAAAGTTACTTGTAACAAGGAGGTAGAAGTTGTTTTATGTTTTTGTTAAAAGCTCCTTTTATATAATGGAGCTCTGCAACTTGTAACAGTACCTTTTGCATGAATGAAATTCTCTTTTCGATTTTTACACTTTCTTAAATCTCAATATGTTATCAGAGCATAATATTTTTTTGAGCTCTTTTCTGTCACTTTCTCGAGAATTTACCAACTTGCAACTTGCTATTTCTTACTTGAAGCTAGTTGAAATTGGTGATCCTTTCTATTTGTCTTCTTACAAAAAATAGAGTATTGATCTTTGAGTTTATCTTGTGACAAATAAGTTAGATTTACATTTTCTTCAGTCATGTCCTACTCAAATACAATTCACGGTTAGTGACAAATGGTTCCAAATGGTGTGAGATAGGAAGATGATATATCTAATCCTTATTCCTTACATCTGAATGAAAATCCTTTGTTGGTTCTTGTTTCACCTTCATTGTTGGGAACCAATTACCATTCTTAGCATCGTTCTATTAGAATTGAGCTTTTTTCAAAGAATAAGCTAAAATTCATGGATGAAGGTATTGCAATTCCATAAAAGAATGACCTTTTATGTCCTACGTGGGAAAGGTGTAATATTATGGTATTCTCTTAGCTGGTATGTTCACTTTCTCCTTCAATAGCTATGGCCATTCTATGAATTGACAATCCCGTAGATGTATGGAATGATTTGCATGATCAATTTTCACAAGGAGATTTAATTAGAGTATCTGAATTACAAAAGGAGATATATGCCTATAAGTAAAGCTCACTCTCAATTACAGAATATATACCCAATTAAAAATACTATAGGATGAATTTATGAGTTTGAAACCAGTTCCTAATCCACATTGTCATTATGATGTAGTTAAGAAAATTAAAAAAGATTAAGAGAATGATTACTCTATCATATTCTTGAAAAGATTGAATGATAGTTTTTCAACCATTCAATCATAAATACTAATCATAGATCCACTTCCCAGTATAAATAGATTTTTTCCCTTGTGTTACAACATGAAAGGCAATTTTCTAGATTTATTGACAAAGTAGAAGATGCAGCAATTTTTTTCAATCAAGGATAGAATAATAGCTATTAGAATAGGAGAAATAATGGCCAAAATTCACTATAGTATACACAACAACACCAGAAGCAATTTTCCAATTCAACAGCTTTTAGTACACTAAGTTGTATCCTAGTTTCACTCAAAGAAGATTTAATTATGTTAATAGAACTTTATGCATGTTTGGTAATCTATTGGGACACATAATTTACACTTGTTATAAGAAGCATGGATATCCTATTGGTTATAGGAGCATAAAGTAATTTAGCACTACATATGCTAATTAAGTGAGTTATGGTGATCAGCTAGAAGAAAGCATTGCTAACCATTTGCATAATTCTGAATTAGTTATAAATAAGCATCCTTCAGTTGATAGTTCCAGTTCAATTCTACTTAATGATTCAATAGCTGCTACTGGTGAAAATGATAACAACAAGGTCCCTATTACACAAACTGTAAAATCAATTAGTCAGCTTTTTGTAACAAGCTAATATAACTATTAGGGGTGTCAATGTGTAATAACTGTAAAATTTAATGAAAATTCTAATTAAAGGAAATTTAGAATAAAAGAGAGAATTTTGAAAATATGAGAATTTATGTTTTGGCGCATACTTTTTATTTTTAAATGATAGTATTTTGCTATAAGCAAATATATTTTATTTATGTAGAAATGATTATGATTTGTTAAAAGTAAGTGGACTTTTAAGTAAAAGAAGTATTGTGTTGCTTAAAATAATTATATCGGCCTCTAATGAATTTTTAGAAATATTCTTTCTTTTAATATGAATAAAGATATTTGTTTTAAAATTTTTTTTATTACGATTTTTATTAAGAAAAATTATGATTTAAGAGTTTAACTAAAGATTTATGAGAAAGGAAATTTTTAGAAATTTTTGGGATATTTTATGATAAAAAATGGAATTTATATGAATTTTTATAAAAGAAAATCATATGATTAATTATTTAATAATTATTATTATATTTAAAAAAAAACTTAAGCTGCAGAATGATAAACGAAACCGGGGGCGGAGAAAACAGATTCAAGGAAAAAAAATCGAGAGTTGCATAGTGAGTGAATAGTAATTTCTAATCTTTTCTCTCGATTTGGAGTACCGATTGACTTCCGATATCAAAACTGAAGGTGTTACTGAATTCAGGACAAAGAGTACTTCAGTTTTGACCGATTAGTTTTTCAAATCAACCGTTGAATCGCCGTAGATCTGAAGTAGAAAATCTCGGTAAAAGGTAAGTTCTGAAAAACCTTACTTAGAGACTTCTAATTAGAAATCTGACTCCGTAGATGGATTCAGAAATTAGATAAATATTAGGATATAAAATTTTTTTGTTGATTCGGTAAAATTTTTGTGATAGTGAATAGTATTTTCTGACAATGAATAGTGACAGTGAATAGTGTTTTTCGGCGGTGAACAGTACCCAAGCTCATTTAAGGTTTTTGGACCTTCCGGACTCGATTTTGGAGTTTGTTTTACTGAATTCAGACCAGAAACGAGGATTTTAGGGCTGTCCAATCTGGAGCCCTTACCGGTGAGTGGGTTTTTCATACTATAGCGCATGTTTTACGAATTCGGTTTATAACTCTCTCTCACATATGATTTTAACTAGTTGGAATGTATGCTAAATTGTTTTACCGCTTTGAAAACCAATATGTTCCAACCATGTTAGAAATTATAAATTTAAATCCTAGTTGAACTCTAAGTATGTAGGGCAAGCATCTAGGCTGATAATTCTCCATTTGAGCTAGATTTATAGAAATGCGAACTTAGTCATAGAAATGAACTAAGTTAGCCATGAAATGATTTGATGCATGATGAGTATCTATGTGACGTCTACGGACGATCTATGTTTAAAAGGGAAAGTTTATGATTATAAAGGTCTCCATGGGAATTCATGGATGAAATATATTTTAGAACGAAATTTTATGCATGAAAAGAGTTAGACGGAGAATTATAGCTTTATTGTAATGTTATTGAAATGTTTTACTTTAAACTCTTTGAATAGCATATTTCAAATGTTTTCTATTGGAGGGACCCTTTTAGATCACTGTTAGCTAGCCGCAGGGAGTGCTAGCCCTGATGCACCATGGTCATGCAAAGGCTTCGGCCTAGTATACTGTGACGGTCATATGACTGCCTAAAACACATGAATTTAGAGTGGACTTATGTCTACGCCTATAGTGATTACCATACCCTTGCTGTGTGCTTGAGGGATTTAGGGTGGACTTATGTCTACGCCTACAGTGATTACCCTACCCTTGCTGTGTGCTTGGGGGAGATAATAGATCTGTTAAGAAAGACCTCCAATAAACTAGTGCATTTTTCTTAAAGATTAAATATTTCTAATCAATCTCATTCATCATTGTTATTGCATAAATAACTTCATTTATTACTTACCATGCATAATTGATTTGCTCTACTGTTACTGATTTAATCCTGTTTTATTTTTTGAACATACATTTGAACTGTTTAGCTTTTTTTTCAATAAATTATGGTTAAATGCTTAATGTTTCTATTATTATCTTTACACTTTGATTTCAATTATTAAACTCATTGCGAAACATTCGTGCTTGGTTTGCCCTGTTTCTGTTATAGTGTGATTTATCCATTCACTGAGATGTGGTGATCTCACCCCTCTTCTGTTTCCTCCCCACAGATAGTCAAAGAGACTTTGATCCAGCTACAGCTTCGTAGGAGGCTGAAGATAGCGTTGGTGAGCCCCAGTTTGGGCAAGGCTCTTTTGTATTTTTTATTTAGTTTAGTTTATGTCTAGTGTACCTCCATGAACATACAGGCAGGATCCTCGCTTCTTGCGTATTTTGATGTGTTGTTTGGAAAAATAGTTTTATGTTTTACAACGATGTTTGTATTATGAGGCCATGGGTCAAGTTGAATCACAGATGTTGGATTTATGAGATATATATACAGTATTTTCTTATATTGGATGTGACATATGTGGCCAGTTATATTTATTATGTACTCTGGATTGTATGCTGGATGTTTGTGCATACTATGTGTTAGGCTTGTAGTTAGGGGGAATCCCTTATGCCGTGCCGGTCATGTGTTCCATCATTTGGGGCCGTGACAGAGTGGTATCAAAGCTTTAGGTTTTCCTGTGTTCATGGGGTAACGGACCTTTAGGTAGAACTTTGAGTATGGGTATGAATCCGGACATGCTTATACTCACGGTGCTGCTAAAGGGGTTTGATAGGATATTGTCCTTTTGTTCAAGTAAGTCAGTTTATAGTATGCTATGTTGGCATGGTTAAATGACGGTTGGGCTATCTCTGTTTTATAGTGAGATGCCAGTTATATGAGATGTTATATGCCTTCCCTTGCTGTGTGCTTGGGAAAAGACCCACACAGAGTCTCTTCGCGTGTCCTCTTGAATGGTAGTAGGGTAAACCTCAGCGGAATGCTGAGTTTAGGCAAATCCTATACCACCAAGGTACGGAAGGGGTCAAACTCTGGTATGATGGTTTCTGAATATGACATCCGTTATACCTGGTTGTCTAGATATGGTAGATTGTGATGTGATATTGAGAATGAATTTGTTGGCATTATGTTATGTCATTTTGAAATGTCACTAGAAGGTGATTAAATTCAATATTCTTGGAGAATTTTCTCTCTTAATACAAAGAAATCTTAGTGAGATACCCAGTAACCTAATCTCTGCTTTAGCAGTCCATAAGTGATTACAAAAAGGTGCCAAGAATAGTTGGCAGTGGTGAGAGATGCTGATATAAAGTATATCAGTGTAAATCAAGTTCCAGTGATTAGAGAATTTTCTGATATAATTCCTGAAGAATTGTCAGGATTACCCCGAAATAATAAATAGAATTTGGTATTGATTTATTTCCTGGCCAGCGTCTATATTTCCATATAGAATAGCACACACTGAACTTAAAGAATTGAAAAAGAAATAGTTACAAGACATGTTAGACAAGGGATTTAAAAGCCCTAGTATTTTTACTTTGAGTGCTCCAGTATATGGATCACTATGATTATACATAGATTATAGATAGTTGAATAAAGTGACAATGTGGAATAAATACTCATTACCTCGTATAGATGATCTATTTGATCAGTTAGAAAGTGCTCAACATTTTTTTTTTAAAAAAATTTAACTTGATTTGATATTTAGATATCATCAATTAAGGATAAGAGAAGAGAATATTAAAAAAAAATTTGCTTTCAGGATTCGGCATGGACACTATGAGTTTATAGTTATGTCATTTGGATTGACAAATGCCCCAGCTACATTCATAGAGTTAATGAATAAGTAATTAAGTCATCCCTAAATCAAGTTGTTATTATATTTATTGATAATATACTAGAATATTTCAAGAGTTCAGAGGATCATAAGCAATATTTAAAGATAGTATTACAAACTTCAAAGGAGTATAAGCTATATGCTAAGTTCTCAAAATATGAATTTTGACTTAGTAATAATACTTTCTTAAGGTATGTGGCTAGCAAGATGGTATCCAAGATAACCCTAAAAAAACTAAAGTGGGTCCACATCTTGCTACAGTTACAGATGAAGATCCAAGTCCAATTTACGCTTTCTGCTATTGTCTGCCGTCCATTCTATTTGAGCAATAGTTGGATCAGGTACATGAACATATGCTTGTAAGGCATCAATCAACTCCTCAGCATTTGAAGCCGAGATGAGAATTCGTCGTGCTGAGTGTGGGATAAACTTCTGTTCCACAGCTTGATCTAGAAAAGACAACAAACCATCAAAGAAGTGATTAACATTTAACAAACCTATCGGTTTGTGATGCATATTCAGTTGTGCCCAAGAGACTATTTGGAAAATCTCCTCTAAAGTACCAAAACCACCTGGTAAGGCAATGAAGGCGTCAGCATTACTCATCATTCTAGCCATGCGTTCATGCATGGAAGCTACTCTATATTCTTCCCCAATTGTTTTCCCTATGTTGCTGGATGCAGCTAGAGCTGTAAGAATAATACCTAGAACTTGGCATCCTCCTACATGTGCAGCTGTAGCCACACACCCCATTAACCCACAGTTACCTCCACCATAGACTAGATGAATTTTTCTTCTGGTCAGCACCATACCCAGGTTTTGTGCTGCTTTCACATATTCCCCATCTTTTCCAGGACTGGAACCACAAAAGACACAGATATTTCGAAACTGATGGAATGTTGTTCCCTCCATAATTGTTCTTACCTTAACTTTGAGTATAGACAAAGATACTAATGTAAGTATTTATTGAACTCAGAGAAGGGCATATTTATAATAGCTATGCGAATAGGCCGGATATTATTAGAACAGCTATGTGAGTGATTGGTGGATATCAGCTAAAGTAAAGGTAAAAAAAAAACAGCAAGTATGTATATGTACAGTAGTTCTGACTCTGACTCATTAGCACATAAAGAGCATAAGATAAGATATCACCAAAAATCTGTCTTTTTCTTGTTGTCTTTGATGAAGCATTGATGTCTTGAAAGGTTGTAGGTGATAGCCGTCATGGTAAAAAAAAAAAGAAAAAGAAAAAAAAGAGTGAAAATGCAAACCAATTGATTGTTGAAGAGAAACAATCAAATGGTTTATTTTGTTTTCTCAATGTTTTTACCAGTCGACTATTAGTTTATAAGTCGACTAGCTATTTTGAAAATTTTTAATTTAGACTGGTTATTTACAGTTGATTGATTATATATTTTGAAGTAACCAACTGCATCCTACCAGTTAACTATGTGCTCTTGTTATTCACAGACTTTATAGGCTCATAAATATTTCTTTTCCATATGATATGCTTCCGCCGAATAACAATATCTTTGAAATACATTTTGGCACATATATTCAAAATTTGCAGCCACCGATTGCGGCCACTGATTTTCGTCGAAATAGCAGCTAGATTTTGTTTATCGATTTACAAGAATTACGGCCACCGATTTTAATGCTTTTCAATGTTTATCCAAATTTTTTACTTTCTATTTTGGCATCATTCTCTATTGTGCTTTTCGTCTGTTTCACTGCATTCTCCCTCATTAACGGTTGGCATTAAATGCAAGGTTGTTTTCCCTCATTTCAAGGAAAGATAATTTCTAATCTTTGGAACTCAGTTATTATGGTGTTCAACTGATTAGTGGATTAAAGTAATAGAAATTTTGAAAAGGATAGATGGATGATGATCTAATGGTGCTTTGACGAATGTAATCAAAGGAATTAACGGTGTTGAAGTTTTTGAGGAGTAAAGTATGGAAAGTAAGATTTAAGTTAATCTCGAAATTTTTAATTTGGAAACATGGAGAATATTTTGATAATCATCTCTGAGAATAATGTAAGTGATTAAGATATTTGTGTTAATGATTTATACCTTGCTAAATTGAGTCTAGTAATCAGAATGTAAATCATGTTGAGATTTGAAAATTCACGTATAAATAATTGTTGAGAAAAGAGATTTCAGAAGAAGCCATAGATTGTAAATATGGATAACCCGAGGTAATAAGGATATACTGAGATATAAAAAAATGGTACTAGTATAATAGTAAAAAGAAGATACAAGTGAAATTTTTCATTGGCAAGTATGTTGGCAAGTACGAATTGAATATATTATCTCAAAAGAGTTATTCAGGAAGTTTAAGGTTCTTTATTAGATTATAGTATGACTGATACTAAATTTAAATGATGTGTTTATACATTAGAAGTTATGCTTTAAGTATCTTTATATTATTGTGGTGAAAGTTGGGAGAAATTAATTGTCCTTAGTTGAACTTGCTCATAGTAGTAATTATCATGCCCATATACAATGGCATCACTTGAAGTTTTACATGAACATCATAGGTTTCTTAATATGTGAGTGAATTGAGAAAAGTTAAACTTTGGAAATTTAATTTGGAATAACATGCAATAGATAGAATATGACTTATCTAAATTGATGATGCTAGCTTGGAGAGCATGCTTCAAGCATTTTTTTTAAAGATTAGTGAGAGATTCCTTAGCAGAATCTGTCTATAATAAAATGATATTAGAAGATTTAAGCCTTATGTAAGAGGTGTTACAAATATTTTGTTAAATGACTTAGTGGAGTTAGATTTATTAATAAGATCTCATTGAAAAAGTGAAAATTGATTAGAAAAAGAAATACAAGTAACTCAATACTAGTCAAAAGTCTATAAGGACCATGAATGTTGAGCACTAGGAATTATCAGTTGGTGATCACATATTCTTTAATGACTCACCAATGAAAGAGGTAATGAGATTTAGAAAGAAAGAAAAGTTACACCCTCGGTATATAGAACCATTTGAAATTCTTGATAAGATCGGTTCAGTGGTTTATTGTTTGGCTTTACCTCCTAAATTGGGCAATGTCCATCCAGTTTTACGTGTGTCTATGCTACAGAAATATTTACCGAATTCTACACATGTTATACAGTGTCCATAGATTCAGTTACAGAAAGATTTAACCTAAGAGGAACAACCAGTAGCAATAGTAGACAGACAAATAAAGAAGTTACGGTTAAAAGAAATACCTACAGTAAAAGTGCTATGGAAAACTCATTCTTCTGAGAAAACTTCTTGGGAAAGAGAGGAGGATATACGCGCTAGATATTTGCATTTATTTGAACAATGAGATTAGTATTTATCTGCAACTATGGTGATAAAATTCGGGGACCGAATTTCTTTAAGGGGGAAGAATGTAATAACCGTAAAATTTAACGAAAATTCTAATTAAAGGAAATTTAGAATAAAAGAGATAATTTTGAAAATATGAGAATTTATGTTTTGGCGCGTACTTTTTATTTTTAAATGATAGTATTTTGCTATAAGCAAATATATTTTATTTATGTAGAAATGATTATGATTTGTTAAAAGTAAGTGAACTTTTAAGTAAAAGAAGTATTGTGTTGCTTAAAATAATTATATCGGCCTCTAATGAATTTTTAGAAATATTCTTTCTTTTAATATGAATAAAGATATTTGTTTTAAAAAAATTTTTATTACGATTTTTATTAAGAAAAATTATGATTTAAGAGTTTAACAAAAGATTTATGAGAAAGGAAATTTTTAAAAAATTTTGGGATATTTTAGGATAAAAAATGGAATTTATATGAATCTTTATAAAAGAAAATCATATTATTAATTATTTAATAATTATTATTATATTTTTTTTAAAAAAAAACTTAAGCTGCAGAATGATAAACGAAACTGGGGGCGGAGAAAACAGATTCAAGGAAAAAAAAATCGAGAGTTGCATAGTGAGTGAATAGTAATTTCTAATATTTTCTCTCGATTTGGAGTACCGATTGGCTTCCGATATCAAAACTGAAGGTATTACTGAATTCAGGACAAAGAGTACTTCAGTTTTGACCGATCAGTTTTTCAAATCAACCGTTGAATCGCCGTAGATCTGAAGTAGAAAATCTCGGTAAAATGTAAGTTCTGAAAAACCTTACTTAGAGACTTCTAATTAGAAATCTGACTCTGCAGATGGATTCAGAAACTAGATAAATATTAAGATATGAAATTTTTTTGTTGATTCGGTAAAATTTTTGTGACAGTGAATAGTATTTTCGGGTGATGAATAGTGGTGGTGAATAGTATTTTCCAACGTGAATAGTGTTTTCCGGCGGTGAACAGTACCCAAGCTCATTTAAGGTTTTTGGACCTTCCGGACTCGATTTTGGAGTTTGTTTTACTGAATTTAGACCAGAAACGAGGATTTTAGGACTGTCCAATCTGGAGCCCATACCGGTGAGTGGGTTTTTCATACTATAGCGCATGTTTTACGAATTCGGTTTATAACTCTCTCTCTCGTATGATTTTAACTAGTTGGAATGTATGCTAAATTGTTTTACCGCTTTGAAAACCAATATGTTCCAACCATGTTAGAAATTATAAATTTAAATCCTAGTTGAACTCTAGGTATGCAGGGCAAGCATCTAGGCTGATAATTCTCCATTTGAGCTAGATTTATAGAAATGCGAACTTAGTCATAGAAATGAACTAAGTTAGCCATGAAATGATTTGATGCATAATGAGCATCTATGTGACATCTACGGACGATCTATGTTTAAAAGGGAAAGTTTATGATTATAAAGGTCTCTATGAGAATTCATGGATGAGATATATTTTAGAACGGAATTTTATGCATGAAAAGAGTTAGACGGAGAATTATAGCTTGATTGTAATGTTATTGAAATATTTTACTTTAAACTCTTTGAATAGCATATTTCAAATGTTTTCTATTGGAGGGACCCTTTTAGATCACTGTTAGCTAGCCGCAGGGAGTGCTAGCCCTGATGCACCATGGTCATGCAAAGGCTTCGGCCTAGTATACTGTGACGGTCATATGACTGCCTAAAACACAGGAATTTAGAGTGGACTTATGTCTACGCCTATAGTGATTACCATACCCTTGCTGTGTGCTTGGGGGATTTAGGGTGGACTTATGTCTACGCCTACAGTGATTACCCTACCCTTGCTGTGTGCTTGGGGGAGATAATAGATCTGTTAAGAAAGACCTCCAATAAACTAGTGCATTTTTCTTAAAGATTAAATATTTCTAATCAATCTCATTCATCATTGTTATTGCATAAATAACTTCATTTATTACTTACCATGCATAATTGATTTGCTCTACTGTTACTGATTTAATCCTATTTTATCTTTTGAACATACATTTGAACTGTTTAGCTTTTTTTTTTAATAAATTATGGTTAAATGCTTAATGTTTCTATTATTATCTTTACACTTTGATTTCAATTATTAAACTCATTGCGAAACATTCGTGCTTGGTTTGCCCTGTTTCTGTTATAGTGTGATTTATCCATTCACTGAGATGTGGTGATCTCACCCCTCTTCTGTTTCCTCACCACAGATAGTCAAAGAGACTTTGATCCAGCTATAGCTTCGTAGGAGGCTGAAGATAGCGTTGTTGAGCCCCAGTTTGGGTAAGGCTCTTTTGTACTGTTTGTTTAGTTTAGTTTATGTCTACTGTACCTCCATGAACATACAGGCAGGATCCTCGCTTCTTGCGTATTTTGATGTGTTGTTTGGAAAAATGGTTTTATGTTTTACAACGATGTTTGTATTATGAGGCCATGAGTCAAGTTGAATCACAGATGTTGGATTCATGAGATATATATATATACAGTATTTTCTTATATTGGATGTGGCATATGTGGCCAGTTATATTTATTATGTACTCTGGATTGTATGCTGGATGTTTGTGCATGCTATGTGTTAGGCTTGCGGCTAGGGGGAAACCCTTATGCCGTGCCGGTCATGTGTTCCATCATTTGGGGCCGTGACACAATGCATAAGTGAATCACCTAACATCTGATGTTGCTCTAATAGTTGCCAATCAAGATAGTGTATCTCTCTCCTACATTGATAGGAATATGCCTCAATATGTGTCTTGGATGTTATATATCGGTGCTAATGACCATATTGCTTGTTCCTTTGCTGTTTTTTCCACCTACAAAACCATATCTAACACCTTTATCTCTTTTCCCAACAACCAGAGAATTCCAGTCAATTATGTTGGCACAGTTGTTTTCTCATCTAATTTTATCCTATGCAATGTCTTATATGTACCCCAATTTTCGTTTAACTTAATTTCAGCTAGTAAACTCACTTCATTTTATTCATATTGTTTGATATTTCACAAAGATTTTTGTTTTATTCAGGATCCTCATTCTTGGAAGATGATTAGATTAGCTAAGAAGCTTCATGGTCTATATCAGCTCACTTTACCTTATTTTTCAACCTATATGTCTTTGGTTGCTTGTAATACTTCCAGTTCCAATAATTATGATATTTGGAATTTTCAGCTGGGCCACTTTTTTGCCCATTGGTTTTTAGAGTTGCTTAAATTACTAGATAACTCTATTACTATATCTTCTTCTAACCATTTTCACATATGTCATTTTGCCAAACAAAGAAAAATTCCTTTTCTTATTAGTACTTTAGTTTCAGCTTCTTGTTTTGATTTACTGCATATAGATATATAAGGTCCATCTAGTGTTTTTTCTCTCTTTGGTTATAAATATTTATTGAATATTATAGATGATAAGAGTAGATACACTGGTTCTTTCTTGTGCACTCTAAGTCAGAAGCAAGAAAAATTGTACAAAATTTTTGTTTTTTTTGTTTGTTGATACTTAGTTTGTTGTAACATTAAATGCATTAGAACCGATAATGGATAATTTAACATTATAGATTTCTATGCCTCTAAAGGTATCATACATCATACAACTTGTGTCCATACACCTTAGTAAAATTTCATAGTTGAGAGAAAACATCAACACATACTCAATGTAGCTAGATCTCTTAAATTCCAAGCCAATATTCACACATGATTTTGGTCTGAATGTCTTTCTCTTGTTAGCTACCTAATTAATAGAACATCATCTCTTGTAATCTTCAACTCCAAACATTTTCAAGTCTTATTTGGTATTTCTCCATCCTTTTACCACATTAATATTTTTGGTTGCCTTTTTAATGCATTAACCATATCTCATAATCGAACTAAGTTTGCTCTTAGGGTTGTTAGATGTATTTTTCTTATTTTTCCTTCAACTAAGGGTTTTAGGGTTTATGATCTTCATTCATCTACTGTTTTTATCTCCAACAATGTCTATTTTATGAGCATATTTTTCCTTTTCATTCCAACTCTGATTCTCATTCACATATTGTTGTAGAACTTCAAGCTGATTTGTTTTTCTAGCTTCCTATCAAGTGCCCTTATCTAAACCTCCTTCTTTATAACGCCCCTAACTTACAGCACGTAAAATAAACATTTTTTTTTCGCAATCAGATATTTACCATAACATGCATAATGTAACAACTTCTTTTTTTATTATTATACAATATAGAGTTCACATACATGTCATTAATCAAAACGTACGTACAACATAGCAAACACATAAATATCTACATCTTATTTATTTTGGTTGACCAATTCCGGAGATACAGGTGCGGGTGGTTGCACCTTCACTGGGATATGAGCCAACTCGGCCACAAACATTTTCTTTGATTCTGGGATCTACCCAACATAAAGTAACTCGATCCAACGTGCACTAAAAGCCAGCCATAAAAAAATCTGCATAACTAATTTTCTGAACATGACATGGAAATATAGTGAGAATTAAATCCCCGTAAGTTCAACAATAAATCAACATTAATATAGTTCATCATGTCATGTTCATCTGTATAAATTACAGCAAATATCTTTGGTCACATGAATGCACTATATCTATGCACATGAGAATCGTACAATAATGACATATATGACAAGATTAACTATTTTCAAAATATCATATGATGACCATCAATTTATTCTCATATCAAGTTACCCAAGTCAAGGTGAGTATTTTCTACTCTTCAGTACGAGCTTTTCTCGCTCCGTCCGACATGGCACACTTTCTCTTTCTTTTCTCATTAGCATAATCATAACCGTTGGTAGGGCGTCCCCTACTGGTGCACCACAAGGATTGCCATGTGACTGTGCTTATTTCTTTTCTTTTCACATTAATAGCCAAAAATATGATTTCAATAACAAGTATGTTCATCAAAATATAATTATTACCAAAAATCATTGGCATTCATGTCATGAACATAACCATTTCAAATATCACTTTATAAAATATTTCCATGTCAAAATTTCACACTTAAGATGGTAAGAAATTCATGCAATGGCAATGGCTATGGCATATACTAGTTAGTTATTATTTTCATTTATAAGATTTTTCTTCTTATTTAAATATTATTTTTATTTCATTATTTTCTTGATGCAGGTTTTCATCCTATCTGTCCTTCTCTTACTAACCAGAGCATAACTCCCCCCATTTTAACTCGGATTTAGGTGATCTTGGTGTCAATTTAACGATAAAACAATTATCTAAAACTATTATATTGAACAGTTTATCGAAATATTAAGGAATCATGGTGATATTACTCCCTCAATATATAGGTGATTTTTTCTTGGGTAGGTTCTGACCTCTACTTACTAATATATCCATATCTCCCTCATAAGAATTCCAAATTGAGTTATTCCAGTAGCTAAAACTCCGTGACACATATAGCTATAATTTTTATATTAATCATTTATTTTAATTCCCTATATAATGTTCCAAGAAATTAAAGCACAGAAACTATCCTAATATATTCTTCCCTGATTAACCATTTTCTGACCATTTCTTACTAATAAGATCATATCTACCTCATATAGACTCCAAATTGAGTGATTCCAGTGGCTAAAAATCCGTAAAACATATATCTATAATTCTTATGTTAAAAATTTATTTTAATTCCCTACAAAAGTTTTCCAAAAATTAAAACACAGAAGCTATACTAACATATTCTTCCCTGATTAACTATTTTCTGACCACTACTTACTAATCGGATCATATCTACCTCATATAGACTCCAAATTGAGTGATTTCATTGGCTAAAAGTCCGTGACACATATATCTATAATTCTTATGTTAACCTTTTGTTTTAATTCCCTACAAAATGTTCCCATAAATTAAAACACAGAAGCCATCCTAACATATTCTTCCTTGATTAACTATTTTCTAACCACTGTTTACTAATCGGACCATATCTACCTCATATGGACTCCAAATTGAGTGATTTCAGTGGCTAAAAATCTGTGAGACATAGATCTACATTTTTTATTGTTTTAATTCCTTACCGATTCTTCCCAGAATTTTAAAATCAGAAGCTTAAAATTTTACCACCCATAGCCATACCTATGCAGAACTATCTACAGCAACCTAGGTATTCAAACATACATAATATGTAACATGATATAGCAACATCCATGACCAATCATCAAAGTTCTAAGATCAAAATCTCATATAAATATGACAAGTTTTAAATCTTTTCTTCAAAAAGAATATTGTTAAACTTATCTTGAGCACTTAGTCATCTAGACTCCTCCTTCCTCTTTCTTCCTTTCTTCCTCTCCTTTCCTCACTCTACCTTGCTTCTATTTTTCCTCTCCCTCACTTGGATGAAAATTCTAATGTTATAAGGGTGGGTTTTGCTTATATAGACTATCAAATAATTCACCTTTCATAATCATGGGTCTACCTTATCACAATTAGGATGCACTTGGTTGAATTTTTTTTTGGAAAACAAGCAACTCATGTTCTTGTCTTCCTCTTCCTTAGTCAAGATATGCATAAGAAAAGGAGATTTGTATTTTGAAAATTATGATAATATGTTCTTAAGATAAGGGACAATGTCTCTTTGATTTAGGGATTCATTTCCTTTTTCTTTTGTCTTAATCAATTATGATAGGTTTGCCTTTTTAGGTGGCAAATTTTCAACCCTTGAATCTTCCTTGCTTAGCTAAAATTATTTGTGTTGGATAAGGATGTTTTGTCATAATGCTATGTATTATTACCCACTTGCTAAAATTATGAGTGTAGGATATAGATATTTTGTCCTAATGTCATGTATTATCATACCACTTGCTAAAATTATAAATGTAGGATATCATACCACTTGCTAAATTTTTATCTTAATGCCATGTCACCTAATCTTGATTACACCATTATTTCATCACTTTATTTTATTTTTATTTTTTCTCTTGGGTTTGGACTTATTCTTGCCCATTTTGTTTACTTTGGTTAAAATTCTACCTTTCATAATGGGTTTAGTCACATTTCCATGATTTTTGGGCTACCGGTCCAATTTCTATATCCTAGTCCAAGTCTATGTTTTATTTCTTCTTTGGGCTATCCTATTGGCTTGCTAAAAATTCATGTGAAGTAGAAAAACTCTATATGAAGTGTCCATAGGTGAAAGCCCAATTTATGGGTGGAGATACTAAACTTAGTAACTTTAACCCTTAAATTAGGAAAAATTACCCTAATCCAATCTTCTTGAAATTTTAATACCTTTACTTACTTCACAAAAATTTATCTTCTTTACCCAAAAATTTCACCTTTCTTTAGTATATTTATTTTTAATTTTTCCTCTTAGGTTTTCTCTCTTTACCTATTCTATTGTTAGAACATTTCTAAGCATACACGTAAGGTGAAGAATTTCTAAGGATTATATTTCCTTAGATATCTAAAAATTGTCTAATAAATTTTATTTCCTGAATTAAATATTTATGTACCTTTATCAATAAGAGAAACAAACTTAGGGATGTTACTTTGAATACATGAAACGAAATTAGGGATGTTACACATAACACTATTCTTTGTTATGGAAATAGATACATATAGGTTCTCTCATGGAGATATCGTATAGTGAGTTTGACAACTCAGTGAACAGATAATACCTCCTATGACCTCTTAGGTTAGCATATGGATGTACTCGTGTTTTAAAATTTGTCAAATAGAAAATACAGTTCAGAAATACATCCATATGGGACTCGTATTTCAAATATTCTCAAATAAAAAATATTCAGATATCCAAAACCATATTTAGCACGGTACGATTAGTAAACAAATGTTGTTATGCTCAACTGTATAAGCTATAGTAAAATATTTAGCTTTTGAGATAAAATCATAACTTTTGTTGATGCATAATTATTATACTATAAATGCACTAAAAATATATTCTTTTTACATAATATTCAAATATGTTACAGCTTTCAATACATTCATTTGCTATACGCATAGTGACCGATCGACTACAGTCACAATAGTGATAAGGGAATATGAGTTCATCACCCATCTGCCTTCTCACATTACCATTGTCACTCGGTTAGAGCGGCTCTCCTTTAGCTCACTCAATCTAATAGGGCGTTCCCTACTCGATACCGTCTCAAGCCATACAACCTGTCAATATTCATTCATACATATAAATACATATATATAAATGCATATTCATCAAATGAAATGTATAATTATTAAGCAACTCACCATGAGCTTTATGCTTACAATTCAATCATAATCAACAACTTTATAGTTTTACAAATCAACGCCTCATGTACATAATATTCACTTTACCAAATAATAATAAATATATTTAGAATCACATATTCAATGAATTTCAAAATTTATTTGCAAAACCATACTCTTCTTGAACTATGAGCCAGTTCGTAAGCAAAACAGATATTTTAGCACATTTCAGAAACTTATGATAGTATAAATAATTTATAAACATAATTAATTATACATTTTAAGTTTAAGAAGAGCATGGGATAAGTCATAGAAAGAATTATCTACTCGCAGGTCAGGGCTCCAGGTTGGACAACTCCAAATGTATTTTTTTTCAAGGCAAATATGATTAAATGGATCTAAAAAACAAGTCCGGATGGTCCAAAAACTTAAAAAATGACTCCGAAATCGCAAAATTTGGCCTTTGAGAGTTTGGTCAACACTGGTCAACTGATGGGTACTATTTATGATCAAAAAATACCATTCATGCCAGCCGAATTTACTGTTCACATAGGCCGAAATCACTATTCATGTCGGTTTGAATTACTGTTCATGACACCAAAAATTATTAGATCACTGTGAAACTTCATATCATATAGTTTATTTATCTCTTGAATCCATCTACGGTGTCAGATTTCTAATTTGAGGTCTCTAAATAAGAGTTTTAGAGTTTTTTTCTAAGATTTTCTACTTTCAATCTGCGACGATTCTACAGTTGATTTAAAAAATTGTTCGGTTAAAATCGTAGTACTCTCTGTCTTGAATCCAGTGGTATCTTTAGTTTTGATATCGGAAGCTAGTAGGCACTCCAAATCTAGAGAAAAAAATTGAGGAGAGAAAAAGTACTATTCATCACTATTCATATACGCAGTTTCTGATCCCTCTTCAGCGTCTCCCCCTCCCCCTTTTCTTTCTTTTTCTTAATTATTATTATTTAATAATTAAATATTTAAAATTTATTTTCCTTTTTTATTATATACATATAAATACTATTTTTCATCCTAAAATATTTCAAAAATTTCTAAAAATTTATATTATTTGAAAAACTTTAGTTAAACTCTAAAATCGTAATTTTTCTTGTTAAAAGTTTAATAGAATAAATCACAATATAAAATACCTTCATGTATATTAAAAGAAAGAAATTTATAGAAATAAAAATAAAATTTATTTAAAGCCAAATATAATTATTTTAAGCAAATCAAAAATCATTTAAATTAAAAGCGTATTTACTTTTAACAATAATCATTTACAATAAAAATATATTTGTTTATAGCAAAACATTATTATTTAAAATTTACGGGATATTACATTCTTCACTTCCATCTCATATTTCTTTTGGTCATAAGTCCATTTCTTCTCCATCTTCTATAGCTCTAGACCCACCTCCATATCTTCGTAGGACAACTAGACATCATCATGTTCCCACTTACTTATAAGATTATCAATATCATTTACCACTCATCAATAATAACTCTGCCATTTCTATTTCTAACCCCCATCCTCTTACCAAACACATCTTATATCATAAAATAAATACTGCACATGAGACTTTTATCACCCAGATCTCCCAAAATAAAGAGCCTAAGACATATAATGAGGCAATCCAACATCAATGTTGGAAAGATCCAATGTAATTGAAAATTGCGACTTTAGAGCAAAATAAAACATGGGTTATCATAGATTTGTCTCTTAACAAAACCCTCATTGGGTGCAAGTGAGTTTTTAAAACCAAGTATCATGCATATGATAGTATTGAGAGGCACAAATCTAGATTAGTGGCAAATGGGTATACTCAGCATAATTAGGTTGATTACCTTCACATTTTTTTCCTTGTGGCAGAGCTAACAACCATAAGAACCCTCTTAGTCCTTGTTGCTATAAATAATTAGCATTTACACCAACTTGACATCAACAGTGCATTCTTACATAGAGACTTACTTGAAGAGGTTCATATAACTCTTCCACCCAAATTTCACAGTTCTAATTCCTATAAAGTTTGCAAACTTCCCATGTCTTTATATGCTTTGAAGCAAGCTAGTAAACAATGCAAAATTGACTGAGGCACTGATTTTACAAGGCTTTCAACAAGCTAGTTCAGATTTTTCCTTGTTTACTAAAAGGAATGGTTCTTCTTTTATTACTTTATTGGTTTATGTTGATGATGTCATTTTGGCAAGTAATGACTTAACCATGATTGCAGAAGTTGAATAGTTTTGCATGATTCTTTCAAGATAAAAAACCTTGGCAATTTAAAGTTTTTCCTAGACTTTGAAATTGCAAGATCTAATAGTGGCATCAACATGCATAAGAGGAAATATGCACTTGATCTCTTGAAAAAAAAACTAGTTTTTCTAATTGCAAACTAGTTTCTACTCCTATGGCTGCTAGTTTGAAGCTTTCCAGAGGCACTAAATCTTTTCCTACTCACATTACTTCTTATAGAAGGCTTGTGGGCAAACTCTTGTACTTATGCAACACAAGACTGGATCTTACCTTTGTAGTTCATCAACTATCTCAATATCTTAATTGTCCCACTAAATTACATTTCTAGGCTATGCACAGGATTCTTAGATTCCTCAAAGCTAGCCCTAGTCAAGGCCTTTTTTTTCTACTTCGTCATCGTTGCATATTCAAGCTTTTTCATATTCAAACTGGGCCTCTTGCTCTCAAACCAGAAAATCCAAAACTGGTTTTTGTGTGTTTCTTAGTGACAGCATGATTTCATCAAAATCCAAGAAGCAAAATACTTTAGCTAAATCCTCATCTAAAGCCTAATATCGGCCATTAACCTACTTAACTTATGAAATTCAATGGATCCATTATTTGTTATAGGATTTACATGTCTCCCCTCAACCTCCATCTATGATAATTAGTTTGCCATTCATATTGCCAATAACCTAGTCTTCTATGAACACATGAAAAATATAGAGATATATTGTCACATAGCTCGGGAGAAGATTCAATCAAGCCTCATTTATCTTCTATTGGTTACCTCTTCCAATTAGTTTGCAGATTGCCTTACTAAACCATTAGCAATTGCTCTTTTTCAGTGTTCTATTTTTATGCTTCAACTTAAAAGGGGCTATTGGAATTAACATTATGTAATCTTGATTTACTTATCAGCCAATTATGTTAGTTTCTTGGTTATTGTTTAACTAGAGCAAGTCTCATTTTAATTAGTCCAGTTGGAGTTAGTTGTAACAAGTAGGCAAAAGTTGTTTTATGTTTTTGTTAGAAACTCCTTCTATATAAGAGAGCTTTGCAACTTGTAATTGTACCTTTTGCATGAATGAAATTTCCTTTTTGGTTTCTTCACTTTCTTAAATCTCAATATTGAGATTAATGGTACCACAAAGAGTAGGAAAGTGATTAACAATGCTAGTATAATGCCTTTCCAATCTAGAACATGGCCAATGAGGCAAATTTTTTTTCTAGAAATAGGTAAAAAGCATTGCAAAAAAGCAGTTAAAATTGTTAACACACTGGCATAACATATGACTAAAAGAATGGCTAGAATGATGTTCAACCAATTGTATGAAGCTATAGAGAGATTGGTAAAGCTAAATAATACAAACAATTAGTTGCATTTAATTTAGTTAATTGTTCCTCATAGATTTTAACAATCCGTAACCCAACAACTATTAACCCTTTTTTCCTCTTACATCAAAGTGATAAAAAAATTTGTTCGATATATGATTCATCAATAGATCAAGACAATTAATATACTAGTATGCATCTTAGAAATAAAATGAATTAATCACGAGATGAAAAACAAAAGAATAATTAATACTCGAATAAAAGTGAACAACCAAATCTCACAATATATAATTCTTGATGTTTCAATATTTCTAAAACCAACTAAAATTTTTTTACCACACAAGGTTATAAGAAACTAAACACACACAAAAACTAAAGAAGAAGAATGGAGAAAAAGATGGGGAGAATGATTTAATGAATGGATTGATGTCCTTGATGCCTTCTTGGCCATCTATTTATACATAGAAAACCTAATCAAAACTCAAGAATTTTGTTTTGAATTTCAAACTTGATTTTAGCATCATCATACACCTATCATGTAATAACTGTAAAATTTAACAAAAATTCAAATTAAAGGAAATTTAGAATAAAAGAGAGAATTTTGAAAATAGAGATAAGAACCGGTGAAAATAAGTTTATTTATTACATGGATTAAAGAATTACAAAAGAAATATGAGAATTTATGTTTTGGCGCGCTATAAGCAAATATATTTTTATTTATGTAGAAATGATTATGATTTGTTAAAAGTAAGTGGACTTTTAAGTAAAAGAAGTATTGTGTTGCTTAAAATAATTATACTGACCTCTATTGAATTTTTATGGTATTTTTAGAAATATTCTTTCTTTTAATATGAATAAAGATATTTGTTTTGGAAATTTGTTTTATTATGATTTTTATTAAGAACAATCATGATTTAAGAGTTTAACTAAAGATTTATGAGAAAGGAAATTTTTAGAAATTTTTGGGATTTTTGATCATAAAAAACGGAATTTATATGAATTTTTATAAAATAAAATCTTATTATTAATTATTTAATAATTATTATTATTTAAAAAAAAAACAGAATGTTAAAATGGATGCCGGGAGAGGAATCGAGAAAGAAGAAAAAAAAACGAAGAAATGCACAGTAGTGAATAATGAGTGAATAGTAATCTCAAATTTTATCTGTCGATTTGGGGTGTTTAAGGGTTTCCAATCTCAAAACCGAAATTGTTATTGGATTCAGGACGAAGAGTACTTCAATTTTGACCGATCAGTTTTTCAAATCAACCGTTGAATCGCCGTAGATCTGAAGTAGAAAATCTCAGTTAAAGGTAAGTTCTGAAAAACCTTATTTAGAGACCTCAAATTAGAAATCTGACACCGTAGATGGGTTCAGAAGCTTGATAAACATTAGGATATGAATTCATTTTATTGATTTGGTAAAAAATTTTGTGACGGTGAATAGTGTTTTCCGGCGGTGAATAGTGGTGGTGAATAGTGTTTCCGGCGTGACATTAGGATATGAATACATGTATTTCTCATGAAATGATAAAGTGAATATTATACACGTGACATTGATTTATAGAGATATATGATTGCCTAGAGAAAGGGCATATATATGTGATAAACCCTGAATGGGTAATTTATAACAGATGAATTTTGAAATACATTGAACATATGATTTTTACATGTATTTCGCATTACATGTCAAAGAAAGTATGTTATATATGTGACATTGATTTTACAGTGATATGTTTGCCTTGAATATGGGCATGTATACATGTTTCCCCTGAATGGGAAGTTTTGACATATGAGTATTTTGAGACTGAAAGTCTGTATTATAATGAGAATTTATACTGGATTATATGGCATATGTGCATATGGATATTTTCTGTGGAGGAATCCTATTGGAAACACTGTCTGCTAACAGCAGGTGATGTTAGCCTTGGTGCGCACCTTGATTGCCTCAGCTAGTAGGGGAGGTGGTGCTAGCCTCGTGTGAGGGCCAACACACGGGAGATTATATGTGAAGGAGAGCGGAATGCCTCCTATATATGGGCGAGATGCCAGTTATATGAGATGTTATTTGCCATCCCTTGCTGTGTGCTTGGGAAAGACCCATACAGAGTCCCTTCGCGTGTCCTCTTGAATGGTAGTAGGGCAAACCTCAGCGGGATGCTGAGTTTAGGCAAATCCTATACCACCAAAGTACGGAAGGGGTCAAACTCTGGTATGGTGGTTCTGATATGGGATCCTCCGAATATTTTATGAGAAATGTTTTGATGCATAGCATAATTTGATTAATGATTTTACAGTATTGAATATGATTTTGAACTTGAGATGAGCATTGTGTATACAGTACCGCTTATGGTTTGAAAGACCTGATTATAATTTTTGAATAGAGAATATTTGAAAATGCGGGTCCCATGTGGATGTACTTCTGAAATGTAATTTTTGATAACATAAATTTTATTATATGAGTACATCCATATGTTGATCTAAAAGGTCATAGGAGGTATTATCTGCTCACTGAGTTGTAAAACTCACTACACGATGTGGATTTATTTTTCAGATAAAGACATAGAGTTTGGTCCAACAGCCACGTGATCGACTAGGGGTCGTACTCCAGTGGTGAGCCTACATTGTTTCTAGGCTCTCAATGTTTATTTTGTAAAATTTTTGTACTCTAGAGTTGCTCTGAACGTCACAGGCAGGATCCTTGCTTCTACTGTTACTCTGGTGTTTATAGACGTAAACTGTATATTGTATATGTGTATGGAAACTTTTATGTATTGGTTTATATGATAAAGAATGTCATTATGTTCATTTATGGAATGTATATGTGTATGGTTTATAGATTTCACGTGCCCTAAAATTTGGGTCGTGACATATCACAATAGAAAGGTAGTCCCGTCCTGACCCTAAGGATTCTAGTTTTCTAGAATGCAATTATGGGCTTCTACCATCGCAACTCAAAATTCTCACCATCGCAATATTGGATATTCTGAAAAATATGTAGAAATTCAAAATACCAAATTTGTAGCTATTTGTCTTAGCTTTTCGTATAATCTTTAATCACCTCATTTGGAACTTGTATGAGAGAGATTATGCCCAGATTATTGAAGCGAGGTCTAGGGTGTCCTAAATTTCTACACTGTCAGCTTCTTTGATTCAATTTATTTTTTGTTTGCACTTAAAGCCTCCAATTGCTTCCTGAATCAAAATATAAGATTATTGAGTGTATTTAGGTTTAAAATAGATATAAAAAACTAAGTATTAAGGGATAAAACCATAGCATATTATAGACACATCAAATACCCCCATACTTAATATTTTGCTCATCCTCAGGCAAATCTTAATTTCAAAAATATCAAGTTTGCAATGCCATTAGCAAAGAATAATCAAGGTTATAAATGAGTTATAGCACATCATGAAATAAACATTCTTTTATATTCCTTAAAAAGCCAATTCACTTGAAGATGATAATAAACCAAACATATAGACTCTCATGGGAATAAGCTCTTGACTCTCATGTGTTTGAAAGGTATATGTTTTACCCAAATTCGTTCCAATATAATTGCTCTACCATAGGCTTGCATATTTTCTCATTCTCTATCACTATGATCACACACATAACATAAATTATAAGGAATTTTCAAATGTTGTTCTAAGGCCAAGATCAAGGTTGAAAGTGTTTAGGAATTCACCTTAAAAGCCATATAAAAATCAATGGAGCATAATTAATTTAACGCTAGCTTAAATGTATAAGGTATGTAAAATAATTTAATAATTTACTCCATTTTGTCTTAAAAGCATTCAAACCATGTCTTACTTCTTCATAGATATATATTTTCCATTTGCAACACAACTATTTCCACTTTTGTATAAATTTCTTTCCCTTTTCTTTTCTTTCTCTTGCTTTATATTCTTTTTACTTTACATCACACGGGATTTCATAGATTTGAAATTGAAATTTTGGCTCCTTTTTCACTAATCACAGCCACACCACAAATTTAGACACATCTGTACATGTTTTTTTTGTACACCCAAACATATCATAAAGAACAATGCTTTTTCTATTGGTTAGGTATAGATACTATTTTTTTTTAGGTTTTAAGCTTGTAATAAGGGTTACAAAAATAGAGATAACAAATCTCAAAGGGGGGGTTCACAAATGACAATTAGTTTTAGGGTTGGCTATTTGGCTAATGGCTCTTCACAATGAATGCCTTAATCATGTTTATGCATGCATATGTCAATGTAATTTTGAAAAGAATAAATGCAAGTTCTAGAAAGTAAAACCAAGGAAGAATATATCCCATGAAAGAAAAAATAAGACTGTAATATGTAATGCAACCTAAGGTTCAAAATCTCACAGCTTTTATCTACAAAGTTTGGTCACTATCATTCTCAAGGAAAATTACTAATTAAATTGCACCAAAAAAATTGCTTATTTACCTATGTTATGACTTATGTAAGCTTAATTGAACTTTGCTTAAGGCATGAAAAACCAATTTCTTTTAAAGCCCTTAAAAACAAAATAGCAGAAAAATTTTAATTTTTCCTAAAACCCTTAAATTCTAAAGCACCTAAATTCCTCCTTCACTTAAAACATACATTGTCTTTAATATAAAGTAAAAATACAAAAAAAAAGGAACAACTAACTAAACTATGAATTTTATAAATGCAGAAAATTTGACTACCTTGGGTTACCTCCTAAGCAGCACATTTGTTTAACGTCTTTGACTCAACTTATTGCTCTCTTTAATTAGGCTTCTTCTTGATCCAAAATGCCTTGGAATGTGCAGAACCTTGAAGTTCATCTTCATCACGAGAATAAATATTAGTAATAATTGAAATTTTAATCAAGTGAGAACTTAACTTACCTTGGAATAATTGATGCCTTGAATAGTGTTTGGCCTCACACTTGATTTCATCTTGTTTAAACTTAGCCAATTCAGGTGGTGGTTCTCCTCTCTCTTTGAATAGGGCATGATGTATGCAAAGGGATGGATGCGTCTTGTGATGTTTGCAATTGTTCGACTTGTAGCTACTTTTGCTTTTCAAGAGCATGCACCAGCTTTTCTATTTGTTGTGGACTAGACTTGCTAGATATTACCACTGGGGGTGGTGCTCCAACATTCATATACTTGAGGTGGCTGGAAAGAGATTTCAAATATGCATCAAGCAATCAATCATATATATTGTATAATCTGAATGTAAATAAGTGCACTTATGTTGAGTTATTTCATCATTCTTGGGAGCATTAGTCATCTCCTCTCTTTAGTTTGTTGGCACATGTTTCTCCTTTGTTAGAGTTTTGTTGCTCAAGGGATGAAAAACTTACCTTAGTGACATGCTTGAATGAGGTGGTAAACTTGGTGCCAAATTGAGAATTGGTTGCTAAGAACATTTTTTTTTCAAAATGCAAAAATAATGTAAAATTCACAAAAGAAAAAAAATCAAATTGACATTTTCCTCGGCAATGATGCCAAAATTTCTTAGTACTATCATAGGCACCCAAAAATAAATATCCTTACCCTTAAAACTAACTAGTAGTAATAGGAGTAAGGGTTTATCCATAGAGAATGCACAATTAGAATTCATATCTTTCCAAATATAAATAGCTGTTGAAAGTGATAACAGTAACTAATACTTATGATTAAGAATGAATCAAATATAGAAATAGAGATAAATTAGTAGAAAGAGTGTTGGTTTTGGTCAATATCTACTATCAAGAATTCACATTGATCATCAATAGTGTAATTAGCTCCTTGTTGAATAGTTATGATCGGAATGCAATTCTTATCCCTATTAAAGTTTATTTAATTGATAGTAATCACCTTAACTAGCCCTAATTATAAGGAACCTTAGCTAAGTGGTACAATTTATGATTTGAATGTTTTGATCAAGTTGAATGTGTACTCCCAGGAAATTCCATTCTTAGTTTATGATAAAGTCAAAGCATTTTCCATGAATTAAAAAAAACCTTCTTTCCAATAACGTGTAAGGTCACCTGCCATATCAAATGGGTCCTCCATAAAAGTATTCAAAAAGACATAAATTTTGGCAATCTTCTTAATGCGAGCACTTGTATTTTTTGTCTCAGTAAAAAAATAGATATGGGGAATGGGATTTTATAATCTCTTTCATATGGTTAACTAATAGGGGTTCTCCACACCCTGACAATTTTGGGCTATTATCTTTGTTGATAGGGTTAGCAATTTTATGCTCACTTAAAATCCATTGTAATTTTTTTTTCCTGCTTATTAGTTAAGAAAGCATAAATAATTACAAGAAGAGTAGAATTTTCACCCAAATAAGCATACTTGAGATGGGGTGGTAATTACTTCAGTTCTAACATTGGTGGCTTTTCAATATATGGTACCGGGTTATGCTTTCTTTCCCCTAATTCTTCGAATGGTTTCTTGATGTATATAGGGGATGTAGCTTCTAACCAATTTAGTGCCTCAGAAATTTCTGCACTTTTAGTGTCAATTGTTCTATAAATACAAGTCTCTAAAAGGTCACTGAATTGGCTTACCTAGATATCCTTTATAATACTATTTTTAATAGTATTAATATGCATGCAATTCTCTATGTCAGACAGATGTTTGATGGCATTAATGACATTAAAAGTTACCTGGTCTCCTTGCACTTTCAAACTGAGCTCTCCTTTCTGAACATCAATTAAGGCTTGACCTATCGCTAAGAATGGTCAACCAAGAATAATAAAAATTGCTTAGTCCTCCACAATATCTAATACTATAAAATCTACATGGAATATAAGTTTGTCAACTTTTACTAGGATATCTTCAACAATACCACGAGGATATTTTATGGATCTATCTGCCATTTGTAATGATACTATAGTTGGCTTGCTTCTCCAATTCCTAATTTCCTGAAAATAGACAGTGGCATTAAATTAATACTTGCACCTAGATCACATAATGCTTTATCAAAATAAGCATTTCCAATTGTGCAAGGTATAAAAAATTCCCTGGATCTTTTAATTTACGAGGCAATTTATTTTGCAATACTGTGTTGCTTTCTGTAGATAATGCAATTGTCTCATAGTCTTTCAATTTTATTTTATGGGAAATGATTTCCTTCAACAATTTTGTATACAAAGGCATTTGTTCTAGAGCATCTGCAAAAGGAATATTAATATTAATTTGCTTAAATAACTTTAAAAATTTAGAAAATTGCTTATCTAATTTTGGCTTTTAAAATCTTTGAGGATATAATAAAGGCAGAACATATAGTGGAGGATTATCAGGAAATAGCCTTGATTTATGCTTCTCCACCACTTCCTTTTGGCTAGGCAATCATTCCTTAAGTTTTTTTCGAGATTCTTTTGCTAGAATGGTCTCAACTAGTGGTGGCTTATGCTCTGGTAATTCCTTACCGTTGTACAGAGTAATGGCTTTCACTTGCTCCCTTGGATTTATATATGTATTACTGGATAGTGAGCCTGGTAGTCTTTGATTAAAAGCTTCTAATATTTGGCCTATTTGAATATCTAAATTTCTAATAGAGGCTCATTGACTTTGAAAAGTTTCATCTGTCTTTGCCATATATGCCCTAGTGTCATCATGGAATTTATCAACCTTTTCCTAAAATTGAAAAATGCTTCTTATAAGCTAAGTTAAAACTTCTTCTAGAGGACTAATAAATGACCGAGGTTGATAAAGAGGCTGATGGTCCTTGGATAGCTGTATCACATTTTGGGTATTTTTTTCATGAAAAATTGGGGTGATTCCACCATCTGATTATATGTGTTGGAATAAGGATTATTTTGTCTATTTGAATTTTCAACATAGTGAGTTTGCCCTAATTGAGATGAAGTGCAAACATTATTAAACTGACATTCAGAGCTAAAGTGTCCTCCATTATATATTTCACATGCTTCAGTTGGGACATAAATAGTATTGGCATTAACGTTCATGGAATCTAATCTCTTAGTCAAATTAGGTATCGGAGCTACAAGAGTAGCAACAGCGTCTACCTCATGAATTCCCTAAACTCTTTTAGGTACATTCCTTTTTGTTGGCCATTGATAAGCATTAGCAGCCATTTTTTCTAATAAAAATATGCTTCTTCTGGTGTTTTATTCATTATGGCTCCCCCTGCAGTTGCATCAACCATAGTTCGAGTAGAGTTACTTAAACCATTATAAAATATTTGTACCTATAACCACTTAGGGAGTCCATGATGTGGGCATCTCTTCATCATATCCTTGTAACTTTCCCATGTCTTATAGAGTGATTCATTCTCAAACTAGCCAAATGTAGTAATTTTACTCTTTATTTTTACAGTTTTTTATGGTAGAAAAATTTTAGATAGAAATTTCTCTGCTAGGTCATTCCAGGTAGTAATAGAACCATCAAGTAAGGAGTTCAAGCAGCTCTTGACTTTGTCCCTTAGTGAGAATAGGAATAGCTTCAATCTTATACCATCATTGGAGACATTATTATAGTTAAATGTTTCGCAAATCTCCAAGAAATTAGTAATATGAGTATTTGGATCCTCATTTACTAAGCCATTAAACTGATTAGATTGCACTATTTGTATAATTGCAGGCTTAATTTTAAAATTGTAGGCATCTACTATAGGACGTTGAATAGCATAATTCATTCTATTCACTGATGGCACTGCATAGTCTTGTAGTACCTAATTATTCTTATTATTGCCTAGATTGTTGTTCACAATGTATTGATTGTCTCCAGCATTAGCGATGGTTTCATGAGAATTTCTAGAAACTTTTCTTTTTCTTTTCCTATTCCTTCAATAGGTTTGTTCAATCTTAGTGTAAATAGGAATTAAATTATTGCTCCCAAATTTTCTCATGCACCAATGCAGACACCTAAAAATTCAAAGGAGACAATTGTAAGAAGAAATAAAAATAAAAAATTCAAATTCAAATTAGAATTAATAATAATAATAGTAATAAGAATCAAAACAATCCCTGGCAATAGCGCCAAAAACTTGATGCGCACGAATTATATATTCATTTGAGTGCAAGCATACACTATCGTTGTCAAGTGATAAAATTTCAAGAGTATGAGTATCATTCTCACAAGAATTGTGATTATTAGTAACTATCCTTATCTTAATTTCAACTCTATCTAAATATTTGAATTCTTGATTTTATTATAAATATGAAAATAAACGACAAATATTAAATATAGCAAAAAGTGAATATTATAAGGAGAAATTTAATGAAGCAAAGCTCTAGGGTTTTTGATTTCACCTCAATTAATCCCCCTTGCAATCCTAATCTTTTTAACTTAGAAAATATAATCGAGATACCTTAAACAATCTACTAGCTTCTCTCGAGGTCTAACAGAAACACTTTTTGAATGCTAACTCACTATGTCTCCAAGTGAATTATAACAAGCAAAGATTCACTAAGTTCTATGACTCTCAATTAAGACTGCACATTTTTTTTAATTAAAATTTGTAAGCATACAAATCTATTGGAGTATAGATTTAGTGGTATGCAATATCGATTCCACAAGGATTGCCAATAGAGAGAAAATCTAATTTAGATATAAAATAAATATGTCTAATTTAGTTGCCAAGATTTTCTTTTGTGAGAAAAATTTTAAACAAGGTATGCAAGAAATAAAATATTGAAATTAAATAGAAATGTATTCAAAGTAAAGAAACATGCTAAGGTTAGGGGATCCACTCTTAGTATATCAAATAAAAATAAATTTTAACTCTTTTATTACTCAAATAGAATACTCACATAAATGAGGTTCCATTTGGAAGATATGTTACCTTAAACTCATTTTGGTTTACATATGAAGTGTATTAGCCTTATTTTTATTGTGCTACTAATAATAAAACAACTCTTGTAAAATGGATTCAAGTATACACTGTGCCAATCACTATATTGTCTACAATAAATCAAGAATGATTCAAGCATTTATTGTACCAAAAATTGTCTACAATGTATCAAGATTCACACATTATAAAATATAAAATAAAAAGATGTAAAAGGAAGGAAAAATATAACAACAGATAGGTGGCAGAGTCAATAATAATAATAATAATACAAAGTAGGCGATAAAACCAGCCAGTAAGAAATAAAATAACAAGAAAATAAGAGGGGCAACAAAGTCATCCTTTAAAAAAATAACAAAATAATAATAATAGAAAAATAACAACAGAAGGCAACCAAGTCGTCATCTAAGAAAAAAAAATAACAAAAAATAGCAAAAGAGGGGAGACAAAGCCATCATCTAAGAAAGAAAATAATAAGAAAATAACAAAAAAGAAAAGAAAAAAATAATAACAACAGAGAGACAACAAAGCTGTCCTCTAAGAAAGAAAACAACAATAAAATAACAATAGATGGGTAACAAAACCATCCTCTAAGAAAGAATTAACATAAGAAAATAAATAAGCCGATAAATACAACATCAAATATAAACATTGAAATTAGGAGTTAAATAAATTATTATTTTTATACCAAGAATTTCACCCTTTTACCTTAGCATTAGGAGATTAGTCCTCTATAATTAAGGTAAGAAAGCAAAATAAAAGATGAAGAAGCGTGCTAATATTATGAAAGAAAGTAAAGATACAAAATGTCTAAAGAGATAAAAATATTACAAGCACTTAAAACTTCAACAAAAGCTTTTCCAATATCACTCTTAACTCCTTCACAAGCCTTCTCTAGCCCTCTATTTATAAATGCAATTAAGTGTGGAAATTGTCAACAATGGTGGCTAACAAGTTGCATTAAGTTGACAAATTGGACACCGAAAGTAATCATGGAATTATTTCTTCATATACACTGCATCTGTTGACCCTATAAACATAAAAGTTGTAGATAATTTTATTATCTTTCAAGCCATATAAATTTTGGACAAATTGAACACATAATTTGTGACTTATGGCTAGAATAACGGAGCAAAGTCAGGCTGGACTACAACAACAAACAAATTCTATTCTAGCCTAATTCTGGCCATCTTAATGTCCGTTTTGCTGACTATATGAACCTTAAAGTTGTATTAAATTGTATCTACTATTCACTTACCAAATTTTGTACGCATTGAATATATATTTTCTAAAATAGGGCCCAAAAATTACAGTAAGATTGGGCTGGATTGCAACAATAAATATATTCTTTTCTAGCACAATTTTGGCTCTTTGGATGTTTGAATTTGTTGATCATATAAACATGAAAGTTATATGAAATTGTGTTATCTATTCATCTACCAAATTTCATACATATTATATATGTATTTTCTAAGATACGACCAAAATACTACAATAAGATTAAGTTGAAAAACAAGCAGCAAACATATTTTTAACATTGAATATTCTATCTTGAATCTTTATGTTTCAATTCTTTTAAAAATGTTATCATAAATTAAGATTGAATTGATGCATATATCTATTAGGATGCATCTCAGGAGTCAAAAGGATAATGCTCCTTACTCAGCCATCCTTAATGAATTTATTTTATCTGCTTGATTTATAGACATTATTACCAAAGAACCACAATTTAGCTTTGATTTCTCCAATTGAAACTATTTTTTTGTTCTTTTCTCCATCTATAAAAAATACATAAAACTAAAGATAAATAAGGGAGATAAATTCTTAATTAAGGCAAAAAGATAAGATGAAAATATTTAATTTATGAGTATAAAACTCACTCATCAAATACCCCCAAACTTAACCTTTTGCTTATCCTCAAATAAAACACACAAATTTCAAAATTCAAAAGATAAGTGAGTGATGAGTTGTTTTTAGCTTACTAAGAATTTCTAAAGGATTTAAAATGTGCAACCAAAGAAAATATCAGAATCCCAATATTATGTAGAATTTCAATTCAAATGCAACAGCAAACAGATTCTATTCTAACCCAATTTTGACCATCTTAATGTCCGATTTTGCTGACTATATGAACATGAAATTTGTAGAATATTGCATATGCTATTAATCAAAATTTGTATGCATTGAATATTTATTTTCTGAAATAGTGCCCAAATACTACAGTAAGATTAGGCTTGACTACAACAGTAAACATGTTCTCACCTAGCACAATTTTGGCCCTTTGGATGTCTGGACTTATCAAAAGAAGAAATAGACAAAAGAAAAAAAATAACTTATTTGAGATGGTGGAGGAAGCCAATCATAAATGGCCCTAATATGTAATTCTTACTGAAATAATTAGATATTTTTTAATAAAGTTTTATGCTAAATCATCTAGGAAATTATTTAATTTGTGTTGAATTTATGCATATAAGAAAAGAAGTGAGAAAAAGGAAAAAATGGAGGAAGACTATGAAAGCCAAGAATTAGACTTGGCATCACAACGCCAACTCAACTCCCATCATGATGCTGCCTTCCTAGCGTCATGATACCATCAAGATCAGTGGCTTGGCATCACAACACTAAGCTAAAATAGCAAGGAGTTTAAAAATTTAGTAATCCTAATATAGTATGTTGAAGAAATTCTTTAAAAGGCCATGAAATCGGACATTGGGGGAGAGACAAAAGAGAGGAAAGGAAAGCCTGACAAAGAGGTTGATATGATTGTGGAGAGTGCAATTTAACAGGGGAAGGATTTAGTGGAACTGTAGAGCGCTTTAAAGGTTTGCCATGAGTAATTGGTGGCTATCAAAGCCAAAGATAAGTGTTACAAACGTCAGCCAACCAAGGACATGAAACAGTCAGAAGA